>VRYO01002253.1:14694918-14871454 GCA_009812075.1 Sialia sialis
GCTTATAATCAGGTGCAGCTTATAATCGTGAAATTACTGTAATTACCTTGGCTCTACAAACTGCTTTTCCTCAAATTAGAATATACATCTGAATTCAGCTTCCAACAACTGCCTGTTATACCTTGCCTAAATTAATGAACTTCCTGGACAGAACAATAAACTATGCTTGTTAACTCAGTGTTAGGGAAAATTGGTCCTGTAAAGTCATCAGAAAGTGAAATCAGGAATCACAGGCATTAGACAGACAAGATCTACTTGGGCTTTTGTAACACATGAGACTTCTCAGAGCAGTCAGGTCCCCCTGAAGTACACTTTGGGTCTAGATTGCTGGACATGTAATGGAAACAGTGGCAAGTGGGCAAGTTGAGTGAAACAGTATGTTTTAGGCTTAGGAGTAATTAAACAAACATCAAATGCTCATTTTACAAAAAATATCTATAAAAAGCCTGACAAGAATAAAGTACCTTTCAGCAAAGACTGTACTACATACACAAAAAAGAACAGATTTCCCCTAGAGCAGAGAAACCTAGTAAGAGCCATAAGGCAGAATTTAAACCAAATATTTATCATATGCAGCATTTTAATGGTGTGCTGGTGCTGCAGTTTGGCTGAGCCATGCTGTCAAGCTGTATTTCACTGTGAAATATCATCCGAAAGACAATAGTTTCTACACCTCTTCTTGCTGGAGCTTATAACTGCAAACTCCCAAAGCAAAGCATGATAGCAGTGTTTCCCTTTACAACTCTCTGACTCTAGCAGGAAACACATGCTGTATGAACACAGTCAAAAAAAGAAAAGAGAAATAGAAAAAAAGAGCATGACCTGATGAAAAAACTGCAACAAAGAAAAAAAAATTACTTACTATTTCTTACGAGACAGTTTAAATCCTGTGGGAGAAAAAAACCAAGAATATTATTCTGAGAATAAAATTGACAGCAACTTGCTTCATGCTCAGTGTTGGGAGAGGGGCAGGAAAAAGCATTTCAGTGAGGCACACAAATTGGAAGAATTAACCATGATGGAAGCACTGGACTGAGCTGAATCAAAAAACCAAGGACACAGGGCATGAAAGCTGAGCACAAATCATGCTTTCACTGACAAATAAAGATGGGTATTATTGCCATACCATTGCCACCATGCAATTCACTTCAGTGGAGCAGGGAAGGGGGCTTGAAATTTGGTTTTTAAGCTTTCTACAACTTCCTAAGGTCAACCCCAAGTGTATTTGGGGCTCAGTGTCCAAGGGTATATTTACATTTTTAGGGAAGGGTGCTTGAACCAGCCAGCTGTGCCTTTTTGGTAATGAAAATACTTCAGAGATGAATGCTCACATTTCACCTCATGTACCTGTGTTCCTGCAAACTTGGGGCAAAAGCAGGAAGATCTTCAAGTTCTTCATGTTTATATGAAAAATAAAACTTGAAAATCTCTTCCAGGCTTTTGCTACACAAGTCACCACAATACACACAGCTATAAATCCAGCCTTCAGGCACCCTTCACAAGAAACACATCCACAGTCCAATCACCACAAATACAGCTAAGATAGAGGAATACTGAAAAACAGCACCTGCAACCTAAATCCTTCATTAATGGAAAAAAAAATAATAAATGGAAAGCAAAGAAGCAAATGCTGATGAAATCAAACCCAAACTGGCTAACCACAATCACTGAAAAAGAGAAAAATAAAAATTGTGAATACCAGTATGGAAGAACGGATTAAGCTATGAAAAGAAATTAGTCCTAACACTTCAGACCCTTAATCAGACCTCTTAAGGTAAATTAAGTAGCCTGATAAAGTCCCTTGTGTACAAAGGTGCAGTGCTTTTATGTGAGACCGAGTTAATTTTCTTCACAGCAGCTCTGTGGTGCTTTCCACTGAGGGCAAAGAGTGAGTGGAGAGGAAACAAAAATAACTGGCTACTAACCATACATTTCCTAATGTAATGATTTCTGTTAAAGCCTATCACTCAATATTCAGTCATTTTGTCCTTGTTCTGTTGCAGTTATCAGTAATTATTGTACATGGCCTCACAATAAAGCCCTTATAAAAAATAATAAAGCATTATTAGCCTGAAGAGCAGCAAGATCAGCTTTCATTTGAGGGCTGGTGTTTTGCGTCACAGCTGACAACTCATCAAGTGAGGACATGCTGCATTTCACCTTTCTTGTTTCATGATCAATGTGAATATTGATCCAGCACACAGTACAAATGGATCCTCTCTTCCTCCAGGTCTGTTATCCCAGGTGAAGTATTCAGAAGGATGTTCCCAGCTTTGATGAGGCTGCTGTGCCCTGGCGCTGATTAACAACTCCAGAGCTCAATAAGGAGCCATCTGTCTGCTGGTGAGGACTCAGAACCAACACTTGGTCATTAAAGCCTTGCATACCTTTTCAACACTGGGTTTCTATGAGGAGAAACAACACTATTTTATCTGCTGTAACCCCATTCCCCAAGCCCATTCGAGGTTTGCCTTTCTCCTACCCTGCACTAACCCCTTTACCTGCTGTGCCAGCACCTTTTTTATGTGTAGCTGCCTATACTGAAGTGTTTCAAGCTGCCATCAGTTAGTTGAGCATTTAGCAGGTCTGCCACAAGAAGTGGGGAACGATTCTCTCACCACAAGGCACCAATTCACTTCTTGTCCACTCCTTTCCTAGTCCTCAAAGCACTACAGGAATGACCCAAGAGCTGAATAACTAAGAATAACTCATCCACACAGAAGTCCTCACTGTTGGCATAAGGAAGCAAAGACAAGTGAGGACACACTGCAGGCAGAGGTATAAGAAGTTCAAGAAAAGGCAAATCCTAGAAAAGACTTGCTGTGAAAACCCCCATCTCCTTTTTGTGGAGTACCCTGGCGAACAGCAGCTGAGGGCAGACTTTGACACCAAAAAGGGCATCAATATGAGAAGCAGCTGATTGTGAAGTGATGCGGAAACTGTTCTCAGTAGCACAGGAAGAGTCAACTCTTGGTGTTTACTTGCTGTATTTTCACAAAAAAACTAAGCAACTGTTTCTTACGCTCTTTTGAAAATTATTTTTGTTTTGCATTTGACATAAAGAACAGACCATATGCTGTGGAGAATCCTATAAATCTGAATGAAATGCACCTGGGAAAGTGACTAACAGCACCATCCCATGGAAATTCAATTAAAGTAACGGGAGGCAGAGACTTCCCAGCAGGATGCTGTGGTAACTAGAAAGAAACCACTGTGGGCAAGTGTCCAGTTTTCCTTTAAAGAGTGGCAGCTGAATGGAAAGAGCTCCAGCTTTCCAAAATCTGCCTTTTACCTTTAAACCATTCTGTATATTTTCTGAGACTTGGATGGTTTGAAGTTTACTGCAGCTTCCCTTTTCCAACTCCTTAGTAAAAAGCAGCAGAGATTAACACATGACCACGTTACAGGAATAAATGCTGAAGGGTGATTTGTCTAAGGCTTGCAGGAAACCAGCACCTTTTACAAAATTGTTTTAATTTTTTTTAAGCATTTTTCTCTACTGTTTCTAACCTTTTGCCTTGCCCTCATATCAATTCTGAGCAAAATCAAATCCAAATTCACAAGTTAAAATTTCTTCATAACAATTAGGTCTAAAGTTGTTTGTATCAGTTTCACAATATTAGCGTCCCACACAGCAGAAAGATGCCACAGAAGGGAATGACAGAAGTCAGTCAATAGCAAAGGCAAAATGAATCCATCTGCAAAGGAAACCAGGGAAAAGTCATCCTCACATGCACCACCAATGCTCATCTTCATGAGAGAAGTTACATCAATTCTTTTTCAGAGACCAAATTACGTACAGCTATACAGCCCCTCAAAGACAGCAGGGTTACAAACACAGCATTCCTCCAGGACACCCAGGCATGCCACATCCCAAAACAGTTACAGCACAACAGTGATTTAACACTTGATGAAAAAACAGATGGGTATTTAAGCTGTGGGATATTCTTCCCCTGCAAGATGACACATTCAAGCAATGGTTACTGGATTTGCAGCTGTGCTATTCAGCTCTACAACTGATCACGTTTGATGGAGTGCTGGTGCATAATGCCCATTAAGTGCATTTCTTGGCATTTTAATAAGTTGAGCTGTTAATAAGCATTTCGTTTCCCTTGCAGGTGCCTACTGAGAGCATATATGACACTTTCCCTCCACCACTCCATCTCCCAAACAGCCTCTGCCACACGAGGGTTTTGCTGAGGAGTTGCTGTGGCTCAGCCTGACCTGCTACAAAGCTCAGCCACAGCGCAGTGGGTTAGACAAAGGAAGTGGGACTCACCCACCCTGCTCAGCAGCAGCTCTGCTTCTGACCCACAGCACAGCCACACGTTGGGAGGGTTACTGAATCATCATCCTCTGAAAACACTGCAACCCACAGAAAGGGAAGGGGAACCATTTTCAACTGTCACAGCTTCAGTTAATAGGGCTTTTTCCTACATGAATCAGCAGCTTCACACTGCTTATCCAGGCTGCTCCTGGGCTTCAGGTGACTCCTTGTTCTTAAGTCTATCTGCACTGTGAAAATTGGCTTTTTGGTAAAAAGGGCCAAGGTAGCAGCCCTCCACATTCACTGCTCTGTGTGCACACCAGAGCGGGGGGCAACACAGCTCCTCTCTAAAAGTTGGTGATGTCCTGGTGAGCCCCTCAACCAGTTATTGTGGTCACATTTCCTAAAAAAAAGAGGGACAGCCAGCATGGCAAACTCAGTCAGAGCCCAACCATCCAAAGACTTGCAGAGACTCAATATACTACTGTCAATCTCTAACAAGGTTTGGGATTCATGGTTATGTGAGATGCCCAAGCAGTATTGTAATTTTCCCTTTACCAAGCCTTTACATTTTGCATCTCTACAATGTCCAGCCTAAAATAAAACTGCAGAACTGGTCTGTTTTCTTTAAATAAGAGACAAGGCAGCAGAGCAGAGGTCTGGTAAAACAGGGGTAAGGCTACAGACAAACATTGGAAGTGTCAGACTAGACAAATGAGAGAAAATGTGTACAGCAAAAGATTATAGAAGCTTTAATCCCAAACGACATGTTTTGTTTTACATTTGTCTATAGCTGCACCTGACTATCTGCCTTTTTCAGACAGCTGAAAGTGCACCGTGGCATATAAAGCTGTCCAGCTTAGATAACAGCTGCCCATTTTCCTGTCTCACTGCTACTGTTAACAGAATTAAAGCAAAAGCAATCTCTTCCCCCTTCTACAGACTCTTTACATGTATCTGAAATAAAAAATCACCCCAAAACAAAAAAAACCCAAAAAAACAAAATAACAAAAACAACAAAAAAACCCCAACAAAACAACAACAACAAAAAGCGACGAAACATAACAATTCCAAAACAATTCTCAAAACCCAGCAGAGAAAGTGACTAGCCAGGAGTTCAAACTCAAAGCTCCCTCAGGCTGGCAGCTCTTGGCTGGCGGGTTTTCGCAGGGAGAAAAGGCAAAACCAAAATCTGCCTGCTCAAAAACCTCGGGTATACGCAATGCTTAACTCTCCTAAAAACCCCTCAGCTGCAGAGAACTGGTTAAAACTTTTAGAACGTTGGGCAACGTCAGCTCTTAGCAAAGACTCACATCCTGCTCGGGCGCTTCCAGCACGGCCCGCTCGGAGCCGGCAGCGCTTCCCGGGACCGCGACAGAGCCCGGGGACAGCGACAGAACCCCGGGACAGCGACACGGCCCGGGCCCCACAGAGGGGCGGCCCTCCCGTCCCCACCGCCCCGGCTCGCCGGATCTCCTTACCGGCTGCGAGCAGGTGAAGGGCGGCGCGGCGTCCAGCAGCAGCCGCAGGGCCGCGGGCGGCCGGGGCAGCAGCAGAAGGAGCAGAAGGAGCCGCAGCAGGAACAGAGGCAGCGGCCGCCCCGTGCCCGCCATCGCCCCCACACCGCGGCCAGAGCTTCCGGGCTGGGGCCGCACCTGAGGAGGGGCCGAGGCCGGGCCTCGCTGGGCCGGGCCTGGGCTGGGCCGGGCCCGGAGCGCCGAGCAGCTCCTCCCCGCCCGGGACATCGCCGGCTGCACGCTGTGTTTGGAGTTAGGGAGCCAAACCTGCTTGGAGCTGGGGGTCGCCTTCCTGATGGGTCGGCGGGAGGGTCCCGAGGTTTGCGTGCGTGGAAGGGACCGCTGGAGATGATCCATTCCAACAGCCCTGTCACAGCAGAGTCACCTGGAGCAGGGGACACAGGAACGCTCCATGGGATGCCTCCGGAGAGGGACGCTCCACGGCCTCCCTGGGCACCTGTTCCAGGGCTCTGCCACCCTGGACCTACAAAAGCTGTTCCTCGTGTTGAGGTGGAACTCCCAGTGCATGTCTCTGAACCGGATAAATGCCCGTGAGCATTAAAAACGGACAAAAAGCATTAGAGGTGTATGCTCTGCTTTTCTGAATGGGGCTGTTCTAAATGCATCCACCTCCCAGGGGACTGTGCAAACCTGTTACTCGTTCCTGATGCTCGCCTCGGACCAGCTGTCCCACAAGTTTCACTCCAGGCTTCACTGCAACACGGCCACAGCCACTTTCACTTGTTCTTTGCCATGGATTTCACCTCATGGTCTCACACAGAGCTCAGGGAGTTTTTCAGGAAAGCTAAGCTCTTGCTGGGCTTTGACCAACAGCTGTGAGCACGGTGGTTTCGTAGGGTTTTGTGGTGGCAAATGTCTAACTGGTGGCCAGCCTGAGCCTGCAGACAATGAGGTTTCTGCTGGTGATCCTTCTGCCCCGCACTGGTGACGTCTACAGGTTTTCAACACCTCCTGGGTTTTAACATTTTGTGCCACCACTATTTAATAGTAGCAGCTAAGCCTGCAGTTCACGGTTATGTGCAAGTCAGGGGAAAATACTTACACGTACATATGTTACTGAAAAAAACCCCCATTCCTTTTTCTTTATGCATGGCTTGACTAAATCTTAGACTGATGTACTTGGGCTGAGCCCACTGTGGTTTATAATGCTGTGACACAAACAGTGCTCAGCTGGCATTGCGGTGTAATTTCCTGATAACCATGGTAGAACAAATTTGCTCAGTCGACAAGCAAATGTGTGGAACGTTACTTGTTATCATCCCATTAGCTTCATCGCTTATATATATACTAATTACACCGTATTTAAGCTGAGGGCATTCATTTTCTGTTGCATATGCCTAGTCAAAAGGAATCCAGTAGAGAAAATATTACCTGTGTGATTGCACATGAGTCACAAGTTGGACATCGTGACACGGCAGAATTTCTGTGGTGACAGCAGTACAGAGAGAGCTTGGCTTTCCTAAATTGCTGTTTAGCAGGGTGGGCTGTGGCTGTCCAGACCATTCTGCAGCCCCCTAAATAGGGACAAGAGCCCCTGAATGGCAGTGGGAAATAAGGGGCTGCAGGAAGCTGTCTTTAATTTTCAGCCACTACTGGTAGGAGGGAGCAATGTCAAAGGAGTTTTGATACCATTTACAATATTGAACAAATCTGGACATTGTTTAGAAATTTATTAGCAATTTTAAAATAACATCATTCCTTAGATAAAAATGCAATCTTACAGGAATATACATTTGTCCCACACAGAGATGACCCTATAGCTCACTGGCGGGCCATTCGCTCTAACTTTCCTCTGTTGATTTTAAAACGTGCGAGAGGGCAAGACGGACTCTGGCACTGATGACAGGCTTACATGACGGTTACAAACTGTACAGCAGTATTTACAAAAGCATTTCTGTGGGTTCATGAAAACTAGATATAAAAGTGTGGAAGGAGGTAAAGAATTGAGGCAGGGAAGGGCTTGGGTGGAGATGCGAGGGAGGGCTGGGAAGTGTAGGGAAGAGTGGGAGAGGAGGTTTATATCTGGACTGATTTATACTTGAGAGAGGTCATTTTACAGCTCTGGGCAATTCAAATGAAGGCAAAACACTTACATTTATCAACATTTATAGCTGATGATCAGAGCAGGAAATGGTACTCCAGGGCCTGAACTTAAGAGGTGCTGAAGAACCCCATCTTCCCTGAAGTCACTGGGAGACACCAGGACGCAGTACCTGCCGGGCCAGACCCAAACCACTCACAGACAGCACCCACCAGTCCTCACACCCTCTGCATCCTGCACTGCTCAGTCCTTGGTGTCTGTGAATTCAGACTGAGTGAGAGATCAGCTCCTAAATTACACTTTTGCTCCAGCAACCAGACTAAATTGCAACCACTTCTTACCAGAATTCACCCAAAGTGACTCATCCCTTGCTCTGTCAAGCGGCAATTGTTTGGAGGGAGATTCATCACTTGGAATTGATTTTTAAGGCAGTTTTGTAAGTATCTCCCCTTTTTTGTGTGTGATGCAGCAATGTTTGTCAGAGATATATACAATCTCACTCCTCCTCCTCCAAAATCTTCCCACATTCAAACTGTTAAGACTAAATAAGCTTGAAACAATCATTTCTACGATCAATCATAAAGTTGATGATGTTTAGATAGAATTGGCTGCCAGTCTACCTAAGTGCTTGAGATGGGAGCAGACTGACTTAGGATGCTTAAAATACTGAAAGCATTTCAGCCTAATTGGGAAAGAGCTAACATAAAAACACAGGCATTTAATCACCTGAATGAGGATGCCAACAAATGGTGTTTGAGTTGGTGGTTCTGTCTTGAAGAGGAAAAAGCTTTGGAAAGGGGCTGTTGGAATGCTGGCAGAAAAATCTGTGGTTGAATGGAGTGACGCCTGCTCTTGCCTGGGCCTGTCCTTGCTCCCCTGGACCTGGGATGCAGCCACTAGTCCTGGCCTAAGGAAAGGACTGCCAACTTCAGGCCACAGGGGTGGAGGCAGAGTGCCTGACATGGGGCAGAAAAACAACAGCATGGGAGTGTGGACACAAGCTCCTGATCCTGCCTAACTAAGCCCTTGGTAAAGCTAATGAAGATTCCCTCATTACATCAGTCATTGGTGCTGCTCCTCTCAATTAGCCCTTTAGAAAGGGACTTGATTAAGTTGCCTAATTGTCCCCTGCCACCTGAGATCTCTGCCACCCTCTGGGGCTGGGGGCTGTGACACCAGCCCTGCCTGGGCCAGAGCTGTGCCTCTCCCCACCATCTGGGTCAGACCTGGCAGAGGATACTCTGTGCTGTCTCAAGTGACAGTGGACACCCATGTTTAGGCAACTGAGTCAAGCCCTGTGCCCCTAAAGAAGGCCTGGATTTTATGCCCAAGTGTTAAGTTCCCTGTAAGGGGGAGAAGAAGAACGGAGAATTTAACTAGAACACTAAAGTTTTTATCAGAAGAGGGTTTTTTTTTTCCATTCCAGTGTCATGCTACTGAGTTTTCTCAAAGCAATTGGAGCCCAATCTGTCTTGAGAACAGAACACTGCTGTGCTTCTGCTCTCACCCACCCAACCTCAGGGAGCTGTAGCAGCAAGGTCAGAGTGGTTTCAGCTTTCCAGAAACAAAGAAGGAACAGAGATGAAAGCTCCATGGACTGAGATCCCATTGGAAACCTTCTGGATCGCTGGGCTTGCTCACCCAGAATAAAACGTGACAAGTTTCACAATATTCAAAAGAAGAAAAAAAAGACACCCTGTGCAGCTATTGAGAATTGTCTTTCTCAGACTTATTTGAAGAAGAAAATAAATGGGGGAAAGATGCAATTACATTTTTCAGGGCCCAGTTCTGTTTTCCACTTTCTTTGCATCAATACAACCTCCTTGGCCTCTAATGCTCCCTCACGGGAACTGGGGCTTCTAATGGCCTGGAATGCTTTCTTTATACCCATTACAGTTCTCATTATGGGAACTGATAAAATCTCACTGTTACCAGAAACCCCCACCTGGATTCTCCTTCAGAATTGTTGTGCTCCAAATTCCCCATTCAGTGTTCCTCTTCCTGCCACTGTCCCTGCTGCGGGGACAGTCACAGCAGGGCCATGGATGCATCTAAGCATTCTCAGTTCTGTCTCAGTAGGGCTGCCTCACTTCAGCTCCCTGGACCGGTGGGGTTGGGGTTTCTCACCTACACGTATGAAGCAAGGCCTCCAATTCCATCTGTGTCACAGGTGACCAACCCCACGGGCTCGGGGTACCGCCACCTTGTCCGGTGGTGTCTGTGTGCAAACACGCATACATCTCGTACAGCAATCTGAAACTCAGGCAGAAACGACACAGGAGCCTGGCTGAGACCCATACAACTGTTATATTGGCGTCAGTCTAAAGAAAGCAATGATACATTGCTTTGGAAATTATCAAGAAATGTAAAAAATGCATTTGCCCTTTTTTTGTTGTTGTTGTCGTAGTCACCGGGGCAGGGTTGTGAGTCAGAAAACAATGCAGAAATAGATGCGGTTCTGTACATGGCGCCTCTCTGGCTGTCCCTCTGTGCCGGGGTGTGGTGGGCAGGCCAAGAAAACAGGTGGGACTCCTGCAGTAGCAGCAGCATCTACACCATCATCGTTCACATGTCCAGCTGAAGAGGCAGATGATGCACAAAAGGTCTGTGGACAGCCAAACTCCAGCTCTGGATCACGAGTTCCACTTGCTTTCCCATCATGTCAGCCACACAGAAATAAGGAAGAAAAAAAGAAATGCACCTGATGTGGCTGGCCCAGTAGTGTCTGGACTAATGAGCAGGAGTGATACAGGGAGGAGGTTTGTTGTTTTATAAGAAATGTCTTTAGTCTGCAGTGTCCTCTTGTGAGTCAGAGAAGCTCAGAGGCAAACAGCAGATTGTTTTCCCCATTCTTTCCTTCCATGCCATTCCTCAGCCGTCGCTTCCTTCAGAGCTTCCATCCAAGCACAGTGATTGTACCCACCATCCACTCTCATACACAGGGAAGCACTCCAGGAACTAAACCTGCCCCCTCCTTCCCACTGTCCCCGAGTCTGCCTCACTCACAGGAGGCAGCAGCTCTTTGCTCAGGCCTGGCACAATGTGCACACTGGAAGTACCTCAAATGAAAGAGAAAGGAAAAGCCACCCTCCCCAGAAAGAGAAATTTGGACAGCTGGCACCAGCAATTACTAAGTTTAACACCTGCCCCTCAAACTGCACAAGTAATTTGCATTCTCTGCTAGCCATACATTTTCCACTCTGCAGCACCTGCTGCGTCTTCCAGGAGAAAGTGGGGTTTCCCCTGGCCACTGTCGGCTCTGCCCCCCGAGGAAGCAGCAGCTTCCACCAAGAATGCCCGGGGCACAATCCTTCCTGTCCTTTTCCTTCCCATCAAGAACGATCCTAAAAGATGGACTGTCAAGCATCCAAAGCGCTCATTGTCACCACTAATTTAGGTAAGCACTGTGTTTTCAGGAGTGTCTTCCATTTGGAGGGTCAGATGGACTTCGCAGTGAAAGAAAATTAGTTAGGGAGCCCCTTACGTGGCATTTTCAGGAGCAGCCAGGCAGGGGAATTTTTCCCTTTCAAGTACCTTTGAAGCACATCAGCACCAGCAGCAGCAAACTCACAGGGAGACATGTGTGTGCCTATCTCCATACATACAGGCACCAGGGATGAAAGGATGAGCCTGACCCACAGCAGCTGGTTACTTTCTCCAGGGAAGCCTTGAATTATGATTTATGACAGATGCTTGTACAAATGGCTTCATATTTCTCTAGTATTTGGTTTTTTCCAAGGTATCTTGAGCTGATACCAGCCAGTTCAAAAAGTACAGTCAAAAATACTCTTTGCTATTTCTCCTTTATGCCCCAGAGAATCGAGAAAAAAAACAAGAGCATTACAAAAATAATGTAATCAATATATGCAGTGAAGAGTGTCCTCGGACATCTGCAGAAGCCCAAGATTTAAATCAAAGTTCAGCTCTGAGTCAGATCATACCTCAGAACTCAGAACTGATCTGCAAGTTTGTGAATCATCCTGAGGAGGGAGAAAAAACAGCAGTAGTCTAGACAAAGATCAGTTGCATAAAATCTAACAATACGTGCCTGTTTTTTCAGCCTCTCTCAGGGTTAGGGCCAACTGTCAGTGTGAGAGAGTTTCACACTTAGTAGTCGGGAACTGTGGCTGAGACATGCTGTGCTACCAGATGTTTTTTCACTTTAGTACCTGACCCATCCACTGAAGTCTGGGGAGAGGATTGAGACCATGCATCGGAACACCAAAAAGTCATTTGGCACCTGCATCTTGACCACACTGCAGCAATTCTCCTAATAAAGATCCACGGCTCTCTCCCTCTGCTTTCAGCCCAGACCAGGGTCAGATAACTTTACTCTGCCACCTATTCTGACTCTTGCACTTCTTATCCCAGGATCCTGCTAAAATTGATCAGGGTTCAGCTACTTTATAAAATAATTTTGAAACCAGACTTGTTTCTCACCTGTTCCTTAAATTGCTGGTGCCAGCTGAACATGTAGGATGGATCTGCCAAATGGGCTTTGGGGGTCTTGCCACCCTTGAGTGAGACGACACCTTTAGAGGAACTGAGCAAAAGGAAAGAAAACAAAGCCGGAATAAAACGTCCCAGTCTCGGGAAGAAAGATTCTCTACCGATAAAGTCATCGTGCACGTTAAAAGGGAGTGAGGAAGAAGGAAAATGAACACAAGATATGCAAAATCAGTAACGTTCAACCTGTCAGTGGATTGCAGAATAGTTACTTACACCAGGTACACTTTGTTCATTGTACAAATTAAAAAAGGAAAAAAAATAAAATAGTACCCGTTCCCCAACCACACGTAAAAAAGCACTTAACAGTTCAAAGGTAAAGCTTGGCACATTCCAAATACGAAATGATTCACCTGACATGCAGCAAAATATACAAGAAGTGATTATTTTTCTTTTTTTTTTTTAAACAAACTTAATTCAATTCATTATCTTTGCTTGGCACAATTGCAATTCATTTTAAAAAAATATTTGAAAAATACTGAAACTGACCTGAATTCAAGTATAACGGTTTCTTCAACAGAAACATTATCAATGCAATAAAACATCACACGGAATATATCGAAGCGTAACGTCTTCTGGTTTGTTTTTGTTTCCCCCCCACCCCTGTAAATTTCTTTTTCTATACAGTTTTAATGCCAACACAACTTACAATTTTATTTTAAAATCAATATTATTGCATTGTTTTTGCATATCTTGTGGAACAGAAAATGCAAAGTTACTGATTCCCTTTTCGAAAGCAGAGACAGTGGTTGTTTTTGCATTCGAATGGCCCCAGATACAGATCTCCCGCAGCTCAAACCAGGATGTGGAGAACTGCTCTTACACACACACACGCACACACACTCGCTCCTATTGCTCCCACACTCACGGATACACTTAGCACTAAAAAGAACCCAAATCAGTCACTCAAATGTGCAAGACTATATCAAGTGCATTGCCTACTATCTTTAAATTATAAAACAACAACAAAAAAAAAAGGTTTCGGTTGCTAGTAAATAAAATTACAAATTCTCGGTGTACATAATGGTTGGTAAAACTCATTTATCGTTATACTTCTACCAAATTCCAATGGAGAAACCAACCCTGCCCCCCTAGTTTAAATAATACAACATAATCAAACCAATTTACATCTGCAAAGGTGAAAATAAACCAAAACAAAAAAAGGTAGGTGATTACAAAACGCTGTAAACACACCCTTCTCCCTCAAAAAAAAAAAAATTAGTCAAAATAAAAACTGCAACATGCTTTCAAGAAAATGCCAAACTGCGAAACAAGAACTCTGCACAGGCCATGGCCTCTCAGCCTCGCCGCCATGCCTGCTCTCCCATTGGCTGGTACAATTGGCGCGCTGAGCTCTGATTGGCCGACAGGAGACCGCCCGAGCTCGGATTGGCTGGCGAGTGACCGCCCGAGCTTTGATTGGCCGGCAAGGGCCACTGCCGGAGTCTCAGCAGGGCTGGGCCGCGCCTCGAGCGCCCGCGGGCTTCTCCTGCTTCCTCCTCCCCGTGGCCGTGTGGGAATCCACAGCAGAAGTCTTCCTCTCCTTCTGAATCAAAGGGCCTTGGCTTTATGGAGACGGTGAGGCTCATACAGAATATGTGCAAAATGATTTTTACAAGCAAGGTTGAAAGACACCTGTTTGGTGCAGGGTCCTTTTGGCTAGGGCCATCCACAGGAAGCTGAGGTTCCCCTTGGTGCTCTGGAGGCAGCTGTCGTTCCTTGTGCAGGGACTGAAAAAAAGAGGGAGCTGGCTCTCCTCTTCTTCTTCTGCTCCTCCTCACTCTTCCTTCATGGACACGTGCTGGGGTTATATCCGCTCCTGAAAAGCTTTCTTACACCACCCAACTCTGCGACTCGTCCCAACAGAAATGAATGAAGAACGCTGTTCCGGTTACTCCAGGTCACGAGAACAGTGAGGCACTTCTGAAACAAACCCATTAGGAACATTGAAACAAATAAAAAACCAGCATCGCTTCCAGCCCTGGCAACTACAGGCTGCTGATATAAATCCTGCTGTCCTTGAGCTCCTCCTGACTTATCCTACAATCCGGGTTTTGCACCTCTTCCTCTTCCTCTCCTGCACTGTCCTGCCCTGGGTCCCTGCAGTTAGCAAAAGGCAAGAGGTTGCCATTGGGGCTCTGCTTGCTGTTACCATTGAGAATGTTGTCTGCTGCATTTTCCATCTCTTCTATCGTCATATCGCAGGCGTCTGCGAGCTCCTGGGTTGTGACCTCAATGAACTTTGGATCTTGAGCAAACTGCATCAGTCCTTCCGAAATCAAGACCTTCAGAAGCAGGTGGGGAACCAGAACACAAAGACACGTGTTAGTACCTCTGCAACATCAACCCTGCCACACCTCCAACACAACCCTCTGTACTGCTGTGTTTCCTTCTCTCATCCATGCTCCTAAACCCCGTGCTGGGGGAAGTGCTCTCTTACTGATGCTGCCCTGCTCTTCAGGGCCGCGTTTCCTGCCCCATGTGCCACAGTGCCCTCGGTGCATTCTTACCGCTTCCACCAGGCTGCTGGCGCTGCCGTGGAGCTGCCGGCTGCTCCCTGCGCTGGGGCTGGGCACGGTCAGGGACACGGGCCGGGCTCTCCTGGGGCTGCTGCTGCTCTCAGGGTACCGGGAGCCGCAGTGCACGGATGGCAGGCTGCTGTTGAGCTTCTCCGAGGATTCCGCCCCATCGAGGCGCAGCGTTGGGATGCTTTGTTGCGGCCAGCCGCGATTGCACGGCGTGGCCGGGGGTGTAGCACACAGCCGAGAAAACATGGTGGGGGAATGGCTTCGCTGGAGCAGGGGACTCAGGCCGGCCACTGCTAATGCCTGCGGGCAGAGGAGGGACAGCGTGAGTGACAGCTTGCACGGCTGGAACGAGGAGGTGCTGGAGAAAGGCCTGGAGAATCTGGAGGCTTGTGTGTCGGCCTGGGAACCAAGAAAGCAGCCAGGATTCTTTCCCAGGCTGCTCGGAGCCTTGCTTTCAGGCTCTCAAGGACAAACTCAAAGATTATAACACCTGTGGTGTACATGACTGGCCTCATGGACTGTGTTTCGACGGGTGTCTTGTGCTCTGTCCAATGAAATGTCTGTAAATTGTTTGTCACGATGTACACTATTTAAATCCATGATTTCTTTCAATAAATGTTCTTTGTTGCTCATCATGTAAGAGAGTGCCATGTTACTGTGACCATGACCGCTCCAGGAACCGTACACGGTAACACTTGTGAAAACAGCTGCCAGCTCCTTGGAGGGTTTGGATGTGTGCTGCAAACTCATTTTCCAAGCTTTCCTTGAAATGGTGTAGCCTGTGCTAGCACCAAGCACTTGACTGGAAATTTTCAGAACCACTGTTCTGCAGCCTGGGAGCCACAGCACTACTGGGAGAGATGCAGGCCCATTCCCATGGCACTTCCAGGAGGAAATGCCAGTGCCATTCTCACCTCTTCTCCAGTGGGGGAGACAGCAATGCATTTTCCCCCCAGTGACAGCAGACATAGCACAGGCTTTTATTGCCAGTTGCTGTTTTAAGTGTCTGCTGAGGAACCTGAACAGCTAGCAGATGTGAATTTTAGATGTGTGTGCAGTCAGCAATAACTTGAAATCCACCACTGGATTCTAAGGCACCTGCTGTTGGTGGGAGGATCAATATCTGATGATTATACTTTCAGCCATCCAGTCCTTCCTGTAATCATATACACAGCTTCTGAGTCATTCAGCCTCCTCTTATAACAAATTCCTCAAGAGGCCTCTCTGATGCCTTATTGAGGGTGACTGCTTCCTTGTTCTATAAGCAAGACTGTCAGAGTCATAAGCTTATCTTACAGGGCTCATGGCTGAGCAAGGAAATAAATGCATAGAAACTACAAAAGCATGTGGATTGAGTTGTGCTCAGGCTGGGGGAAGGCTCTGTGTTTAGTCTAAGCTAACTGTGCACAAAGGCACTGGCAAGCCTCCCTTCTCTTCAATGCCTGCCTGAAAGATTTGACTTACACAAGACATAAACTTGCCCTTTGGTGATGCTCCTTCCCTCCACTGACCACAGTGGGACTGAACTGGCTAATTTTAACTAGACAGCTCATTTAAAGCTATCTAATGTTCAGTGAAGCTCAGTCCATCTGCCACTGAAATCCTTGGGAACTGATAATTATGTTGTGCTGATGACTTCAGTGGACACTGAAAATAAGAATTAATTCTTAGTCACCTGCAAGTTCACCAAGGATTTCTCAGGAATTAGATGTCAGACTCCCATCAAATTTCAGTGAGGAAGAAAGCCCTTAAAACTTCTTCTGAATAAGTCATTCCCTGCAGGCCATGATGGCCTCAGCACATCCCTTAAACTGCCAGGACTTCAAGGAGAGACCAGGATCTGTCAGGCAGGACAATGGAACCAATTTTTCAGCTTGTTGGCAGAAGCTTACAAAAAATGCTTTCTCAAAAATGTAAAGTTCTCAGGAAGCTGAAAGAAGCTCTGTAGACCACTATTTTCTGGAGCTCAAGAATTAAAGGATAACTCTCTGGAAGTGAAGGTGAGAAAATCCAGGGAGCCTCAAGCCCACACCTCTCTCACTCCTTTGACTTCTCACCCCTCCCATTCTTGCTGTGTGGCATTTTCTGCCCTTGTGACAGCCTAAAGAAGTGGCAAGGCTGCTCTGCCCTGCCTGTGGGGACTGCAGAGAGCAGGATGCCACACCTGCAAGGCTGGCACTGCCATCTGCACCTGGTGACAAAAAGTGGCATCGTCAAACCAAGAGACACAGGCTCCTCTGGAGCCTGACAGCTGGCTAATCATCTAGGTATGCGTTTAGGCATACATTTGCTAGGCTGCTCAACATAGTGACAAAGGGCTTAGGAAGCTGACTGATTACAAATAATCAGTTTATGTTTTAAAATAGTGAATTACACTTGCTGGCTACCTTTAATTAATATTAAAGTAGACTGTGTGCACTTTATTCATGTGCATACTGCCATCCAAGCCAGTATAATTGCACTGCAGCATGCAATTTGGGTAGTTATTTTGGTCTTTTTGCTAGTATTTTATTTTATTCTTTCATGGGCATCAGAAAATGATAACTGTGGCTGACTCCAAGGGACATAGTCCTATCTCATTCTGGGAATGATGGAAAGCCTGATTGCTAAAACCTGGGCCTTTGGGATGGGTGAGAATCTCTCCCAAATGGTTTTTAAGTAGTGGGTTGGGATGCTCTGGGTGGATATTACCACTCACCTGATGATGGACCAGATGCAAAGGCAGGACTGTCTTTTGTGAGACATCCACACCCTGGTTTTTCTGTCTTTTCAAACACTCTAAGTGAAAAGATGCTCTTCGACCTGAAACAGAAGCACACACAATGTGTCCCTCACTCACAGTACACTACAGGTAATGTTTTCAGTTTCTTTTAGTGCAGTCTCACTGGACATACAGCACACACACGTGTTTTAGACTCTGACCACTTCCCCTCAACACTGTGCCCTTTCCAAAGCAAATGTATTTACAGAAACCACTCAGCATGGGATCTGTGTCCCTCAGCTGCCAGACACACTTTAGGAGAGTGTGTCTACAGCAAGGTCAAGGGCAGCTGAATTAATCAGTCGGGAATTTACTGGTAAGTGGAAGGTGACTTAGACAGATATGAAGCATTTTCAGAATTTGGAAGGAAGGGAAGAGAAAAAAAATATTTTAGAGGGAATTACTGAAACAGTCACATTGTTTACTTGCTATAAAATTAAACTCTACTTCTCTAAATATGAGAAAGATACTCCTAATGAGGAATTTAAAACTATTGAAAAGTATGTTTGTGATCAAGTGCTTTACTTCTGAAAAGATAAATAAATCCAGTATGAAAGATTCAATATATGGCACACTAAAATATTTTCGTGGTCTTGATTCTGCTTCTCTAAAGAAAGAAAACTAGAATTCTGAAAATAGTAATTATCTGTAATATTGGATTGTTGAGAAAAAATGAGTGTTACAATGCATATTAAAAGTATTTCATGCTTGTAGAGAAGAATCCCAACTATTCAAATGAGCATGACATCAGTATGTAAATATTCACTAGAATGTAGTTAATGAAGCATTGTATCAAGGGCTGACTGCCTTATAGATAGATGTACAAGTTGTCATTGCCTAATATTTTAAGATTTGAAATAAAGCAAATGTTTGAACACTCAAGCATCTTGAAGGATTTCAGTGAAGACAGAGTAGCCTCACTTTAAACATGACACTAGCTAGTCTGTCACTGCTATTCTGTAAAAATGTATTTTATACACAATTCTATTTAGTTTCTTCCTTCAGTACCCTTTTTCAACACACCAATACTCAGAAAAATGCTGAAAAATGCTACACCTAAAAGAGTTGCTTTTGTCACAGACTCTCCTGATACTTTCATAAAACCTTGTGATTCATGGGTTTCCCCTGACAGTGAAGCACTTGAAAATCTCCAGGTACAATTAGAGCAGAAGGCAAATTTATGTTGTATTAACTCAATCTGACATTCAGTGTGTTCCTGGCAGCAGACAAAGAGACAATCTCTCATTTCTCCTGGCTGAACACACACAGAGCAGAACACCGTAGACTCAAGGCTCACCTATTTGGTGACTCCCTGGTGATTGTTTGGAGAGTTCACACTCTCAAATAAACTGCCCTAAATCACAGGAAGCCTTGATCAAACAGATGCCAGGGCTGTGCAAACAGCCACAGGTTCATCTGCGACCAGATGTGAAGCCAGCAGAGCCACGTGTCTGATCAGGATTGTCTGCACGCCCTGGGATTCCTGATCTCACAGCAACACCCGTACCCACACAGGCTGGGATTCCTCCTGGGAGATGTGGGAACTCCAGTAAGGTGCAGGAAACACAGCCCAGCCCTGCTGGGAAGTTACCTAGAGCTGAGGAGCACAGAAACCCCTTCTTCGGAGAGTGCCGGCTGTCCTCTGCTTTGGTGTTTTCTGGCAGAGTGAGTTGTCTGTTTTCATCATCTTGGTATGCAAGCCTGGGAAGGAAAGCAGAGGGATTTAGAAAAGCACCTGATATTGAGCAGAATAAGCCCTCTTCCAGCAAGGAAGCCAGGAAGGTCATGCTAGCAAAGGGATGCAAGAGCAAGCTGGCTTCAAACTATTACTGGTCCAAGAGACCATGAGACAGACAACCCTCTAAAAATGAGCTCTGGGAACATCAGCAGGTAGAAGTCAATGTGGGGGGCAGCCCTGCAGATCCAGATGTCTCATTCAGAGAAGGAAAATCCTAGGTGAAAAGCATCCTTTTCAATGTTGCTTCTAGGGCTGAACTGCATTTTTAAAATAAATTATTTTCTCATATTTGAGTTGTCTAAAATTTTCTGACCTTCTCCCATAAATTGAACTGTTTGTAGAAAAATGACACCTCTTCCCAATTCTCCCCCTTAATTAAAGAACCACCCAAACACTTTGACTAAAGCTGCAAAGCTCACATTTCAGTAGAGAGCAGACTTGGTTCACTACAGTACTCAATGTCTTCATTCAAATTTTCATCATAAGTCTCATCCTGAGACACTTCCTCTTGGCAAACAATTGCCAGCTGGCTGTCTCTGGAACTGGAGCTAATGAGCAAAAAAGACAAGTCAAGATATGGAGATGGTAAAGACAACCTGTTACAAAGACAAGAATGACAGGCTCCATCTGTCTCAGTTTATCACAATGCTGAAGAGCCATCATAGGAAAATCAATGACTGAGCAGAGCTACAGAGTTCACAAATACAAGGCAACAACCTTTGTGTCCTCTTCCACAGGATGAGTTTCTTAAACCAATGCTGAACAACACTGTAAATGTATTTTGTCATTTGTGACTACCTGTACTGTATTAATGTTCACACTAACCACATTTCCAAAGACACACCTCACTGAACTCACAGTAAAATCTGAGATGGGCTCTCAGGAATAAGTTTTTTCCCTTGTTGCAAAAGACTTGGTTATGGATTTCAGAGAAGCCTCCAGGACACTCACAGCAACTTTCTCATTTCTGTGATGTGTGGCCTTTGCCTCCCAAATCCTTCAATCTGCACCAGCTCTGCTCTCTGCCTCCTGCTCACATTCTCATCCTTGCTGGCTTTTCCACCTTTCATCCGTTTTTTAACTGCAAAGTGCTCCTACTGAATTCAGTCGGATCTGTTCAGATCCTTAGGTGTGCCAGCCCTTCATTCCCTGCTTGTCTCCTCTCTGTCCCTCTGTTTCACATTTCAGCACTCATATTTTGCTTTATTTGGACTTCGTGTTTTCTGAGGAGTAAAATAAAATCTGGAAGTAGCTGGAATCTTTGATGTATGGACATGGAGGTATTGGAAATAATTTCAATTTCTTACTAGCATTTGCAGAAGAGAGCAGGGTGGCATTTTAAAAAAATCTTTTAGGGACTGGACTGGCAACTTTATCTTGTCATCTGGTTAAAGCAAAAATCATTGGGAGAAATGTGGGTATGCATTGTGTAAAAGAGTCAGTAGGACAGTGCTGCAGTGACCTTCCTCTGAAGTGGGAGGCAAATAAAACTGCAAAGGTGCAGAGGGGAAAAAAATCAGTATCTGGCATCTCCTGCTGTTCAACTGTCTGTGTTTAGCCAAAAGCATGCTGAATTTTTGTATGAACATGCCAGGGTGTACTTCACTATGCTGTGATCAGAGAATGTGTAGATGTGTGAGCCCAGCTAGAATCCCTAAAAAACTCCAAATCTAGAAAACAGCCAGAACATGGATCACTACTTGGCTTGAGTTGTATTTTCTGCAGCTGCCATGGTGACCAGTATCTCTATTTCAGCCCTACTGACACCACAAAGGAGAACTCATCCTCAGCATTCATGGGAATTTGGACTTTGCAGAGGGTGAAAGAGAGAGTCTCACACCAGGCAGCACTAGAGGGGTATGAACACGTACCGTCCCAGGGTCTCGTAGTAATGGCTCCTAATTCAGGGAATGTGCCCAGGGAAGCAAGGAGAGAAAAGAACACCCCGTTAGCAGAGCCACAGCAGCACCAGGCAGCAGGGAGGAAGGCAGATGGGAACACATGTTGTGCAACTCCCATGGCCTCCCTCAGGAAGGCATGAAATAGAAAAACCACGGGACTCTTCACTTGGGCAATTCTGCACCCACTCAAGTTCCTCTGTCTTATTGTCCTATTCTGTCCTTTCCGAGGACAGCATTTAGTTACTTTTTCACACTGCTCACTCTCTGCACTGAAACAAAAAAAAATCCACCTCTTTCCTGCTGTTTCTGAAAGTATTAAAAAAAAATCCCCCACTGAGAAAAATTATATTCCTTTTGTGTTAGTCATCTATGTGTAGAAAGCCTGAAAGCTGTCCAGAGAAGGGGATTTTCTTCACTTTGTTTTCAAAAACCTTGCCTCCCTCCTCCCAGAATGTCTTTGGTTACTTCTGTAGGGATGTGACCTGCTGAATGAAAAACCACTGACTTCCACCAAGCTCCCTATTGGGGCAATTAAGACATGAAGAGCAGTCTCCTTCAGTCATCACTTGGTAAAACACCTCCCTGTGGTGATGGAGGGATAAATAAGGTTCCCTTTGTATCTTACAAAAGTTTCTTCCTCCTAAAGCCCAAAGAAATCAGGTGTGTTGGTCAGTAAGAGTGCTGGTGCATCTCTGTTGCACTGTGGGCTGTGGCACGAGTGGAGAACCAAAAGGCTCAATCCAGGCTGCAGGCTGGGCAGTGTATGGGAGTGACTTTGGATGGGCAGCAGTGCTCTGGTGCTTGCATGCACCTTCCAACACCTCCTCCCTTGGCTCCCTCTCTGCTGGGAAACTTACCTTTTGGCTGGGAGTTTCCAGGGAGCCTCCTGCACGCAGATGGTGGGTGACAAGGGGGCCCCGTGGCCTTCCACTGTGCTGACAGTGCTGGGGTAGCTGGGTGGGCTGGGGAAGCGACACAGGGCAGTGTTGTTGGCATTGTTGATGTTGGCATTGGAGCCTGAAGATGAATAGCTGCTGGGGGTGAAGGTGGAGTCCACCAGCTTCTCGTGAGATGGAGACTCGGTATCTCCGTGGTTGTTGCCAGACTTGTTGATGTGCAAAGGTCTCTGGGTGGTGAATGTCTGGGGGAACCCACTCCTGCCATCGCTTTGGTAATAGCTCACATGATTTCCAAACAGGCCTCCAGCTCTCTGTCAGAGAAACAGAAAGGATTTTACCTTTGTGAGATGTGCAAGTGCCCTGGTGTTTTCCTGCTTAGACTGTTCCTGAGAGGAAAAAAAAAAAGTGAGGACGAAAGGGAGCATCTCTCTTCCAGGAGGCAGTGTGATGATTTCTCTGTCACAGAGACCAGGCTGGGATTTCAGAGGACTGGCAGGTGTTTGTCCCTGGGAGTCCAGGACAGGGTATGGGTGCAAGAACCAGGTAGTTGTGTCTGGTTTTCTCAGTGCAGTTGCAAAGGAACATTTAGATATGAGGGGGAATTTGAGAAGAGCACCAGAAACTATCAAGCAAAAATGAAACAAAAAGAGAAACTGAATGAGCCAGTTAGATGTAGGTAATGGTAGGGACTGACAGCATCTGTCTGTAATAAAAGGGGAAAAATGCCAAATACCAAAGTTACCAAAGAAAACAATTATAGGAAATGGGAATGAAATGAGAAAGACAAGATTTAGCTAAATTGGTCAGAAAATTTTCTCCTTCCATAGGAGCTCTATTGGGTCCTGGTGCACTTTTTGGAAGGATGCCACTGAAAGGAGTGAACAAAACCCTAAAGAGTGCCTGGCTGCTGCTCTGCAGATTGCAAGGTGGCTGCATTGATCTCTTCTTTAATTTAGATTTCATAAGGGAATCTTCCAGTGAGAAGTTTCCCTTGAGAGAAAGAGAAGGAATTGAGATAAAATTATGCAAAGCCTTTAGGACCTTTTATTTAGGATCTAGGTCCACCACTGTTTTCTAGTAAGATCCACAAGGAGGGCCCAACTGAAATGCAGAATGAACAAAAGAGAATCTAGCACTCTGAGCTCAGCCCCAGCTCACCAACTTGTTTGGAACGTACCCGGAAGATGTCATCTTCAGAGGCAGCAGAGACAGCTTCTTTCATGGCCTTGTCCAGCTCCTCCTCAGCTGTCAGGTCCCCAGAAATGGCCCGTCGGATCTCCGGGCCGATGTCGTGGAGTGTGCGCAGCCCAGCCTGCAGAACAGCAAACTGTAGAGCTTCATATCTCCGAGTGGGCACAGGAGAGACAGCAGCACTGCCATTGCTCCCTAAACACTGTGGAGCCCCTTCAGCTAACACAGCACCCCACTCCTAGAGACACACCAACAAACCCTTCTCTTTCATCTCAGAGAGAGAGGAACTCTTGGCAGTGCAAACCAAGGAATGTTTGCTGCTAGTCCTTAGCTTCATCACAGCAGGACACAGACATAAATCCACAGGCTTGGCTAAACAGGCCTGTGTGCTTTCAACTCTGGGTTCTCAGATCCACAACCAGAATCTCTAGAGCAGCCACACTGCTAGCTGAACTACATACTCTGGTGCCTCAGAAAATTTCTTCTTTTTATTGGCAGCCTAAATGTGGATTTAATAACTAAGCTTCTGGCATTCAGACCTGCAAAGTCCTCAAACCCCTCACTGACTGGAGCCTGTTCCAAAGAGTCCACACAGGGTGGTAAGCTGTGGGTATACTTAGGCTTTATTCTGTGTTTGTGCCCTCATCACAGCACTTTTCAACTTGCTGAAACTCCAGAGTCACCCTTTTTTGTCAATGTATCCTCGGGGGACATAAATAGTCCTGCTTGTACAGACCACGAGGTTTTCTCTTTCTGTCCCACAGCCTGATAATCTACCGAGGGAACATGTATCACAGTGGGGAACAGATCCCAACCCATTGGATGGCCTTGGCATCCAGATACGCTTTTTGCTAAGTGATTTTGCCTCCTGGCAACATGCACTCACAATATATGTGGGAGCAAGCAAATGTCTGTAGGACACTTCATACCAGTTCTCTAAGAGGATCCCAAATTTCAAATGTTGCTGACAGACTGACAAACTGATTATGTGCCTCACCTGTGCCTTCCATCCCCAGAGCTAAGGGACTGTGAGCCCAGGCACACAGGTATTTGTGCAGAAGGCTCGGTGTGATAACTCCAGGGGTCTGTAAACTCCTATTCAGCAGGAAAAGCCCATTGCCACCCCAGAATCTGCAGAGGGAAGGGGCCCTGTCTCTAGGTGCCAGCCCTGTGCTCTGGGGGCCGCATGTCACCTGTAAGGACAGTGCGTTGCGCTGGGACGGCTTCCCCACCAGCCCCTGCTCCTTGCGCTTCTTGAACTTGCGGAAATACTCCTGGATCAGGAACGTGGCGTAGAACTTCCCCACAGTCACCTCGTCATCTGCCAAGAGGGGGAGGGAAAAAAGGAAATAAAATAAACTAGCAGCTGATTTATCAGTATATATATCAATGTGTATCACTGATGAATTCATGTAAGCCTTGCAGAAACACTGGGTGCTGCAGTCCATCTCTGCTTTTTATGCCATCAGGGGGCAGGGCTGAAGGAAGGGATTGCTCTGAAGCCAGACTAGTCAGGAGGAGAGGTGCAGGTGGCTTTGGGACTGGCTTTGCTGGCACAGAAGCCCTGCAGCAGGAGCACATCCAGCCTTTGTGGTCTCTGGTGTTAGTTAACCACAAAGGATCTCCTTACAGCAGCCTCCCAGTCTGGGTCAACACATGCTTCTGTCTTGTGACAGCCTGGCTAAGACTTCACAGGCTGGCAGGCTGACTGATCATCAATCCCAGGGCTGCGCTGGCCCTTCTCTGCTCTGGAATTCTGTCTCTTGGTGCCTAACATGGGTATGAGTGAGCAGAGTTCACCTCTCCCCTAAAATGCAGTCACAGGTGTGTTCCCACACAATTAAAAAGTGTCAATCAGCCAAAATGTGCACTATGTTTTCCTCCAGGCAGCTCTCCTCCTTTCTGCAAACCCACTGGCAATTTTAGAAGACATGGTCCACTGACTTCAGAGCAGGCTGAGGACCTGGCTGCCTCTGTTGGCTGATTTCCAAGTGCTGTTTTGTGCCCATGGGGCCACCTGGAAAATCAGTGAATGCCACACTGGATGCCTATGCACCAACTCCTATTTATGCACATTTTTTTTTCCCATATTTGTGTTAGTACAGAGCAGACCTCAGCCTGATGGAATACAGATAGCTTGTATAAGAAAGCCTGTCCTCCCTATTCCACCTGCTGATCACAAGGTGCAGTAGGACAGGACAGGTGGGATAAAAACAGAGAGGTTCAGAGACAGGGACAAGATCCTGCACTCACCACCTGCAGGAGGAACCACCTGGTCCAGCAGCTTCATACTGGTGCGCTTCCAGATTTTCTTAATTATTGCTCTCAGCTCTTCGTTGGCTTGCTCCAGGTTACCTGCAGGGTGAAAATCATCAGAGACAGGAATTCAGCAGAGCCTGCAGAGGAGCAATTTAATGTCTGGCATGGAAATCTCAGGAGGTAAATATCAGAGTGTTTTCAGTAGTAGAAAGTTTTGGGCCAGGAGATGCTCAGACCATTCCTAAAGCTCCCTCACAGCAAGAGGTGGTCTTCCTAAATATGCACAGTCATCTGGATAGGGAGGTGACTTTCCTTCTAGATACCCATCTCCTCTCAAATGAGTCACCTTCAGTTTTCTCTCTTGATTAATGTACATTCAAATCCCTCTCTTCTCTCTCTAGGTGTCTGAAACCAGTGTCTTGTCCTCCTAAAAGTGCTGCTTGTGCAGTTTTTGTTATTTCTCCCCAGCCCTAAGGCTCTGCATGGCAGTAGTTCTTGTAATAGGAAGCAGTGAAGATAGGAACACTGAATAACTTGCTGAGGATGCAACACATGGACAGCATCAAAGGCAGGAATCTGACTCAGCAGGGCTAACTCCAAACTCCTGCCCCAACCACTTAAAAGATGCTGCTAAGGCAAGAATGAAAGCAGTTTGAGGCTTTAGATGGTTTCCCAGGAGTTCACTGGCAGTGACTCCAAGAGTCTGAGGCTCAGACAAGAAAATTGAGTCCTTTTTGAGTCTCTGTTTCATAAGACACAGGATGTCTCACAGGGATTGTGGGGGACTTTTTCCTCAGCAGAGTCTCTTGTGCTACAGTCAAATTCTGTTTAGCACAACTTTCAAGGCCTTAATATAATTTTTTCATGTTGCCACTGTTTTTCGACTCAGCTGTGTACAGCTGGCACTGTGAGTAGCGTTCTGCTGGTCTCTGCTTTCCATGCCTGAAATGTAATGCAGCCACTCCTGAGGCAGAGGTGTTTAGCTGTGAATCACAGACCTACACTCTCTTTTAATGCATCTCATTAATACATGAAGCCAGATTTTGACTCAGGACCAATATCTTTCATTTCAGTGGGAGACAGAGTGCAACAAAGAGGACAAACTGAGCCCTAAATCTTGTCTGTTTTCCTCAAATGTACCTGCTGTCCATGCAAAGCTATTAACAGTCCCTTTACTTCTCATCTCTCTTTACAACACCACAGTTACTACAATGTAATGCTAACTCATGCTAATGGGAGGACAGGAGGAGTTTTTGCGAGATGAGACCCTCAAGTCCAACCTCTTTTTTCTCCCTTGGACTGGAAGATCAGTGACAACAGCAGTCCAAAAGTGACTCAATTCTGCAGATGGGGTACAAAAAGGAGGCTTCTTTGCCCTTCATCCTCCTAATTCCTCTGTGAGCAGACATTGATCTAAAACTTTAAACTTTCAGACCACTGTGAAGAATGTGATCAGTAATTTGAGATGATACTCTGGGAAGCAGTGGCTTCCTAGGTAGTGGGAAACACTCTGCTTTCCCTAGAAGATATTGTTCCTCCAAACCTCTTTATATTGCTTTTTGTCCCATGTGCTGCACAGGAGTAATTTGGATCATTTTAAACAAGCTGTCCCTGTTGGTTTATTCCAGCTCAGGACACCTTGGCATGAACACTTTGGTATCCTCGCAGTCAGCAAGGTTCTCACCTTCTGTCTTGATCCTCAGGGCTGTTCTGACCAGTGCAAAGAGAGTGGCATTGAACATGACAGTCCCATCACTGTTCAGTGGCATATTCATGGAGACAAGGCGCTGTGGGATGAGGAGAAGAGAGACAACAATCACACTGCTACACCTGGCCTGAAGGCTGCTCTTCCTTATGTCCTTGCGACACCCTCCAGACCTGCCACTCCCCTTATGTGCATATCCATGGCCAGTGGATTGCTTACACAATGAGAATGCCTGGTTATTTCTATCTCTCCTAATCTTTTTATTTGAGATGGGTGTTTGACAGTGCAAGCACATATGTGTTCCTGATACTTGGGAGTTGTATTTAGCACCAGACAAAGGCTGATGGCCCTGAGCAGTGTAGAGCCCACCTGCTGGTGACCCTCCAGCCCTCCAGAGGAGCTGGTGAGAGGCCCAGGGCAGCCAGGGGCTGTTCAGACATGCTGTTGCTGGCTCTGCCTGGTGGGTGGCAAGCTGGGATGTGCCCAATGAGGTAGAAAATGCCACGGCAGGCTGTTTGGTGTAGAACAGCTGGTCTGGTGGAAGGCAGCCCTGCTCAAGCATGGGGGCTGGAATCAGACGGTGTTTAAGGGGCCACTGTGTATTATTCTCTGCCTGATTGTCTGGTTTAGCTGCCCTGAGCTGCAGTGCCTTACTTTGCAAGCCACCCTGTGAGGACAGAGCTTCCCGAAGCCCAGCGGGGGCTGGATCCGCCGGAGCAGCGTCACCACGTCCAGGTGCTTGATCCGTCCCCTGAAGGAGAAACCACAGTGAGGGCTGCATCCTGAGCAGATGAAATTGTCTCTAAGGTCTCTCCAGCCCCAGGCTGCTGCTCCCTGTAGCCCAGGCATAGCTTCAAGTATTTGCATTTGGTGCCTTCTGCAGGATTTGCCCAGCACTCTTATAATTTCTTCTACTGCAGAAATTTCAGCTGTTAGTCATATTTGAGTCAATATTTGCAAGAATTGATCTCAGCCTTTTCAATGTTGCAGTTTCTTACTGCATGAACAAACAATTTGGGGTTCTCTTCCCATCACTGACCTGCTCAAAATAAATATCTACTTATTTACTTGTTGAGCTGAGGCCTATAGCAGGCGGAGAGGTGTAAAGGGTACATTTCCTTGTGCTTTACCTCCCACATAAACAGCCCCAAGCCGCTGCCTTTTAGTGCTTGTTTATGCTTTGGGCTGTCACTAGAGTGAGCACAAAACAAAGTACTGAATTTCCTCCACCATTGGGTTTCTCTTAAGTTTAGTAAATAGCATCTCAAAAGAAGAATTCTTTTGGAGAGAGGAAAGTTACCAGAGCCAGAGGAGGGGCATGGTACCTGGATGGGGAAGAGGAATAAAAGGGCTTCCCATTTATAAGCATGGAGGAGCAGGATGCCATCTGGACTGAGTGGCTATCTATTAGACAGCTTCAACTACCGCAGTCTAGCCTTCAAGCAAGCACAAACAGCAGCAGCTGTTTTGTTAATAAATGGTGTATTTATGAAAAGGCTGTGCTTATTCCCCATCCATATTAAAGTTCCCAACACAGGAAGTTATCATGAACTGGAAGAAGAGTTTAAATTCATATATCACTCTCCTAATGTCACACAGCCACATCCACATCTGGCAGAACCTGAGCCCAGACTAATCTCGACGCTAGGTCTCCTAAAGAGATCTGCTTTTAGTTCATACCCAAATCTCTTTCCACGCCTTTTGCATTATGAAGGAGGCTTTGCAATTACAGTAGACAACTGTACAGTAATGCCACAGGGATCTAAATGCTCTTTAATCCTAAGCATGTGTCAAACAGAACATGCAATACTGAGTGTCAGTTAAACCCTCATGTGTGTTGTTGTGGTGTAACTTTAAACCGCTGCAAGTCTGCTGTTGTGAATAACCCTGCAGACAATGCAATGCAACCATGTCAATCTACAGGTTGTGATGGCCATACATGACTTATGAGAAAACAGAGATTTGAGCAAAACAGCTCTGCTGTGAGTACAGAGTCAAGCAGAAGAGTCACAGCCCAATATCCCAAACAAACACAACAATAAACCAAGCCTGTAATCTTCTTTTCTCAGTCTCCTGCTGCCCACCACTGTCTGCATCTCCCTCAAAGACAGCAAAGAAATGGCTTGAAAGGTAACAGTGCAGCTTAAATGCTGATATATCTGTGACTTTCTCGGCACTTTGGGCTTATGGATTCACCATAAGCAGCACCTTGTGGTGATATCTAGTTTAGAAGTTTTGTACAAAAAGAAGAAAAAGAAAAAACAAACAAACCAACCCGAAAAAGGTGTTCCTGCAGGAACATGGCACTTACTGCACTGAGTCTAGAGAAGAGAAAAGAATGGGCCTGTTCTCCCAAGGAGCTCTGATACCAGGCTGGGTTACTTACTTAGCTTCAGGGTCATACTCTGCCCAGATCCTTTTAAACTCATCCAGGTGGTGTGGTCCTAAAATGGACCAGTCCCGTGTCAGGTAATCAAAGTTATCCATTATAACAGCTACAAAAAGATTGATGATCTGCAAACAAGGACAGAGATTATGCAATGGATGAGGCAAGGAGCAGCAAATTTTACCAGGTTCTCCATTTAAGGTCTGGATTTGGACTCACAAAACTAAGAAGCCATTGGGGTTAGCTTCTTTATTCCCCCATACCAGCCCCCCAGTTTAAATGGGAAGAGCCCAGAGATGAAATATTCTCAGCTGGTTACATTTTTCTCTTCCCTACTAAATAGATGAGGCACAAATTTGCTGAATTCGTAGTTGTGCTGTCATGGCTTATTATTTACTTGTGTCTTTGCCTGGCAGAATGGGGTGGGATTTATCTTTGACAGGCTGAGATAAAACTCCTTTCTTCTGGCCTGAGACCAAAACTTTTAAAATGTTGCTGCTGTTCCCTGGGAGAGTTTTGGGCACTGCTGCCAGCTGCAGAGCATGTGCTGTCGCTCTGAGCAGTGCTGCACTGCCAACACGGAGCAGATGCAAGTGGGATATGTGTATTCTCACAGCCCTTGCTGCTGCCAGGGGAGCAAAAACCCGCTCAGCAGCCAGAAGGAAGGTGGGAGGGAAGGTGGGAAGTGTGGCTGAGGCGTTGCTAGCCTCAGCACAGCCCACTACACACTAATTTGGTTTTCTCATTGAGGGGGAGGGAGGAAGAGCGCTCCTTGGCTTGCACAAAGGATTGGGATGGGAAACAAAGCTGGAGGGAGGCAGGGAAGGGCATGGGTGGGCTCACCAGGGAGGTGTGGGATGGGGCACTCACCAGGAAGGCACAGAGCATGTAGAAGCTGATGAAGTAGAAGACGGCGAAGCTGCTGCCACAGGAGTGATCGGCCTCCGTGGAGTTGGCCGGCTCCGACTCCGGGTCACACTTCTTGTCTGGGAGGCAGGCCAGCATGATTTCCTGCCAGGCCTCACCTGTGGCACACCTGGGCAAGGCACAGGGCAGGGGAAGACAGCAGTGACCTTGGATGTAACTGGCACATTAGCAACCTGTTCCTGATCCCTGAACATTCATGGGAATTTTGCTGCTGAGGTCAATTAAGAGCAAGTTAGGCCAATGACTTTGACATCCCCTGGCATCCCTCTCCTCTGTTTGCCTTTGTTGCCCTCTGAGCAGGAGGATTTGTCTCCCTCCCCAGCACTGAGCATCACCAGGGTGAGCTGCTGGTCATTCCATGTGACACAATTCCCAATGTTAGCACTCACCTCGGGAACATGACATGGGAGAAGAGGATCAGCTGTGCCTGAGAGCAGAGGAATCGTGCTCCCAGGCTGACACAGCCCAGAGCTGTCATGCACCCACCTGAAAAGCAGCAGCACTGCCTGGGGGAAGGTCTGGAAGTTATTGTTGCGGTTGATTTCTGTGGTATCGTTCAGCGCAATTTTACCAAACACCTGGCAGAAAGCAGAGGTCTTTTCAGGTTAGGCCTGCCAAATCCCCAAACCTCTTGTCACTTGTCACCTGAGGCTCTTGGCCTCACCCTGGCTCTGATAATTAATGGAATCTGCTCTTCTATTAAAATAAACTTTTCTATGTGTCTTTTGTATGTGTTGTTGCTTCCCTGGCTTCTGCTTTATCACCAAAAAAGCACTCATTTTGCAATAAGAAGCACTTTGTGTCAAAATACTGAATACATGACTGGGGCTTTGTTTTAACTCCATTGGGAAGGGAGACCAGCTGAAAGAAATCAGTAAGAGAGGAGACAAGGCTCCTTCCTTCATTGCTTATCTGTCTTCATCAGGAGGAAGTTATAGTAAAAGCCCAGCAGCTGCAAAGCCTTGAGCTCCCATCTCTGTAGGGGGACTTGGATCTTCACAAAGCAATGTAAATACATTGCCTTGCATCTGGAATTGTCCAATTTCCTGCTCTTCTGTAGTCATGCCTGTCCCCAGCAGGTGTTTCAGGGGTCCTCCCATGAAGATGATGACCACATCTGCCCAGACAAGGATGTCCCAGAGCTTCTTCCCATGATACCCCGACTAGTTCATCAATGGCATGGAGCCTGCGATCATCAGCAAACCTTTCTAGGGACCTGTCTTTGGGTGTAAGGCTGCAGCGCAGCAGAAAACTTGGATGGCTGTGGTACTTTGAGGCAGTGGGACCGAGTTAACAAACTGTGTGGCAGAAAGGTCTCTGCACAGCATTGCCAGGACTATGCATTCCCTGTTGATAACAACGTGGCAGAGGTCTGGGGGGCTGAGAGCTGTAATCTCTCTGTAGCCAAAATAGGCAGCAGGATCAGAGCAGCTCTGAGAGAACACCGAGCTTCTTTTCAGGGAAATGTCACTGATAATTAGCACCCCAAGAGGAACAAAGAGAGAGGGGCATGGGGACAATGGTAGGACAGACAGGAGGGAGGGTCAGCACATGGCAGCTTTCCGCAGGGGCTCCTCATGGATGCAGGTGCCAGCCCATACTTATCATTTCAGGCACTTTTAGGTAGGGCAGCTTCCCATGATCTTCCTTTGGAGCCTGCAGCAGCTGCTGTGGGTGTTTTGCATTGGGTACCTGGGAGCAGCTGGAAGTGGAGGTTTCTCCAAGCTGTGCCTCCTGGGCCATGGTATGAGTGGCTTCATCCATCAGCATCAGCTTGGATTTTTTCCACTTGAGCACATTAGGTAGTGAGGCTTGAACGTTTTTACGCTCCAAGTCGTGGCAGTTGCTGAAGTAGCAGGTCTCCTTTATGTGGGAAATTCTGATATTTTTATCAGATCTGGTACATCCAGGCTTTCATGGTGGCTGCTAAATGGAGTGAGGGACGATTTTCCTTCCCATGTGTCCCTGTGTGTGAGGGAACTTTACATGTCAGCATGTTCAAGAGAGCTGCACACAAAATGTCTCAGATGCCATTTGGACAAAAAGTGATAATCACAGATCTGTGGGCTCTGGGCAAACAGGGAAAATGAAAAAAAAAAAAAAGTTGGTTTTCTAATGGGAAGACAGATGTGTGGTCTTCAGGCTGCTGAAATGATTTAAACAGAGGCTTGAATGTAAGCCAAGGGTTAAATAGGTAACTTAGAACGAGCTGACAGGAAAAGGAGTAGAATTACAGAATAAAGCATCTGGCCCTGGCAGTGCCCTGATCACTGTAGAACCCATCTGTGTGGGTGCTTGGAAGCCACCTGTAATGCTTTGTACAGCATTATAATACTAGCTGAATACTCTGAACTGATTTTATGTATAGCACAGGTAATTCTGTAAGATCTTGGCCATCTTAGCTACGAAAGGCAAAACTGGCAAGTTTACAGTATGAGCTTAGCAGAGTAAATGACAGCTGTGATTACTGGGGCTACTGAGATAATCTGTGACAATTCAAGAAAACATGAATTTTATATTTCACGGTGGGGCAGGGTAGATGGAGTCTGTGAAAACACGTGATTATAATAACAGGAAACAAATTAAAACAGGGTCAGTGGGGTCAGGTGAGTTTAATTACCAGCTCTGTTGTCATTGTGAAACCAAGAAGCCTGTCATTTTTGAAGACCTCTGGAAGCAATTATGCCATGCCTTTCTATACTGTGGCCTCTGGCCCCAGATGGATGATTTGTCTGAGAAGTTTGATTAACACTGAAGTGGGAAGTGAAGCTGAGCTTGAAAAGCAGCACAGCAGAAGAGGCTGGGACTGTCACAGTGTGTCTGTATCACATGCTGTCTTCCATGGTCTCTGTTCCTTGCTCAGGATGATTCCAAGCGTATTTTACAAGCTGGGTAAGTTGTTCTGTTGAGGTAGCTTCCTGGAGAAACTCTGAGTATTGGTCCATTGGGTCTGGTCCCGTATTTACCTTCACGATGTAGATCAAAAGCTGCTCTTTACACCTCAGTGGAAATTATGCCAATGTGAAAGACATGCAAGAAAACATTTTGGTTTGTTCAGTGCAGCATGGCCATAAGCCCACTTGAAAAACTGTTTTGAACCAACAAGCAATTCTTGGTGGCTATTTCAGACGATGTTCTCTAGCCAAGGTTAGCTGCCATCTTACCTTACTGAGAGAAAACATTGCTGTGAACCCTCACAACCACACATTGACCTGGTCACCCTGTCAGCCTGTTCCATGCCCTAGAAGGAGAAGACAGACACAGCCGAGCTCTTTAAGCATCACTTACCTGCATGCCGATCACAGCGTAGATGAAGAACAGCATCACTATTAAAAGAGCCACATAGGGGAGAGCCTGGAAACGAAAAGAAAAGAGAGCGCTGTGTCTAGGCCAGGCTCTGTAGTGCGGGCGGGTGGCCACTAGATGCCGCTGCAGGCGCACGCTTGGCTGCCGGCCCAGCCCAGCCCGGCTGGGCTCTGTGCCATGGGGATGGAGGGATGGATGGAGCTCTGCTGCCTTCCTGTCACTCCCGCCCTTAACCGAGCCAGGAAAGCGAGGGAAAACCAGGAGGAGAAAGCTCTCAGAGTCAGCATCACTCTGGCACTAATGTTGTACTTCCCTGGATCCAGTTTGGTGAAATACAAGATGTGGCAGCTGGCAGAATCTTAACTCAAGGTTTGCTACAATGGCTGGTACCACCCCGAGTTCCCAAAGCAGCACCAGCCCCTTTCCTGTCCAGAGTTAGGTGTCCCTGACGGTCTGCCATGCACTGAGTGCCAGAGATCAGCCTCTGAGGAGCAAACTCAGGGGCTCATATCAGAGCCCTGATATGCTGAGCTGCCTCCCGAGGCAGAGGTCAGTGCAATCAGCCAAGTGCTGAGTGCTGCTGCTTTCCTCCACCACTCACAGGCTCAAGGGCTCAGGACTTCGTAGGCTCAGGCTTTTGAGCAGGAATATTTTGAAATACCTAGCACTCAGACCAGAAGCTTTTAGAACTTGCCTCAGAGGAAATGGGTGGACACATCTACTCTGAAAATGTGAGCACAGTCCCCGATCTAGATTTTGAGCACCCAGTTTCACAGAATATAATGAGCCTACAACATTATCAGAGAGCTGCAGCACCTCTGCTGTGGAGACAGGCTGAGAGACTCTAAGTACCTCCCCATACCTAAAGGGGGCCTAAAATAAAGACATAGAGGGATTTTTTTTCAACGGCATGCAGTGATAGGAGAAGAGGGGATGGTTTTAAACTGAGAGAGGACAGGTTTAGATTAAATATTAGGAAAAAATTCTTTACCCTATGGGTGGGTGACACATGAACAGGTTGCCCAGAGAAGCTGTGGCTGCTCCATCCCTGGCAGTGTTCAAGGTTAGATGGAGCTCTGAACACCTGGTCTAGTGGAAGGTGTTCCTGCTCATGGCAGAGTGGTTGGAAAAGACCTGAAAGATCACCTAGTTCCAAACCTTTCTGTAATCCTAAATTCAACACAACTAAATCCTATAGGAAAAATGGAGGGAATATTTTCACTGGCCACCATGGAGAATTGACTAAGATCTGCATAAATCATCTCAAAGAGATCTGAATATTAAAATGGTAGAAAATAATCAAATCCTTCAGACAATGTCTGTAATCATCATCTTGAGCCTCAGATTCCTTTGGCTTTTTAGGGGGCAGACAAATTGGTGTGTTTACCTCACAATGACAGCTCAGAACTGGGCTCCAAACATTTGGTGATGATTTAATTGGGACTTGATGCACACAATACCTGAGGGCTCCTGGGAGAGTGTCCAGACAGGATCTGAGGTGTAAAAACTTAGCAATACTTCTGTTTTCTAACAGTACTTCTGTTCTTCCATCCACATGGGAATGGAGGAGTGTCTTCTCTCCTGTCTGTCTGCCCCTTCACTTTTCATGTCCTGCTGCTCAGCCCATTCCTTTTCACTACCTCACCTTCCTGCTCATCCCTGCCCCTTTTCTCCATGGCTCCCTCAGCTGCCCACCCCATATTTTGTCTCTGTCTCTGTCTCTGTCCTCCTCTGGCTCTGTCCTTCCCTGGTGTTACCACTTTGTCCCTGTGATTCCCACGGCCCTGCCGTGCCCTCAGCACCCTCTCACTTCCTTCTCCTCCCACTCCCAGCTGAGCCTGGTGCTCTCTGTGCACATGGAAACCCCGCTGAGCATTTTCCCACCTCCCTGACCAGTGCCCCAGCTTGCACGTCAGCGCTCCATGCCATGCCCAAGGCAGATGGAAGTGACCATGGGATCCAACTCCAGGAGTTTGTTGCTTTTTAGGCTGCCCTGCGTGAGCAGAGATGCTTCCTGGAAGCACGTGGGGACACTGGGGAGCCTGTGCCAAAGTCTGCTGAGATCCCACATTCTGACAGTGGGAGTGGCTGAATTAAGAGAGGCACAGTGGCTATTCTTGGCTACCAAAGGAGCCTCCCGGTAATTGCAAGAGGAGGAGCTTGGAGCAGAGAATTCCATGTTCTAAATGGCTAAAGGCTTGCAAGGGAAAAGGCACTTGCTTGCTTTTTTCCTCCTCCCCCTGCTGTGCAGGATCCCTCCCTTCATACTTTGTCCCAGCAGCCTAAGCCCTGCCTGAGTGACTGTGCAGTTGGAGAGGTCTGAAGGTCACTGGAGGGAAGCACCAGGTGCTCCCTTTCCCACCCATCTCCTCCTCCCCAGCCATGAGCCCTGGCAAGTTCAGCTCAGGGCGAGCTCTTGCTAAAGAGGCTTCAGGGGCACTGGGGCAAGGGGAGGAGAAGCTGGATCTGGAAATTGTGACTCTGTCCCCTGCATCAGTGCTGGCTGAGCTGTGCCAAGGGAATCTCGTTCCTACGCCTGCAAACAGAATGGTTCCCAGTGGCACTGCTCAAATAACAGCCTGGAAATTGGCAACTCTGCTAGCAATGGAAAAAGTCTCTGTGGTATGGCTGTGTCAGAAACCTGCTGTGCAGGGTTAGGTCCTCTGGCAGTCAGGGAGGGTGCAAAATGAGTCCTTTGCATCAGCCTACTGGGAGCACTGAGAAAAAGTCTGTGCTGATCCCTGGTGTGCAGTGTGCTGCTTGTGCTGAGAAGAGAAACAAGCTGCAATGAGCACTGCAGGCTTTGGTCCCAGCTTGTGCTGTCACTGCTGAGGCTGAAGTTTAAAGTGTGGGTCAGGTCCTTTTCCATTTGAGTCAATACAAAAGCTGTTGAGCATTTACAACCCCAGTCTGCTGTTTCAACACTTGTGTGTTGCACAAGTTACTCTTTTGTGCTTTTGTCCAGTGGTGTGTTCTGCATATTTGCTCATGTTTAGGCCATCATTTGTATTCCTGTGCTGTGTTTCCCTGCCACTTCCTTTGGATATGTGCCAGCTAACATCCAGGTTGTGCTGGTCCAGTAAATCCAGGTCAAGTACTTTTAAAATGCAGGAAGGTGCTATGCTTCATCTCTGCCATTTTGCTATATGTGCCTAGGTTTTTTTCTAGCAAATAACCGTGGTGGTTTTCTTTCCTCCCAAGGTGATGACTCTTATCCAGTCTGGTCTCCTCCAATTCCTCCTATCTACACTGGAACTTTACCTACGACTGAAATGCTACCTGTCTCCAGGGAAAAAAGCAGCAGCAATTCAATAACTTGGCATTGTTACCAGCTCAAAAGAGTAGGGCTAAAAAGGTGAATTCTTCCTGGATTAATGTATGGAGGCCACACACCTCTAATACTCAATGGAAAACCTCAAAACAAGGCTTAAAGGAAACTTAATTGAGACCCAGGCCTTCCCCCCACAGATGTGTATTTCACTTAAACTTAGACGTATGAAATGCAGCTCAAATAAGGGAAAAAAAATAAAAATATGAGACTGAAGAGTTACAGACAGGCAGTAATTGAGTTGAACTGAACTGTTAAGGCTGTTCAGGAGGGTCTCAAGCAATTACTCATGCTTTAAAGATGAAACTCACACCCTGGGAGTTCCATTTACTTAACTCATTGTCTTGGGTTGAAGTACAGGATGTGACCAGCAGTATGTATTCTATCAGCATCTGCTGAAACCAGCTGAGGCAGTGCTCTTTGTCTTTTCACAACCCATCCTTCCTCCAGGGAGGTATCTCCTGTTAATGGCCAGTGAGTTCCAGTGCATGGCTGATAAAATTCCATCATCCTACTAGGAGATGCTCCAGCCAGAGGGAGGAGCCAAACATTTCCTATCTAGACAAAAATGGAGATTTGGAACACTAGGGGAGCCCTTTTTTCTCTGGACTCCAGAGGAAAACCAGACCCTTCCACATCATCACTGGACCTTGGGAGGGAAAATGCACCTTGTACAGGAGCACTGCTCCAACAGATCCACATCTGTCACTGCAGGAGGATGCAGCCACCATTGAAAGGCACTGCTGCCAACGCCCTGACTGACTGGCGGGTGTCAGCTTGGATTCTGACTCTGGCAGTGTTAGGGGTTTGTTCTTTGTAACACTGTATTTCTATTTTAATTTCCTAGTAAAGAACTGTTATTCCTAATTCCCATATCTTTGCCTGACAGCCCCTTAATTTCAAAATTACAATAATTTGGAGGAAGGGGGTTTACACTCTCAATTTCAAGCAGAAACTCCTGCCTTTGTTAGCAGAAACCTGTCCTCCAAACCAGGGCACTCTTTTGTGCCTCTGCCTCTGGGAACCTTTGAGCTGCGGCACTGGGTAAAACCCCTCCCTGAGAGCCACCAAGGGAAACCAAAAGGAGTCACGTGTGTTGCTAGAGATAAGGGGAGGAGTACCTGGAAGGACTTGATGAAGGTCCAGAGCAGCGTGCGGATGCCCTCCCCTCGGCTGAGCAGCTTCACCAGGCGCATCACGCGGAACAGGCGGAAGAAGGTGATGGAGATGCGAGAGTTTTCCTCTGCGTTCTGGAAGCCATTGGCACAGAGGCAGGAGTTACAACAGCACGACAGCAAAGAGGGCCCTGGCCACAGAGGATGCTACGCCGAGGGTTCACTGCACTGTTCCTTGTCCTGGCTCTGCTCCCTGGCTCCCACTCCCTGGCACCCCAGGGACACACCAGGCTGCTCTGCAGGGACTCCCAACATCAGCCTCTCCCTTCAGTCTGCCTGGGCTTGCAGGGATTATACCCCTTATACCCCTCCAATACATCTCCTCACACTGGAAAGAGGCAATTTCCCTTAGGCCTTGCACTGGAGGAGAAGGACACTTTCCCTTTTGGCCTGTCTTGAGTGTTTCACTCCAGTGAGTGCCTCAGCCAGCAGTTAAGGTGGACATGGTGTCACACACCAGCCATGTGCTGCTTGCTCTGCTGCCAAACAGGAGCATCCCCCTGGGATGCAAAACCCCCTGGGGACACAGTATGTGCTGGTGTCACTGGTGCCACTGCCAGCCTGGCTGCCCCTCTGCTGCCGTGGCTGTGCTCCTGCAGGCTGGACCCTGTCACTCACTCCTGCTGCTGGGCTTTGCTCATTTCTCATGACCCCCTTTGTATTTCCCACAGTCTGCGCACTGACTTTTGGAGTGGCTTTTTTTAAACATTTTTATTTTGGCTTTGCTGCTACTGTTCAAGCGTGGAGCATTTTAAAACAGTCTTTCTTCTGGCCCAATTTTTCTCACAGCATCTGCTTTGTCCCTAAGCATTTTCCCCTGGGGTTGTAACCAGCTCTGATGTTCCTCAGCCTTCACATGTGTGAAGGCAACATCCATCTGAAGGCTGCTGCAGCAGCAGGTTCACCTGGCCTTTGCAGAGGACTTGCTGCCTAGCTCAACGGCACGGCAAACGCCATGTTTTCCAGGTTATTAACCCCTTAAAATACCGTGCCAAGCCTGTGGAACTGTTGCCTTCCAGCAGCAGCACTGTGGGAATGTGACCTCCTGTCACAGGGGGAGATAACACTGTCACCCTGCCTCTTGACCTGCTGTGGAGCAAAGTGCATGGAAACCCCCTCTCTGTCCCCACCCAGGCTGCAGAGACTGCAGTTGGAGTCTAAACACCCCCGAAAGAGCAACATTTAGGAGGAAGAAACAGTGCAGATCACCCCTGCTGTTAACTACTCACCACTGTGTAAACCAAGAGAGAACAGACCCTTTGGATTTCCTGTCACTGGGGAGTGAAAACAGCAGCTGCCTGCTTGTCTGCTTCTGATGAAACCCAAGGCATAGGAGCAGCCTGGGTGCATGTTTCTGGGATCAAACAGTACCCAGCTGCAGTTTGTCTGTCTGTGGTGTGTCTGTCACCAGGCAGCTTCCTCCAGTCTGTACAAAAACCTGACACTCACTGCCCATGGAGTAACTAAGGGAAAAAGATTAGGGAAACAAGCAAAAGCCTGAGTGCTCCCTACACCTCACATCACCCTTGTTTGATTACCTGGACATCAGGCTGTAGGCTTCCATGACTTGAAGGGTCTGAGGTGAAGGAGGGAATGTGTCCTTCAAAGGGATCAAAAATGATGGCACTGAGTGCTCTCAGCACTGCAGTCCCAGAGGGATAACTGGAAGGTCAAATACCTCTTCGAGTCCCATAGCAGCCAAGCTCTAATACCATCTAAAACAGAACTGAGGTTCAAATTTAGAGGTTGTAGGGACAGCAATCCTGCTGTGGTTGTGACTATAAAAACAATGTTTTCTTATCCTACCTGCTGTCCTTCTTGCTGGCTTGGCTCTTTAGGTGGCAGCAAGTTGGGACACGGGTCTGGACAGAGGCTTTGGTGTTCCTTTGTCCTTCCTTGCTGAGAGGAGGCAGCTGCTGGAGGCAGAAATTTATCTCTGCCCTCCTAGTGTCCTGGAGCAAAAATCTAAGCAGCAGATAAAATAGAACAAATCCCTCCCTGACCCAAATCTGCAACTTACTGGCATCAAACCACTGAGCCCGAAACTCAGCGACGCCTCAGGTGACTACAGTCATTTTAAAACTAGGTGCCTGTAGATGAGCTGACACTTGAGTAGCCCTGCTAGCTTCCTCCTGTCTTTCATCCAGCTTTTTGAAGGCAGAGGAGGGAGGTTCTGCAGGGCAGAAATCCAGAAACTGGAGCTCCTGCAGCTCTGCGGGGGTGGTGTGGGAGCTGCCATGCAAACCAAGGCAGCAGTGTTCTGTGCACCATTGCACCACTTACTCTTGTTTTGTGCAAAACACAAACTCAAATGAATCACCTCACTGAAGAGGAGTTTCAGAGTCCCAACCCTTTCTTTTCTGGAGGCTTGGACGTGAAGTCACACTGCAAACTCATAGAGCCTCACACAGGGACATGGTTTGTGGCTAACAAGAAATCTTACCAGGTCCAGTTCTCTCTTGGTGGTTCATTAGAAGGCAGAACAACAGTTAACTCGACCAAAGGAAAGCTCAGGATGCACAAGAGATACACATGTGCAGCATATTCACAGCCCATGTGAACACCAGACTCACACCAATACACGACATGGCAGCTTCATGCACAAATAACTAGGCTGGGCTTGGAGAGAGAACTTGTGACCACGGAGAAGAGAAAAAAGGAGTGTGTTAGAAAGAGTGTCACAGAAGCTGGGAGGGTGGTCTGTATTTTTGGTCTTACCATAGAGGAAGAGCATTGGGTATGTTCAGCTGGCTTTAAAGAAAGGCAGACAGAAATAAGCTGTAATAAGTCTCCAATCAAGAGCCCTAGAAAACTAGGTCTTGGCTAACACAGGAGCAACAAAATGGCAGAAGAGGGCAAAAAGGAATTTGAAAGAAATGCACAAGAGGCTGGGCTTATTCCCTAGGATGCCCAGGACCAAGGCTGGCTGTGGCAGAAGTTGATACAACTGCCACTGAATTTGCTGTAAGCTCCCTCCACCACCACCACATGAGAGTCACATCCAGTGTCTCCTGAGTGCTGGACAGCCTGGCAGTGGAGGCACTGAACTGGTAAAAGGTTTGGGGCTGATTAGCTCTCCAGCTCAGATCCAGGCCACATCTGCACAGGGACCAGCCAGCTTCTAGTGCATTCATCTGATTTGTAAACCCATAATATCTGAGTGCTAAAGCAGCACTTTGTGTTTATATGTCCCCTTACACACAGTTCTGGGTGAGGCAATGGGTTGGGAGAGTCTCGCTGGCTCTTGGCAACCCTATGACACCCAGCAGCAGCTGTGGAAAGGGGATTGGTGCAGCTGATTAGCTGGCTCTACCTGCACCCACCTCACAGCAAAGTCCTAGGGACACAAAGGATGTGTTCTTGGAGGCCACGCTGAGCTGAGCCCTGGTCACGCCTGGAAGAGCAAAATTGCTGCAGACACTCTGCCTGATATTCCTTGATTAATCTCTGTGGCCATTTCCAGTACCGAGAGCAATTCTCAAAAACACCCAAGGCTGCAAGTATCCTTGGGTGTAAGAAGCAGAATTGCAAATTAAATAAAATTGTCTTTATCGGGAGCCCTTCAGTTCAATAGTAACATAATCCTTCAGGCCTAACCTCCACCATATGCTGAACCTGTCTGCTACTTGAGCAAAATGGGAACTGATGTATTTCCTCTTCTGTCAGTGTCAGAATTTCCCACTAGTGCCATGGAGGACTCCTGCAGCATGCTCCTGCTCTCCAAGGATGCTGCAGTAATCAAACAGGCATTGTGTTACCTGAAGAAAAATTGTAGTTTGGATGCACAGTTTATTTGGTGGTACAGGCAAAAGAGAGCAATTAAAACCCCACGTGCACCAACTCATTTAATGATTTGAGTTATGCCACTGGTTTGGTAGTTTCATTGCTTTTATCCTCCTCTTTCACATGTTTGCACTTGTGTTTTCAGATCACATACAGGCAAAAGATGCCTTGAATACCAAATAAAGAAGCAGTGCCCACAGAGATTTTCTTACAGGTCGGGCACAGATTTTGATTTTGTGCTGCTAGGCAAACATCTTTCCAGCAAAGCATTTCTCTGTCCCATCCCCCTTCCTCTTTCTAGTTCTGCAAATCCCCTTTTCTAAATGGAGAAGGACCCTTATTCTGCTGCTTGCTGCATTCCTGGTAGAAGGTACAAAGGCCCTTCAGAATAACTGAAGGAAGCCTAAAAATTTTTGGAATTCTCCATCCTTTTCTGCCTGACAGTGTTGGTGCATCTGTGACTGACAGGCCTTTTGAGGACCTATGGGATATTGTACCTTCATTGTAATTTCTTCTCTTACTCCCTGAGCTAACTGGGCTGTGTTTTAAGATGTGGTCAAAAATGCAACAAATTATATCCCTACCCATGGGAGAGGCTGTAAGGCAGGCCAGGAAAGGTTCTGCTGATGCTGGCAGGTGGGATTTGTACAAACTGTGGCACTGTGGGCTGAGGTTCCTGCTATCCCTGTGCACATTGTGGGAGTTCATGAGGGGGAAATCAACCTCCAGCTTTGGACTGCTGAATACATTTTCTTGTATCCTCAAAGGTTCCAAATAGGAGAGAAATCCCATAACCTGTGCCAAAGGGGCAACCCTATGGACCTGAGCACAGGTACCTGAGAATCCAGGACTGGAGCTTTCAAGAGTGGCCATTGGGAGCTATAAAGCTGAGAGAGCTTCTGCTACATTATCCAAGAATCTTCAGCCTTGCCAGTGATGTGAGAATACCAAGTTTAGGACAAGGACAGGCAACTGGCACCTGAGAATGCACTGGTCACATCAGTTCCCGGAGACGGAGGCAGGGTGACAAGTACTTGGAATTACACCCAGTGTCTACTGCCCATCTCAAGTGGGCAGGATTTCATCTCTACAAATCTCAGAACAATGTGGAAAAACAAACTCTCATCTGATTAATGTCTCTGAAAGAACTGTTGGAGAAGCTGCACCACTGAGCAGAAAGCACTCCTGGCTGTAATGTTTAATTTGCAGCCATCCCTGCTCCTGCAGAGGAACTTGGAGCCTTCCATCCTGCCCTTCTCTTTTTGGGGGTGAGTAGCATGAACATACTGAGTGGGAAAGCTCCACAGCTCCACAGGAGATCAGTCAGAGATGATGCTCTGAGCAGTTTCCCTCATACAGAAGAGGTATCTGAAGCATAAATCACAAGCCCAATATTTAGAGTGATATAGAAGGAAACCTGCAGGCTGAGTGGGAAAAGAAGTATCTGAGGCAGGATACACCTGTGTAAAGATGAGTGCAATGAGAACTCTTTGGGTATTTCTTTCTTTCTTTTGATGTCACTATATTAAAAAAGGTGACAGAGATGCTAAGGAGCAGAAGAGGCCAAGAAAGAGGAAAGTTCTAGAAGCCCAAGTAAAAATTCAGTAGGATAAAGACTGAGTGATCCCTGCAACATGTCTGAAAACCTCCTCAGAATACTGCTCCCTGCATGCATCTCATTCATGTTCCGTGTGTACCAGAAAAGCAGCTTTTTAAACAGATCAATTGCTTCAGCTGCTGCAAACCTGTGAGCATTCTCAGAGCCCCTACAGGCACAAAAGAGGAAGGAAAAGCTTGTGCCCATCATGCAGTCAGGATCGCAGGTAAGGAAGTCTCTGGGAAAGAAACCAATTTTATTCAATGGAGAGATACTTAAAATCTCAGAGACCACAGCAGTGGATAAGGTAATTTTCCTACTAATCATGCCCTGCCTGGGTAGGTGGGAGGGAGGTTTACTTGTGAAGGGCACAACCCCTCCAGGTCCTGTTCAACCTCTATAATGTCTACAAATCCAACTTGGTGTCTGATGCTGCCATTAAGACAAGGAAAATGTTTCTAATGGGCTGTGATTTGGAAGCTAGGAGAGGATAAAATTTGCACTCCAGGAGAACCAGTGTCAATCTTTCAAGAGCAATATGTAACAGAGTCAATATAGTAGGGTATTTATGCTGCAATGCAATCCATTCTGAAATTCTGAGAAGGGATGGTGTGGCTTTTCAGACCTGTAGAGACAGCAGCAAAAATATCAGCAAAAAGGCTTTGCATAGGCACAAGAGTATCAAAGTTCCCTGAAATATCCATGGCTTAGAATATCTTACGGATAAAGATTTGGAAGAAGATAACAAAGTGTGTTAATAGGCAGATTCAAATGAAAGTTTCAGCAGGAAATTCCCGAGAAGAGAGATTAATCCCACCTCATCCTTGTGGAACACTGGAGATGGAGGACCATGTTGTGAGGTTTGAGTTCCTTTTGGCTGGTTTGCTGACAACTGCAATGACTCTCCAGAGGAGCAGGACCTGGAAATTTAAACCATATAACCACAGAGGTTCCTGGGCTGCTGGGTATCAGTAGTGTTGAAGCCTGAGTGCACTGGGATGACAGGACAGTCAGGCAGCATTTTACGCCACACTGAAGATGAGTTCAAGTCTCTTGGAGGGGACCCAGCTTTTGCTAAGAAGTCCAAAGTGATCTTTTCCATGATGTTTGAGGAGCAAAACTTCCTTGCTGGTAGTATTTTACTTTCCAACATCACTTTCATTCGCAGGGAGGAATCTCTTCTTGCAAGAGATAGTTCAACCTTTGTGTTGCAGAGAGCATTTAAGAGCTGAATGCACAATGTTCTAATTGCTTTGCTAGAATTGTCTCAGCCAATGCAGAAGTACAACTGCAGCCTTCCAGTTATGCCTGGGTTGGAAGAGATGAGAGGAAATGTGTGTTTGAGATGCTGGCACCACAGGTTGACAGAGCAGCTTCATATTTCTCAGGAGAACGAGTGGTCATGCTCAGGAGAGGTGCTCATGCTGCTTTTTGTGACAAACAATCTGTCATGGTATTTCTCCACTGAGGAAACACGAGGATGAAGCTCTTGGGAGCCCACCTGGGCCAGCTGGTTGCTGGTGATGGATGCCTGCTAAGGTGTTTCCTTGGTTGTTGTTGACCATGGAAAATGAAAAGTTACCTGTGAAGATGCCATACCTGTAGGAAATTTGATAATTGGTCTGTCAGCTTTGTCGTGAGAGGAAGGAGGTGATAAATGTTCCCTTCTTGGGTTTTTTTTCCTCACTGCAGGAAGGGTGCCTCTGGGAATCTGCTCTGCAGAGCTTGCCTCAAGTGTGGTGTAGTTCCTTTGCCTTTGTAGGATATCAGCCTTTTCTAGATTGAGGTTTTTGTCCATAGAGGTCTCCTCCCAGAGTCCTACTTCAGCCAGCCATGCTGCATCTGTGGCTTTGGGCACAAGACGAAGGGTGGAAAGAGACACTCTGGGGAAACAAACTCATCAAAACCATAGGTAAGATGAGGAGGATAATTAAAAAAGCACAAATATGGCAATGCCAAACCACACTGCTCTTCTGGAGATGTTTCCTTCCCATGTGGTTACACTGACATAGGATCTGCAAGCTTGTGACTTTCAAGAATTAACTGAAGTATGGGAGAAAAAAGAGGCTGAGAAGTTCTCTGTGCCATGGAGACATGGTAAAAGAACGCACTAGACATCCTCTTGTATTTGTAGAGTCAAAAATCTGAAGTGACCTCAGGAGGCTGAGCTGCACAAGTCTTTGTGGAGAGCTGGGAAAAGTCAGGGTTTCAAATCAACCCGTCTGCTGGCAGGTAATAATCTGCCACTGCACTGGGGAGTCAGCACAGCCCCTGCCAGAGCCATCTGTCTGCCACTGCTGGCTGAGTTTTTAATCACAGGGACCCTGGAGATAACCCACCAGCCACCAAAAGTCTGTGAGGTTATTGTAAGGTGAGGCAGGAACATATCTGGTATTTCTCTGACAAGGAATACTACTGGATTGCAGATGGCATAATTGCCAATTCCCACAATATCACAGTGAAATCAAATTATTACCAGGGAAAAAAAAAAACCAACAAAGCAGAAAAGCTTCTCAAACTGTGTATTCTTCCTTTAAGTGTGCAGCTCTGAGAATTTCTGGGAACATTTTGAATAAAACTAGCCAAAATTATTTTTTTTCCCTTGCAAAAATATTTTCTCTAAGAAGAATGCTGATGCTGAAAGTCAAATGTTCTGTAGAAACATGCCAATTTTGAAACAGGCATTTCAGAAATGTAAGGTTGAAATCTCACATTTTGTCCTCACACATTTTAATTTGGTTTACATTTCCATTATAAATCATATATAACTAAGAAAAAAAAATCGATGCCAGATTCAACTGCTTTTACTTTACTGAAGCATATGTTTTGAATCTTGATTATTTCAATAAAGTGATACTTTACTGAAAGTTTTTCAACTTTAAATTTTCCTTCTATTTTAAAAACAGAAAAAAAAAAAAACATTACAAGGGGCTTTTAGAAACAACAAAAAAAATTTCCAGCCTCCCTATAGCTGTAATCTGGGTGAAGCACTGGAGACTTTTTTGGATCATTTAATGCCTATCAGAAAAGGGCACCATTCTACAGGAAAACAGGGAATTGAAGTGTGTGATGCTGCCTTTCCTGGGCCAAATGGTGATTTCCCTGGAAAAAGCTCTGGCTGTTCCAGTGCAATATAACATGCTGATACTCAGCTCTGCAGAGGAGGCTGAACTCTCCTGTAGCAGGGAGTTCAAATTTCATTTGTTGCAATGAGGGGAATTAGGAAAAATGTGACATCTGCAGTGAGGTTTGCCATTACATTTCTGCCTGCACTAACTCATGGAGGCCAAGAGACATCAAGTGTCAGCTCATCCAAATGCAATATATAAGCATTTATACTTCACTGATTCCACATGATCTCAGGCCTCAGGGGAAATATTACCATGCCCCTCTGCAACAAAAGCCTGTTTTGAATACAGTTAATAAGGGCAAGGTAACTTTTTAAGCAAATGAGTCCTGCAGCTATCAGGTTTTTTTCCCTTCATTTCCTATGTATTCTAAGATTTTGAAATTCTGGAGCCTGCTTTGCTAATTAGCTTCTAATATGCAAATCATACTAATTTGAATAGCTTATTAATTAATTTCATAAATATATATATATCCATGAAATTGTCAGACAGTGGTCTTATGGTTCCAAGTGCTTAAGGTAAATATAAGGAAAGTCAACTGCTTTAATTTGGTTATGCAGATTACCCTAGACTGACAATTAGAAGACAAGTAACGAAAGGGCTGCTTTTTTACACAGATAAAAGCTCTATTTTTCCCCATGACTTTCAGAAAAGCAGAACAATTGGTAAAGTATATCTATGCAAATTACTCTTAATTTTCAGGATGTGTTAATAATCCTTCTCATTAGCTCTGGGAAATCAAGCCTGAGAAAGACGCTGACACTAACCACTACCAGAGATGCAGTGCTCACCTTCAGGTACAGCTGCAGAGAGGCAGGTGCAGCTTGCCTGTGTTTCATCTTTTGTGTTCTGTGGGACAGGCAGCCACAAAAAGCCCTAGAACATCTGGATGAGAAGGTGCTGAAGATTAATTGAGCCATGAAAATAAATGTTGAAAGGCTCCTTGTGTGCAGGACCTTTTGTTTTACAGGGAGAGTGGTTCTGAGGATCTTCTGTTTGAGTAATAAAGGAGAGGTTTTGCTGTTTTGCTGGTTTGAACACCTCTGCTAGGAGCTGTGTGTGATGAACTTTTTTTCATTGAGCTTGCTTTTTAATTTGACCAGCTCTTGATTCACAGGGCAATGGCTCCCAAAGGAGATGGTCAGTCTGTCCCAGCCTAAGGGAGAACTCAAGTTTCCCAATCTCTCCAGCTTTTCTCGCTTTCATTGCCATCCATGCCAGCAGTGTCCTCATTGCTGTTCCTGAGCAGTCCAACATTCTTCACTGCATTTCCTAAGGCAAAGCTAACATGGCTTTTAAACATCAAACTCAGCAGTGTATTTATCACTGTGCTGGAAAGGGCAGTCTTCTTTTCCTCTACCTCTTTAGAAAGACTTATGTTCTGAATTACATTTTTCTTTCCCCCCTCTTTTTTTTTTTCCATTGTCCAGGAGGGAATAGGGAGAGAAATCTGTGGGACAAGTTTTCCAAAAGAAGCACAGCCTGTATCTGGTTTTGACTCATTGCAAATAACAGTTATTTTCATATCCAGGTTCTCCCATCCCAAACACCCAAATAAATCCATCATCTTGACTTATCTGTTGTAAAATTACAGCTGCTCTGGAGGGCTGTGAGCTGGGAGATGTTCTCTGACACACTTGGCCTGCTCAGGTTTGTGTGTACCAAGACCATGGCACCATTTTGATGTCAAAATAAAACAGAAGAAAAAGACTTTTCAAAACATTCCCTCCAGTCCTAATGACTTGAAAGACATGCTGTTGTGCACAGTGTAAGAACTGATTTTTCCATTTGTTTTAGCATCCCACAGTCTACTTTGGAAATGAGAATGCAACAGAGCTCTTCTTTGGGATGAACTTTGTGAGCCATCGATGGGTAGGAGCTTTGTGTCCAACACCTTGCACTGCTCCATTGGTTCTGAGACGGTGACTGACATCCACAGGCTGCTTCTTCCCTGCAGACTGGTGACTTGAGCAATTAACTCCCAGAGGCATGTCCTGCTGCTACCATGGCTGCCTTTGTCTTCCCTGTTCTTGTGCAGACATTTGTTAATTACTTCTGAATTAGCTGATGGTGTGGGAAAAGGAGAAAGAAACAGTGAAACGTGGTGCTCTCCGTGTCTTGGTGTTTCAGGCTGAAAGGAGGAGGGAGACCTTCAGACTTTGTAGGGCTCCAGAAGCACACAAATCCAGAAGGAAACTTCAGCAGCATCCTTGTTGTATTGCACAGGTCCTGTATAAGTGATGGGGAATTGCACTGGGGGAGTTAGACTCTGGGTGACTGCAGGTGAGACCCTGTCAGTTCTATAGAGTTCATCTTGGCTCAAGGGAGTATATCCAGAGATAGCAGCAGCCCAAACAGAGAGATTGTTATAGACCATTTTCATCTGAGATTTGTAGCAGCTAGTATTTAATTCCCAGTCTGTGTCTTTTCATTGCCTTTTAAATTAGAAAGCTATTTAATGTTGATGCAGAACATTTTTTCCTAGAAAAAAACCAGCCTACAGACTCATACTGGATTTCTGTATGATAATATCGGATACAATAAAAGCAATGTGAGATTCTGGGATTTGAAATGCCAATCACAGGCATTATCAGGAAAACACTACAAGTAGTCATATGGAGACTGGGAATAGATCTTACAAAGTTACTGAGCAACATTTTCTTGTTCTACCCATCTTTCAAAGAATAAATTATTATTGATTTGATGAATTCTTTGGTAACAAAACCAAGGGTAGGGACTGTTGAGATGATATGTAATGCTCACTGTGTGTGATTTACTGTGTGACTTCAAATATGGGCAAACAGTTGAGTCTCAAATTCCCTGTCTCTAAACACCAATTTGTTTTGATGTTCTCCTATTAACAGGTGTTTCTGTACAGCTGAGGCATCTTTGCCTTCATGTCTGTTAGTCTTGTGCAATGATGTCTGGCTTGGGATGAAGGAGATTTTCTCCCAGCCACTCAGACAAGGCTCAGCACTGCTGGCTGGTGTCTCTGGAGAGAACAACTGGGGTGTGCCCAGCTGTGATGTCCCCTACTCTGCAACAGCAATTAGAGCCAAGTCACATTTTTTGGCCATCAATCAGCTGACCACAAGCAGCAATCCAGTCCCTACAGCTTGGTCATCTGGCTGCAGCAGGGGATGGGTCCCATCCAGCAGATGCCCAGGAAGATACATGAGGCAGAAGATGTTTTGTTGGCATGTTGTGCCAGACAGTGTCCACAAAGAACAGATCAGGGAATGAAGGTAAGAGCACAGCCATCTTCAAACCAGATGTCTATTAATAAATAATAAAAAACAACACCCCTCTTGTGTTTATCTGGCTGGTGCATGAGACTGTAGAGGAAGCAAGGTAAGAGCTAGATGAGGGTGCTCTATTGACTATATTAGAAAGGGTAAAACTAATTTATATGTGTTTACCTTTGATTACAAAGCCCCCACAGCTGGATGTGCATCTGATGGGAAGTCTGCACATTTGGGTTTGCAGACTGGTGCCATCACCATGCTGAAAGGCTGCCCAGTTCCTGGCAAAAAGCCCTCACCAAGGGGAGCAGCTCTTCCCCTGGACTGATGGGATCTTGGCTGAAGACAGAGAAGAAAATCTACCTGCTGCATAAGATAGAGGGAAACTTCCTGCTGCCTTGTTGAAAATGTCTGCTGCCCAAGATTTCAGCAAAACTGGGAGAAAATCACTGGGGAGAAGAAGATGGAGGAGAAGAGCAAGTTAAAGAGGAAACCAAAATGCTTGTGTCTATCTTCCCTTCTTCCATCATCTCTATTGCTTTCATAACAACTGGCAGTGCAGCCTGGGACCAGTTAGAATTCCTTTAACTATGCACAAGAGTACAAGATGGTCTCGCAGCACTGATGCTAAAAGCTTTTTTTTTTTGCATGAAGAACAGGAGTGAAATGGGAGTGAAACGCAGGTCTGTGCCGTCGCTGTTACTGCAGTTTGTATATGGAGAACAGAGACACTGGAAATTCTCAGCAAGGTAGGTCTGAGAAAAAAGAGAATTAAACACCAGAAACGTCTTTCACTGTTTCAAAGAATTTCCTAAGATGACAGAAGCAGCTGGATTTGAACTCACCCGAGCACCTTTTTGACCATCTGACTTAGGATGCCTAGGGATCATTACTTAACATTAATACATTCAGAGATGATCTGAGGAATCAAGAGTCAGAGATTTTTTTCTGTGGATTCATATAAAGATACAATCTCAGAGTTCATGGAAAGTTAAAAGAAACTTTTGCTAGGCAAAAGGAATGATTTATCCTGGCTAGAAAACCAATGGAAAAATATAATCAGCTCGGGGTAGCTCTTTTTAATTTGAGTGTTTTAACTAGCTTTGTGGAAAACCACATTGAAATTTAAAGGAATATGAAATATAACTGTAATATGTCACAGATTTTGATGCCAAAAAATTGTAGAGGGTTTTCTCTTCAAAGTGCTGGGATAGAAAAATGATAAGTAAAATGAAATACTGGTCAGGAAATCTGGATGAAGCTTTTTAAAGAACTCTCTGTATTGAAATGTACATGTCACGCACTTATTTTTACTCTTGAACCAACATGGGACGAAGTCTGTGGTTCTTGGTGTTCCTACTATTATTACTTTACTGTTATTGTAATAATAATTTACAGTCAAATAAGAAAACAGGGCTTCTGCTTTAAAGGCCTTAAAACCCAGCCAGGTTTTGGATAAGTGCAAGCCTGCACTAATTAAAAGCACAATTCACTTCTCAGGGCAGTGCTGTGGGCACCATTTTAAACATTTTCACTCAGAAGGACTCCAGATAGGTTTATGCATCAGGTCTTACAGTCACAGGGCTGTCTAACTTTCTTTTTGCTGCTTTCACATGCATCTTCTAAGACTCTGTTCTCCTGGATTCTTTATCTTCTCTTTCTCCTATCTTAATTAACGAGAATGTCTGCGGTTATTTTTTTCCAGTAAGGCAAATTTATTTTTGTGCTACTCTTAAACTGTCCCTGCATTAAAATACGTTCTGATTTTTCCATGGGCCTGGAATAATGTCAGAAGCCAAGTGTAACAATTTTGTGGAAATCACAATATTGAGGTACCTCCTTAAAATTGGGTAGTATGAAGAGTCTTTCAAATTGGGAACTAAATGCCTTCTTCTTATGGTGCTAGTGCTGCTAGCAAGAACTCAAATACTCAGGTAAACTGAGCAAGGAGTCATTTGCATTTGCTATCCCTTTTTTTTCCAGAAAATACATAATTTTTCTGATTGTCCATATTTCATATAGATTTCCATACAGAAAAGGTTGTGCAGTTACCAAAATTACCTCTTTGAAAGAGCAAATCACTTTATGAACTCTGGAAATGCACTCAAAATACCAACATTTTAAAGACAAGATATTAAAAAAAAAAAAAAAAAAGACAAAAAAAAGAGGCCCCATCATCATGATAAATATATACATAAATAAAACCAAAAAATAACCCTGTTCAAACATGGTTGTGGTTGGTTAGTCATACCATACTTCTTTGTCACCAACACAGGGTGAAAAACATGCACTAAAATTGTTGATTAAGCATGGCAGGTGATCAATTTCAAATTGATCTAAGCCTAATCTGTGGAAGAGTCCAGGGCAGCTCTCCTGATATTCTTCAAGGGCAAAATAAAGCCCTTGCCACTGCTACAGCTCACAACCATGCTTCAACATGGATTCCTACAGCTGGAGCCACCATGGTGTGTTACCCATATTATTCCAATGATCAAAACACCACCAGATATTAAAAAAAAAATAAAATAAAAGGCAAACTAAATCCACCCTCCCCCCCACCAATTTTTTATCAGTAGCTTTTCCCAAAAGAAAACAAATCATATATACATACATAAACACGCACACAGGGAGGGCTCAGGACTACGGACAGCTTCTGGGATGGCAGCAGTAAGGGTGGGACAACACAGGATGTCAAAAGAAGCCACTGTGCTTCTCCAGCCCTTTGCTACGTACAATTTGGAGGCCTCTGCTACCCAGCTGGCATTTGAGAGGGAGGGAAAGGAGAGGGAGGGAGATGTTTTCTGCTTTTTCTGGGAGATTTGGCTGAACGAGCTGGCGAGCTGTAGGAATCGCAAAGTTTTGGGTCTGGGGGCAGCTGGTGGCCAAAATCTGAGCAGCAAAGGGCGTGGAAGCGGAGAGAACCAGACAGGCAGAGGAGGACAGACAGACAGACAGATACAGCGACAGGTATGGATGGCAGTCCCAGGTGAGGGGCAGGCGGGGTGCGTGTCGTCCTTCCCACGATCCTTGCTCCCTTGGAGGGGTGTGTGTGTGCCAGGGCTGTGTGGCACGGCTGGCAGCTCCAGTCCTGGCACGGGCTGGGTGCCTGAGCCAGGGCTGCAGCCCCTGAGCCACTGGTTCTCTGCCTTCAGACACATTGGAGAGTGAAAATGAAACTCGTGAGGTTTAGTGTGGCTGGAGACGGGGAGAGGAAAGCAAGGGAGAGAAGGAAGAAAGGCAGGGTGTGGGTTAAAAGTGCAGGAGAGGGTGAAAGGGAGATTTAAGTATAGGCTTTCAGATATTCCAAAGAATGGGAGCAGGAGCTTGTGGCAAATAATATGAAGCCTCTTGACACCAAAAGCAAGATGGTTGTAAAAAAAGGGCCTCATGCGCCTGAGCTACTTTACGTCAGAAATAAAACAGACTAAATGAGAAATCACTGCACAAGTCTCCAAGTCTTGGGAGCTCAAGGCTTTGGTATTTCTCTGGCCTTACTGCAACAGTACTCAGAACTCAATGGAGCTGCAACCCTCTGCTGACTTCCTTACAGAATTTGGAAACCTTTCAGAAGTGCAAGGTATGAAGTACTTGGCTCTCCTGAGTACCTGATGGACAAACACCAAACCATTACAGAAGGCTGGGGTAAAAAAGACCTGACTGACCTTTTTAAGGGGAGTAACACACCAAGGTGGGGTTTGCATCTCCCTAACCTTCTGCACATGGGGGATATTTCTGAAGCATCCCAGTCCTGTGTCTCCCAGATGCCCACACACAGCACGGCAGTCCTGTCACCTCTCCCACTAAAACCCCACCATTTCCATCAACCCTCAAGCCAATGTTCTTTCTCTCTTAGGAAAACGAGTGCTCTACAACAGGAGAGCATTTTATGCACAGAAACATCCCATTATTTCACAGAAAGCCCTCAAGCCCCTCTATGCCTGACAGTTCTCATCTCGTAGCCATGCTCACCCCCTGGCCCATCACTCCTGCTGCATCACCTCGGGTACCTGTGCTAGATGACTCCTACTCTGTTCTGGGTGATTCCTGCTCCCTCTGCCTCCTGCAGCATCCACAGCCACACCAGACAGCAGCACTGAGAGCAGGCAGGGTGCAGCCCAGCCCAGATGTTTTGCTCAGTCATCCTCAAGCACAGCTGGCCAACACAGAGGCACCTGCACATGCAGACAAGCTCAGAGGCAGCAGCAGGAGCCCTCAGTAACACAGACAGGCACAAACCCTCCCTCCCTCTGTTTTCAGACAGAGAGGGACTCAAGCACACAGCATCCCCACTGTCAACTGTCATGCTCCTGGACATGCCCCTGGAGCTCTCACACATCTGTAGGCCATGAGTTGCACGCTTGGCTTGGCTTTAGTTTGAAATTGGGTAGAAATATTAATTAATGCAGTGGTTTTGGGTCACTAATTAGATTTTTTTTTTTGCTGTGGGATAGGATTAGGAGGGAGGTAAAACAGTTTAGAATAGAACTTGAGACTATTTTGTTTCCCTTACATTTAATTTTTTTAATATTGAAAATGTATAGAAAATAATTTAGCTAGTTTATTATTTTTAAAATAGTTTCTTATTAATTTACTTGGGAGAGAAGATTTTTTTGTCATTGCTTATGGAGATTTTTTTAGAAAAAATAGTTTTTTTTGTGTTTATGATGTTACAGTGATCAGTTTTCCAGCAGAATGGAATTTTGATTACTACGTAATTTTTTTTTTAATTAACAGGTTTTTTTTCCTCATAATTATTATTGAGGACCATATAACTAATGAGGCACGTTTAAGGATTATAACGGTTTAAATAAAAGATTATTTTATTTTTGAAAATAGAAGTTTTTAGTCCTTTTTTCTTGGGGAGCAGCAGGGAATTTTTCATTATTTACATTTATATTTATATCTATACTTATATTTATAAACTTATATGTTTATATTTATACTTATTTAGGGGGTTGTAGGAATTTCTTGTTTTTACATGTATGTTTCACAAAAACGCATAAACTCTCTAATTAGCGTAAAAATGTGTTAAGCTCAAAAATCCAGCACTAATTAATGCATGCAGTTTCTTTGGTCTGACACTGACAGGGGAAAGGATGAAGGGAAAAGGACCTGTAACCAAGGAAATATCACTTTTCCTCCCCAGTAAAGAGGAAGGAGCTCCCAGTTTCCCAGTGACTCAGGGCCTGTTTTGCTTTCATTGCTTTGGGCACTGTGGCACAGCACAAATTGAACTTGATCTCCCCATTTGACAGAGAGCAGCAAACAGCAATGAGCAGCTTTCTTAGGCTGGAGGAGAGGAGAGCAGGCTGTTAGTCACTTGTACAGCACCCAGCTCTAGGCTGTGTCTGCTGCTGTGCAAAGGAAGGAAGTGCTGCTTCTGGGATGATACAGTTCAAACCTGCTGGCTTTTAGTCAGCTCCTAGAACATTTATTTCCAATTATAATAGAGAGTAATATTTTTTACCACTCTAACATTTTCTTCTAAAGAGCTTTAAGGGTTTTGCCAACTCTAATAGCAATACTTTTTTAACATAAGGAATAATAAAAGTCTCCACTAATGGGAAGACTGAGGTACACGGATCTAGTCCAAGTCCAAAGAATATAATTCACAGGCACTACATCCCAGGCCTTCATATATTATACCACTTTTCATTTTGCTTCCCAAAAGTCATTCTCTTTCTTGAAGAGAGCTGACATATGGTAGATGCAGTCTCTGTCTTGGAAGTCTGTTCTTTAGCAAAATATTAAAAAGCCCTCTCATCCCTCTTTAGTTACTTAAGACATGGCATAAGAGTGCCCCAAAAGAGAAACATTGAACATTTAAAAAAAAATTGTGATAATAATAATAATCATCATCTTCCTTTTGGGGCTAGAAAGTTAGTTGAACAGCAGTCACTGAGAAAAAAGCTCTGAAAATGCAGCTTCAGAGTCATGCAATTTAAAGGTGAATATGGCAGAAACTGTGCCACTCTCAAGTTTGTAAACTCACCAGATTTTGATTTTCTCTGTGCCCTTTGCACTTCCTCAGTTGTGTGAGAAGCCTCTGTGTGTCTGTGGAGCTCGTTGGGAGGACTTAGGAGATGTTCCCAGGCTGCAGGAAGCAATTGGGTCTAACATGATTGGACTTACTGCTGGGCTTATTTCCCGAGCATGGAGGTGTTTTGGCTGAAGGCTTCCTGAGGGGCTCCCCACTATTTTGGAATGCACAGCCATGCAAGTGCACACTCGCCCATGGCATGCAGGGGAGCATTCCTGCATTCAGGCACAAACACCCATCCACAACCAGGTCCAACTCACATCAGCAGCCATTCACTGCTCAACTACACACAAAACACTTGTGCTGGCATTCACACTCTTCTCCCCCCACACATGGATTTATGTCTGGACACTCTCCCATGGGTTTGTACGTCCAAACACACTCAGGGACATGGGGTACAATCAATGGAGTGCACACACGAAGACCCACCCATGCACACTCACATCTATCTTAACAAAGATGTTGGTCTGGGAAATTCCTTTTCAAGAAACTAAAACAAATGTCAAAAGGCAAAATAAAAGACAAACCAGACCATGGGGAACTGCTCAGACAAAAGCAAGCACACAGCTACACACACACACTGTTAAGGCTGTCAGGGCTCTCCTCACAGCTACAGCTCAGTGCTGGGTTTGCTGCCCCTGGTGAACCTCAGAAATTTCAGCCTTATCTGTCTATGGCTGCAGGTCAAACTGGGAGTCTCCATCTCCCCTTCTAACTGATCACAATAAGAAATGACCCTTCACTCCAAGAGCAGCACCTCCCAAGATCGTGCCACAAGCACTGTTCAGCCTCTAAGGAGTTCAGCAGAAATCCTTTAGCTGCCCCTGAGCAGTCTGAACATCTCTGTCCACGGAGCTGATTGGCATTTTAGGGTTTATTGCTCCTGTCCTTTTCAGAGCCCAGGTCTCTGGGAACAAGACAAGACAGTGTACAGAAACACAGGGCAGGGCTTGCTCAAAGCCACAGACAGCAAGGAAGCAGCAAGCCCCTGAGGAGAGGGGAGAAGTGTGTCTGATAATCTGCCTCACTGCTGGGGAGGATGAACCGTCCGGCCAAGATGGGCTGCCACTCCCAAAGCCCATTTTCTACAGGTGTGACATACCAAGTGCTGCTAGCAGGGACTGAATCTGACAGGACAAACCGACATACAAAACATTCTCTTATTCAATAAGGGTTATATAAGTGCAAAAGGGATTTCAGAACATTTCAGAACAAACTCAATCCGTAACTGCCACTTATTTATCAGTGCGTCAAAAAGGTTGTGCAAGTTTTTAGTAACAAACATTAGAAACTAGTAGCAAAGGACTTGCCTAGATAAAAAGAGAAGTTTGAAACATGCCAGGTAACAAAAAGACGTGTGCAGAGATCTGTAAAACTGTATAGAAGGAAAGGGTTCTTTAGAGGAAACAGAGGGACCATCACACAATGTTCTTATTGCCCTGACTGAAAGAGTCAGGGCCAGCCCTGCTGCCTCCTCACCTGAGACAGGTGCTTGTGGTTTGGGCAGAGCCATGCCCTCGTTTTTGTAGGCTTCTCTAACTGAAAACTGGATTTGGGCCTTGCCTGACATGAACTTTAATTGGGAGAGAGCCTGGCAATTAAGCATAGCAGCCCTGGAGACTGAGGATCACAACAATCAGCCGCAGCATCACTGTCTGGACAAGGTGCTGGGAGTGGATGTGATTTACACTGCTTACATTTGATGTCTGGGAGCTGGGTGTCTAGACAAGCCTCACAAACCTAGACACTCACCAGTCACTGGTGGGCACCTCCAAATAGCAATTTATTTCCCTGTCACAGACCTGTCCAGGGAGAGGAGCATCCCTCGCCACTAACAGCAAGAGGACACCTGGGTGACTCTCAAAAAATCAAAGTTAATGAGGAGATTAATCTGAATTTCTTCAAAAGGACTGGATTTTCCTGCAGTCCAAGATTTCTCTCTATGTACCAAAACACAAGGATTTCCTTCCTTTCTGCTTAGAATACTTTTGTATGGATTTAAGTACATCAATCTTATTGATGTTTAAATATGATTCATTTCCAGTTAACTGTGTTTATTCCCTCCAGTGGGAATCTATTACCTCCCTCCTCTATGGATGAGAACTGCACTTTTCCAAAATCTGAAGGTCACTGCCAGGTTCTCTACTTGGTTTGCTTGTGACAAGTGTGGCAGAGTAAAGGTTTTAATTTCACTCTTAAAAATTAAATCTTCAGCCTCATTGTAACATCCTCCTACAAAGTCAGCCTAATACTAATATCTACCTAGTAAAAAGGTAACCAAAATTGTTTACAACATTCTGTGGGAAATGTTGTAAGCAACTTCTTGTATCCAGAAAGTAGGACATTTGAGAGATGCAAAATAAAAGTTCCTTTTTAGTTAAAAACTATTTTCCATTCTTTCAAAAGACAAGGAAAATAAACTAGTTAAAAAAAAATAAAAATAACTTATTCAAAAGCAAAATGTTACATCTGGAATAAATATTCCTGTTTCAGAATTTAAAAAAAAAAGAAAAAAAAAAGAAGGTTGAAGCAAAGTTAATCTAGAACCAAGACATGAAAATATTTTGTTCGGAAAGTTCCAAGAAAGGCATTTTTATTTTTCAAAATGCTGTCTAATTTTTTCTTCCTAAACACAGCAGTAAAAACTATCCTGTCACTCTTCTGCTTGAAATAGGTTGCCCTTACAGCAAATAACAATTCCAAGATGGAATGTTTATTCAACAGCCACATAATTTTGAAAATTCACAACTAATTTGCTGCTCTCTAACATATTTACAGCAATTTTCTTTCACTCTTTCAACTTTTCTGGCCTTTATAAGCTGGATTTTTTGGTGTAATTTTTGTCCATGCTCATAAACCCATCCTAGTGTTTCTTTTGGAAATCTATGTGTTTCCTGCCTGTCCTTTGTCTGTTTATTCTATAACTGTGTATCCATCCACCTCTAAAAAAGAGATATAGGAAAAAATTTGCCTGGTGTGGTTTTTTTTCTGCACACCAGAGGCTCATGTCACTCTCTGTGGCTCACTCAGTCCTTCACCTGTCTGCTGAGATGGGCACGAGTGGGGCCAGTCAGTGCCAACTGGGCTGGTGCAATTTGAGAGATGGAGCAAATCAGGGTGCAAACAAGAAAAAAAAAAAAAAAAGGTTGGAACTCTAGTGCTTTGTTTCCCTGTGGAATTTCTGGTACCTTTTCTTAAAAAATTAAAATTACCTTTTTTCATCTGAACTGGTACATTAGGAGCAGGTTCCTCTAAAGAGAGGTGCTTAGGTGTTTATTTCTTTTGGAGGAAGCCTGAGTGAGGAGGCACAGGGAAGATTCCTGGTTTGGGTCCCTCAGTTCCACCTCGAAAGAACTGACCTTTATCTCTCTGTGGGGTGGAGAGTGTTGAGCTGCCATGGGAAGCAAAGCATAGCACTGGGCAGAGCAAAGTCCCCTTCGAGCAGCTTCCCATGGCACAAAGAGCTGTTTCACTTACACTCCACATTTCCCATCTCTTTTCCTGCTATACAGTTTAAATTCATGCCAGGCGGATTATGAAGGGAAGAAAATGATGCAACAGTCAAAAAAAGTTCTTTAAGTCGTTCCAAAAATTAAAACGGAATAAAACAAAACCAAATTAAAATAAAAATAAAAATAAAAGAACTTTGAAACAAAACAAAAATTTCTGAAAACAAACTCAAAAGAAAGGAGGGAAGGAAATCAAATCAAATGAAAAGAACCCGGGAAAGACAAATGAATGTTAGAGCAGGCACGATCATGGACAGACGCCAGCTACTTACGTTCACCTCGGTGATTGCTATATCAACAATGCTACCCACAACAATCAAGGCGTCAAATGTATTCCATGCATCACAGAAATAGTGCTGCATGTGGCAGAGAAGCCAAGGAGAGAGAGAGAGAGAGAGAGAGGAAAGGAAGAAGAAGAAGGAAGAATGAGAGAAAGAGAGAGAGGAGGGAGAGAAAGAGGGGGAAAAAAGTAAAAAAAAAAAAAGTAAAATAAAAATAAAATGAAAATAAAAACGAAATGAAAGCATGAAAGAGGGAGAGAAGAGGAAAAAAATAAGAAAAGAAAGAGGTTATGTGGGCATATTAAATAGTCTCTTACCACTCTACAGCATTGGTTGCTCAAACCTCTGTAACGTTTCACATGATGGAGGGTACCAACAAAAGCCTGGTTAGTCAAAGTTACACTCAAGCATGTCTACCTTTTGGAGGGAAAAAAAAGCACACACACCCCAAACTCTGTGCGCTTTCACCAGTCACAGCCTTGGGGCCAGCTATGACAAGTGAAAAAGAAGGAGGCTTTCCCCCCCCTCCTTTTTTTTTCCCTGGGAGAAGGAGAAGGACGACGGCAAGTTCAATAAAAGCATGACTAGAGGGAAAAAAAACCAGAAAACAAAAAGAGAGAGAAAAAAAGAGAGAAAGAGAGAAGGAACAGCAGAGGAGGAGGAGGTGGTGGTATCCTGGGGAGGGTAGAGTAATACTCACATTAGTTTCACTGAGAATGACGTCTATAATGCTGCCAATTACGATGAGGAAGTCAAAAACATTCCAAGGATCACTAAAGTAACCCTACATAAGGAAGGGGCAGGCAGGATGGGGATTAAAAAGGAATGTTAGACAGACAAAAACAGTTCAAAATTACCATTAGAATTTCTGCCCTGACACCTCAAGGGCTTTTCCTCTTAAGCCTACTTGCTGTGTCTCAGGCTGCAGCCCAGGCCTGGGCTCCCTGACTAGTGTGAGCAGTCCCTCTCCAGCTCGTGGGATTCCAGAGAAGGCACCCTCCCCTCCAACTCTGGGACAGGGGCTGAAGGGAAGGCACACAGACCATTTTGAGCATGGCTGCTGGCAGGAATGGGGCTTGCAGGACCAGACATCTCAATTTCTGGCAAGGCAACATCCTTCCCATTTAGCAGGGAGAGTACAGGAATAGCATAATGTGGTTTCCTCAAAAATGTCTCCCCACTGTCAACATCAATCCCTCAGTCCATGTTCCATCTGCAGTGCTCTGTGCTGGCACAGGGAATGGCTGGCTGCTGTGCCATGGGGAGGACAAGGCACAGTCAGGCTGGGGATGCACTGGCTAAATCTCACCTTTCCCTTTACTGAGCCACAGTCAGTAACATGAGTCATCAGCCTGAGAGCTCCTTTCAGAAATGCTTTAGGTCCAATCTCAACGGGATAGAGCAGGACTGGTGTCTCTCTGGCTCTGAAAGCAAACCTGCACCACAAAGTGGAGCTGGGAATGTGGCCTGACTCATCCCAGCAGGAAGAGGGAAGAATGGGAGCAAAGCCAGACCTGTTGGTCACTCCTGCTGTGCCACAGCAGCACTGTCCCCTTGGCTGGCCAGGATAAGCCATGGCTGATCACTTCAGGGGCTATCCCAAACATCCCATTGTCCTAGGCAGAGCTCAGGAAATGCTAATCAGCACTGCTTACTGTCCTCATCCTGCAGAATTTTTTGGTGGGTAGGCTGTAAGGACATAGGACCCTTTTGGAGAAGGGTCTGTTCAGCCCAAAAAATAAAGCTCTGTACCTAAACTTCCTCTGCAAGTCAACGTCATGAGCAAAGAAAATTCATCTTGGCTCACTGAGCACCTGTGCCAATCTCTGGTCCTTGTTCTGCAGTCTTTAAAGGAGGCAAACATACAAATCCTCCGTGCTCCTGTCATGTGTTTGTGAGCATGGGCTCATCTGACCTCCCTGTTTCCCAGCTGCAGCTTGTCTCCTGTGAGACTGAACCCGAGTTGCACTGTGACTGCTATTCTTAGTCCAAGAGTCAGGTCATGGGTAAAATGTGAGCCTGTGTTCCCAGGCATCATTGCAGAAAGCAAAAAGGAGAAAAAAAAAAACCAAAAATAAAACAAAAAAATTTATCCCAGTACTGGCACTGTACAAAGTCAGGCTTGGGAACCTTGGATTACTGTGGGTTCTACCATCACATGAAGCAGGCACTGGCAAAAATGTGTCTGTCTGTCTCCAGGAGACTTTGAGACTCACATTATGAACAATACTTTGGGCAGCAGAAAAGGAAAAAAAAAAATCAGCAGAAAAAAACACTGCCCAACTGGTTCCATGCCACTGAAGGGAGCTCACAGAAGGGACTTTGAAATCCTCTCCTCAAAACCAGAATAAAACACCTGTGTTCTGCAGCCTGAAATAGGCAACTCTTAGCAGATCTACACTGGAAGGAGCACCCATCCCATGGCTACACACTACTACACAATTAGCTACAACAGGAAGGAAGCAAACAGCAGCAAAAGCAAATTCAGAGAATATTATTATTCAGCGTCCAGCCTAGAAATACACAACAAATATTAGAATGAATTCAGCGGTGATGTCCAGCATCATTAGCAACCAGATGGACCTGGAATAAAACTGCAATTAGACTTCACCAAGAGGAAGGGGAGGGAGAGAACAGCAGATTAAAATGTAGAGGCAAACGCATTTTGAATAAATAAAGGACAGACACAGCTCACACAGAGTTACATAGAGTGCCTTTGCAGCCTGATGCGACCTTGGCAGACAGTGCAGGAGCAAAGAAGAGAGCAGAAGACAAGAGACCCAATCCTCCTGCCCCTGTCCATGGGCACATCCTGCAGAACACAAGGGCACTGCCCACATTGCCAAAGGAATACGTGTGTTCAATAGCATAGTTCTCTTCCATTTCCTCTCAAATTGCATAGTTTAGGAATCAGTAAGGATTTCACAAGGGATCCAGAAAACTTCAAAAAACGCAAGAATTTGGTTTTGGGCAGCTGCAAGGGTAAAGATTCAAAATGTGTTGTTCAGATGGTGACTTTTAGTGATTTTCAAGTCTCTAGTGACAGGTATTGGGTATTTTTACTGTAATTGGCATCATACTGCAAAGAATGGTTTTGGTATAACCAAATTTACAGTTTGTTTTTCTGAGCAGCTTTCTACATAGAGCCCAATAGTCATTGCTCTGGTAAAACAGCATTTGCTGTTGGTACAGAACCTCTGTAACAAGTGGCATCAAATGTTGTCCCTCAGATGGCCACCAAAGCCAGTCAGTTTTATATTGCTCCCAGCAGTAGTAATACAACCTTATTGGAAGCAAAGACACTGCACTGACAGAGCTGGCACTTCTCAGGAGAGATTCCGGCCTGGAAAGAAAAGGTCCCTTTCCCATTGCCATCAAAAATAGCTGCTTTGGACCTCTGAGACACCACAGAGTATCTGGAGTCACTCTGCTGACTGAACAGTGTTGCTCCAAATTTACACAGTAAGTTCTTTCTCCCGGGATGCTCTACTGAGTCTCAGCAGCAAGATCCTTGCTTCAAAGTCATGGGCAGGTCTGCTCTGGGATCCCAGGGAGCATATCCCAGTCTGGAATTGTGTGGCTGCAAGGTGAGCTCAGAGAGCTCTTCTCTTTCTCCTGTGTCTCAGATGAGTGATAGAGAGGAACCATGGATATGAATGCAGTTTTAATCAACTCCACATCCAAAATGCCAGTGTTGAATTGAGAAAACACGTGGATTTTAAAACCTTCCTTTCCTCCTCACCTGCTCCCTCTGTGTTTCAAACAGAAGGGTGAAAAATAGGAAGATATTCACAGTAAGAGAGCTCAAGGAAACAGAGATCACAGATGCTTTATTGGGGTGCAAAGTGCTGGAATCCTTCCCTGAAAAGCCACCCACCCTCCCTGGAGACATTCATCTACAAATGGCCACGTGGGATTGGCTTTGGATCAGACCCCAAAACCTGGTCACGAGTTATGAGTGTGCAGTGGGAGGGAGCTACACCCCTTCAGGACCTGCCTCTTGTGGCCTCAGAGAGTCTCCTCGAGCCACATTCCTCACTGGAGGGTACCAGGGTGGCTCATGAAACAGTAATTCAATGAAGGAAGAGCTTTCACTCTAATAAAGAGGTTGTATTTCCGAAATATTTTTCCCACCAGAAAGTTCTGCATACTTTTCCCAAGAGGGTGGAGGTCTGACTGGAAATGAATTGATGGCACTGTTTGTTTTTGCAGAACAGGAATTTAGAGTGCAATACCATATTTTACCCATAAAGGGAGATGCTTGACCCTGATTTAGCTGTAATTGCATGCCACATAATGGCATCCTCAGGGGTTTACTGGGGAATGGTAGTCACCCTCTCTTGTGGGATGTCTTTGGAGATCCATGGAGCTTTTGGGGAGAAAAGAGGACAGAGAGAGAGACCAGGAGGATTGGACTGAATATTCAGGAAGCATAAATTGGCCCACCAGTAGAGCACATTTTTTTCCCCTTTTTTTTTTTTCCCCCCAAAGGTAGCAAATGATAGTGTATCACCACATGGTTGATAAGTTAATGAAAGGCTGAGCATAACTATGCAGTAGCTGACTGGAATGGAATCTCATTTGTGCCAGAGGAGCAGACATTTCAGAATGAGTATGCCAATCATTTTTAGGTTTCCTAGTTGCTGAGATTAGCTGTTAAAGAAACTGAGGTGTATTTAGGTGCTAACAGAGGCACTGACAGCTCTGGACATTTCTTTCACTTTTTGTGAATATCAGATCCCAAACAGGACATTTAAGAAGCCTCAATAATAACAGCAGTTGCCCAAGGGAGTCTGTTTGAAGCCCAGAGTCACCTAGATCCCATAGTAAGGATATGTGGCAGCTGGAGTGCTGTGCATTCACACTGAAGCACAGAGTCCTCAGGGGAAGGGTGCTCCTGAGTCATGGTGCTGGCTGTGCTTTGAGCATCTGCCCTATGGGACCTGCAGGGGCACTTTGTGTTAGTTTACATGCACGTTTTTATCTGCTTAGTCACAGGTTTTCATTTGTGCCTCTTCTGAGGCAGCTGGTAAAATTTAACAAACCCCTCTGAGAAAAAAGTCTCTAAAGATGAAGATCATAGCAAGGTCAAGGCTATTCAGTCTGTGGGATCTGAATGTAGGAGGGTGGTGCTGCAGTGTAGGAAAAAGGGGAGGACATGCATGCATTTGTATGTATTATTGAACACAGGAATGAGGCATCAAGGAGCAGAAACTAAGAGATGAAAGGAGGGCAAACTGCAGGATAACCTTGCTAACACTTCTCTGAAATAATCCTCCATGCCAAAACAACAAAAAGAAGCATCAAGTCTAAATCAGCTGAGGAGAGTACATAGGAAGGAGAGAAGGGGGCTGGTACCCTGATAGTCAGTGGCATTTACTAGCAAAAAATTTCCTGCTGATTATAAAGGGCAAAGCAGACTTTACTGGGGATTTGCAAAATGGGATGAACTGCTAGTCTGGCTGACGTTTAGTTAATACAAGGATTCATTTTTGAAAATGCTGCAGCCTGTTTAGAGCTGTGAGAGCCAGCTCTCAGGCTTCATTAAAAGAGGCTTTCCCTGAAAGTACTTTTGTAAAAAGTATTGAACCAGAGGACATTTACAGAGCTCCATGGCTCTCACAGCAGATTTGGGGGGATTCACATGTGCCCTGAACAATCTTACAAAGCTACAATAGCTCCTGACACAAACAGAGATGTGCATCAGATGCAAATTCTGTTGTGCTAAGAAACCATTTAGCCATAACAGCAATCAGGGAAATTAGCAGAAGCTAATAGAGAAGGAATCAAGTGGAGGTTGCAGCTGCTTGGAGCTCCTGACAGACTGCAGGAAAACAGCATCTATTTGCATACTATCTATCACCTCTCATCCCCTGATGGATTAATTCTGAGACAGAGTCCCTGCAGTTCACCTACCAGGCACTGCAATGAGTCACTGCTGCAGGGAATTAAACAAGGCTCCCTTCTACTCCCTCAACGTTTCCACAGACAGCCAAGGAAAAGAGGAGCATTTCATCACTCCAGACTGTTCTGGTGAGTTCTGAAGGAGCCTCATAACTATTTGCTTATTCCATAAGAAAATAAGACCAACTTACAGCCCAAGATGGGTGCTCAAAAATGTTGATGTTGAAAAATATCTCCATGTCAGGAAAAAACCCAAAAAACACCATTGCCTCAACCAAGGTCCCCAAGCCACTATTTGACAGGCTCTAACATTTATGGAGAATCTCTTTTCTGTGCTCTACACACCTAATGATAATTTATAATATCTGGAGGACATGACTAGGAAAGACTGTATCATATTTGTGAACTGAGAATTTCTGCTCCCAGATTTTGCAATCCAGTGAATCTCACCAGAACTGCAATTTCCTAAAGAACCCCATGAGTGCCTCCATGCCCATCCACATGGATTCATGGGATGTTTTGAGCTGGAAGGGACCTTAAATATCATCTACTTCCAATCCCTGCTGTGGTCAGGGACATTCCACTAGACCAGGATGCTCAAAGATCAGGTCTCCTGGTACTGTGAAGTGTTTAGAAATACACAAGCCATGGGGAAGGCTTCAAGTGCAGCCAGGTCCTCCCAAGGCTGGGAAGGAAGCATGGCAAAGGCAAGATGGGAGCCTTTATCATGAAAGCATCTCACAGACAGCAGAGAGTGTATTTCCAGGCAACATGCTGAAAAGGCCTGAGGAAATTATACCAGAGTAAAGCATACTGAAACCAGATGATTCAGCTAGCTGATCCTGATGTAGTTTTTGGGCATGGATTGCTCTTGACTGCCTTTGAATGATATAAATGCATGAAAATGGTGCAGAACAGCTGAAAGCTCTCTTAAAAGTTGTGCTGTCCACCTGGAAAGTAAGATAAACATTCTTGACCTTGCTACAGGGGTATTGTGGCACAGCAATACCACATGAGGAGTCAGGTCCTTTTTCTCATGAACAGTAAGCTCACAGCAGTCATTTAACAATTACTGCCCTGCAGCCAGAAACCAGACTTGTTCTTAGCAAAGAGAAACAAAATCAGCACCAGTTTTACCAGAAAGACTGAAAAGTGAATGTGATGGCTGAACAGATCTTTCATCACAAAGCATATTCCATGAGAAATTTGCTGTCCAGTTCCATTTGCAAGAAGCTGCAAAGATTTTGGAAGGTCTAGAAGCAGTATTTCTTGACGAGAGCCAGTAAATAACTCCTGAAAGCAGTAAACCAAGGCAGCAATATGAGAAAGTCCTATGAAAAGAACTAAAGGATCGGCTTTAGTGTTTAAGATGGTCAATCTCCTAAAGTAGGACTGACATCCCACCCAGGCAAGAATGATTCAAACAAAGGAAAGCTCAGGCTTAAGAAGAGAAGTGTCACGTCTCTCAGAGAGGAGTCACTTCAAGCTGTGGAAAGATGAGACAGTGGCAAGCAGTGGGTGAAGAAGCATTTGAATGTGGGGCTGGACTTGGAATAGCTTCCCTCTCTCTCTAGGAAGCAAGGGAAGAGGCTGTGCACTGCTCTGACCTGGCTGCTGGGTGGATGGAGAGTGGATACTGACTGGCAGAAATGTTCAAGAAACAGCACAGTAGGTATGAGCAGCAGGTTTTTGCATAGTTTCTTTTAAAATTGCTCCATTTTCATAAAAGGCCTGATTTTATATGGGTTAGAGCAGGTAATAAAATAATACTTATATTGATGTAATCCATCAATCATAACTTGCCAAAAGAGGATGATTACTCTCATTCTACCCTTGGGGAAGCAGAAACAAAGGAAACAAAACTTTCCAAGGTGCATGAGAGAAGGGAGATCACCTGTCCTCTAGGTGTCAGCCAGGTGACCATTTGCCAGTGGAAATGCCACTTTTTAACATGATGAATGGTTCTTAACAGGTGCTCTATCACCATTTATTATTTGGTAATATTCTCATGTGAAAATTCCCATCTCTGAGAGATTCTGACCCTTTAAAACCAACTCACATGAAGTGATAGAAGGCTAGGATGTTTTTATCTGAGAGGGAGAGCAAGCTACTTTTCCCTGGCACTGTTCCCTTTCCAGGCTGCTGCTGCTGCTGTGAGTGAGGCCCTGGTTCATCATCCCACTGGGCTTTTCACACCGTGCAGATAATTTTCTGTATTAAATAATTAAGTGCAATATCTAATACAGTGCTTCCCACACTGTTGCATTGTGCAGTCATATAATTATTTTTGATCATTTATAACGACACTAAAACCCCCAAGTGCCAGACTGAAAATACATCTGTCATAATGTTGCAGAAATATGCAAATTCTCTGGTATATTTGCTGTGAAGGAAAAGGTCCTCTATCACTGAAGCTCTTACACAGCTCCTTTAACAGCCTTTTCTGCCTACTGAATTTTCCATTGATCCTTCAGAAAGCTAGAGGATTGCACAGCTCTGGCTGATCCTTGTTAGGGATTTCACACATTCTCTATAGTAATTAGAGGATCTATTTGCAGAAAATTGCTGGCCTTGTCCTCCAGGAAAGAGAACATCCTGCATTTAAACAACAGATGTAACACAGGGAGCAGCAGATCAAACAGCCTTTTTGTCCCTCACCAACTGTTTCCACCACAACATGAAAGCACAAGTTCTTTCCATGAAGAGGGAAGTTTGTTCTAGATACTCATTCCATTGTTGGCCTCTTTCTTAGGGGCAGCCACAAAGAAACCAAACAAGGTGCACTCTGCTCCTGTCTTTGTGCCAGACACATTTCTTTCCTACAATGAAATGGGGAAGAGCCACTTCATGCAGGATGTGAACCAGTGCTGACAAGGAAGGCTTTGATGCTTCCTGACCCAGATTCAACAGAGTTGTGAGCTAGGATTTAGGTGAAAGTTTCATTTCTCATCACCCATCTCATTTCTTCTGCTACATTCACCTACCAAGTGTTTTTCACACTGCCTGACTTGTTTAGGTTCAGTCACGCCTATGCCATCTTAGAATATAAGCATATGCACAATAGAACAACTTTAGTCTGGCACTACTTTCTTCTCCCTTAAAGTGTTTAGAAGGGCCAGATTTCCTCTCCCACACACACTCAGGAACTGGTGAGGAGCTCAGTGAAATCTAGAAGCCATCAAAGAGGATTCCCTGTGCTTCTACCTGATAGAGAAGCAGTTATGTGCTAGCTAACTCCTCATCTGTTGAGACTGTTGCTAAATCAACTTCATCTTGAACGTTCTGTTGCAAATTTTCTTTCTCTGTATTAGCTGGAAGATGTATTATTCAAGGCTCTACTTGATGGGCCAGCAGTATAAAGGACCAGGATGTCCTTTAAATTCTTTAATTTTCACTGCCTTGTAACATGGCAGCACTCTCTCCTGAGTATTTTTGATTAAGTACCTGGAAAAACAAATCCAGGCTTTGGCTCTTGGTGCCTTCCAATGTCTGTGAGCAAGCCTCAGTGCTGAACTGCTGAGAGAATGCCGTGGCATTCTGCAAGAGGCTCCCTTTGTTTCTTAGCTTCTCTTTTCCTTCCTTTTCCTGCACATATGGGCAGACAGAAATCCTGTCACGCATACAGCTTCCAGGAGCAAGTCTACCAGCTGACCGTGCCAAGCCATTGATGTGTATAAAGGTCTGGGATGACCTGGTCATCCACGTCCAGAATAATTACTTCAAGTATTTTTTTCCCACCAAAGTCACCTAAAGACGCTGCTCTGACATACAGTACTTCTAGTATTTACTTTTTCAGAAAGGGTTAGAAAAGAGGGAATGCATGGGAATCCTGGAAGGCAGGTAATCACAGTAAAGAGAAAGCAGAGGAGTGATTAATGAAAGGTTACGATTTTTTCTCCCCCTTTTCCAGATTCTTTCCCAAACCCTTGAGGCTGATACAGCAATTCTTTGAGCGCCTCAAGCTGACTGCACACAGAATACAGTATCTGGTATCTTTATCTGGGTGTGACAAAGATAATCTGGGCATGACAAAATCAGGGATTTCTGGTTGTATGGCAGCTGCAGGGCTCACTGAAACAGCTGAGATTAATTCCAGCTGAGCTACTGGTGGTATAGAAGATCCAGAGGAATGTACAAGACATTCAGACCTCACCCACAACAAATTCTGGGGTGAAAAAGGAAAGCCTTTCTGAGGTAACCTGATGATGCATTTTGAGTTTAATCCACAGAAGTAGGGAAACATACTGTACCCAACCTCTACTGCAAATTATTCTGATGAGACAGTACACAGGGAGACTCTGTGGCGGGGATTCTAATGTGTATGAACATGGAGACCTGGGATGCCTGCCAGGGATCTTCAATAAAATGTAGAAGCACAAAAAGATGCTCATTAGCTTAAAAGGTATGGGTTTTAATTCAGTTTTTAATTTTCTAAAAATCCCTTCCCATGTTTACTTTTTCTTTCAGTCCTGTTTCTGTTTTTCTTTTCCCTGCATCACTTTCTGTCCAATCACTCCTTCCTCCATTTTATTGATACTTTACTATTTTAAGGTCTTCAACTAATTTTTTTCTTTCTTCCTTTAAGGATATTTTCATGATCAGTATGGTTTTTCTCCCTCCCTAGATTTGGGTTTTCTCTCTTTTCCTCTCAGATCTAGTCCTTCCTGTTGTTTCAGTACTTTCCTTTTCTTCAGCTAACAAAGTGTCTTACCTGATCATTCCTAGTTCTCTCCACGCTCACTACTTCTCACCCAACATCAAGCAGAGCTCACTCTTCCCTTTTAGTATATTATTCCCCACTCACAGGCTTTGAAACATAATCAGTTTTCTTTTGCTTTCTTTTGCCTTTTAAAGCATTTCTTTCACCCAAAGCCAGGCTGGTGGTTGGAGACTGCCCCTCCTGCTGCAGTGGGTATATGACTCAGTCATCAAATACTCCACGTGCAGAGGCTGCTCCTCCAAAACAGAAAAGATCCTTCTGAGGCCGAGGAAACAAAGAAGTGGCTACCAAGGTTAGGGACCTGCCAAAACCAGCAAAAGGAACCTGCAGAGTAAGAGCCATTTGACAGCCATCACCTTTGGCCACACAGCCCTTGGAGGGAGGCAGCTGCCTGCACCACAGGCTCACATTGGCACAACTTAAACCACAAGTTTATGCCACCGTAGTGCATCCCAGAGCATGTGATTTTTAAATAAATATGATTCCTGTTGGATGGAGCTGATGTGCTATTCAGCTCTGAGCAAAAGCCTCAGTGGTAACCAGTTTTCCTGAGGTTTTTTATCAGTGCAGAATGTCTTTACTTCCCTTTCTCTGTATAAGCTGGGAAAATAACACTGTGATGAATGATGTCAGGGCAGCATTCTAAGCTATACATGCATTTCTACAGGTACTAGAATGAAGCAGTCCAAAAAGCAATAGATTTCCAAAATTAACCAACATTGTTTCTGTGGTGCAGGGGGATATCATGGATATAAATTTCAGCTGTTTGTGAAAATGTTGAAGCCTCTATCCTGACCAAGGAATAACATTATAGTTTTGGTGAGAAAGAAGAATCCAAGTTGTATGAAGCAGCCAGTGTGACTTTAGGAGATACTGCTCAAAGATCTGTTTATAGGCATAAATTCAGGAGAAATGTACTGGTAAAAAGGGAACAAAAACAGATGAGTCATTTTGCAGGTTTTAGAAGAGATATCTGTACATCAAATGCATGATAAACGCTGACTGAGAGGAGCTTAAAGAGGAATAAAGAAGTGCAAATGCATCAGGGGAGAAAGAAACACTGAAGACAGGTAGATCCATCAGATCAGATCCATGGAGGAGAAGAAATAACCATGGGTGGCACTTGTGACTTCCAGAGCACAGAGGGCCACAGCTCTGCTGGGATCTCATGAGACTGTGTTCCTTGTGCTGAATGCAGAGCTTGTCTGAAACAGCCCACTGGAGTCTGAACTGTGCTGCACAGAAATGACATGTAAGAGTGGCAAGGGTTCAGAGAAAAGCGGCAGTGATAAACGGGGGACTGAAGGAACTGTCTGAGGCAGGACAGATGGCGTTGTTACAGCCTGCTTTACAAGTAACATCCATAAACACCCAGGGAAGAAAGGTGCTGACAGTGTCTGGTAAATGGAACAGACTTGTGATTGCAGTCTCTCTGATAGTCATAATTCCACAGAGGAAATCTCCAAGATTCCCTTTCCACACGCTGGCAAGGATTTGACAAAACACATGATCATGTGCTTTACTTTACGTGTAGCAGTAGTTCCATGGTTCTGTCCTCCCTAGTTTGAGATGACAGGCACAGCAGGAGAAAATTCATAGCTCTTGGGTTAGTGGTCCTGCCTGAGCTAATAAGGGGACAGATGAAGTGTTTCCTGAAAGAAAAATAGATGTGGCTCATCAGGAAAACAGCCCATTCCAGGGAGCTGGAAAGATCTGAAATTCCTGGAGGAATATCCATCCTCACATTAGCATGTACACTGACAGATGGTGAAGCTTCATATGAATAGGAATTTTAAGTCACTGTCTTTAACTTGAAAAGATAAACCCCAGGCAGGTTTCATAGAGCAGCTGGCCCTTCATGGACTGGTTCTTGTGGGAATTTCTTCTTTAAGAAGCTGGAACAGTGGTAGTGTGAGCAACACAGACAACACAGCACCTCGTTCCCTTTAGTAGTTTTTTCTGGAAAAAGCCTGAAGCAGCAGCAGCTTTCTCCATGCAGGAATTGGAAAATAGCTCAGCAGACTGGCTGGAGAATATATAAAATTAGAAAAACAAAGCAGCAAAAGGCCTTGGCTCACCAGCATTACTTTTAGACTGTCTGTCTCTTTGAAGTAACTAGTCTTGAATCAGTTTATGAGCATCAGCCAAGACAAACAATGAGGTCCATTTGGGAGTTTTGCCTCAGAGCAGCATATTAATACTCTGTAAGGAGATGCAGAGCATGTAGTGGATGTTTTCTTTATCAGCAGCCCTAATCATCCCTAATCTCTGTTGCTCACTGTTAGCACACCCTCCTGACATGGATGGAGACACGGATGAGCTGCCTGACACACTGCTTAGATTAATCCTGGAAAACAGTGGGGTAACTCTGCAGCAGCACAAGTGTAACACAAAGCCCCGGGGCTCTCAGAAGCCTTGTGCCAGCCTGGCAGGCACTGACTGTGCCACAGCACCAGCTGGATCCTTCTCCTGGACACCCAGAAGACCAAGCAAACCAAAACACTGCTCACAGAGGATAGCCAGCTAAAAGCACAAGCTTCAAAGGGACTTGCTGACCAGAGCAACCCATCTCAGCAGTAACAGTATGTTTAGTTAGGAAAGCCCTTCACATATTTTCCCTGAGTGTTAGGAGACAAGCCCTGACTCGGACTTGGCTCCCTGTTCCTACAGCTGGCCTTTCAATAAGTAAAGCCTTGCTCCCAGCACAGGAACTAGGGGCAGGGCTGGTTTATCCATGCTGGTTCTTTGTCAGCAGCCACATGTGTGAGCCTGCTTCTTATCTGTGCAACTGATTGTCTTTGCGTTTTTCACCTCTGGTATCAAGAGGAGCAAGTCAGGAGGAAGTCTCACAGAATGGGAATGAAGAAATAAAAAAGGGATAGAGTAAAAAAAACCTATTCAGTCAGGCTGTCACCTTTTCTGCTGTTATGCAGGTGATGCACATGTAGCAGCGGTATGCATTGTGTTTGGTGGACCTTAGCAATAGCAGGTTAATTGTTGGACTTGATGATCTTGAATGATCTTGATGATTTTCCAACCCATTTCCAGTTGAATCTGTGTTCCTGTAATAGTGGACTCCACACTGTGGGCAGCAGCAGGAACTCTGCACATCAGGTTTCCCCAAAGCTGTTCCACATGGGCACATACCTGGGACAACTTCTGTAGTGCAACAGCAGCTCCCAACACCTCAGGGAGCCATCCTAGTTCCCTTTGCAGCTCTCCCTGGTGAAGGTTTGGATAAACAGCAGCCTGTCCCACCTTGTGCAGATGGAGAAAGCCTCATCCCTCTGATGCTGCTGCTGCAGACCCTTCATTGCAAGGTGCTTTTAGGGAGTGACTGTGCAAGGGACAGCTCTGTGGAGGCTGCTTCAGAGTCACAGCTCAGCTCCTGCTTTGTCTTGAAGGTGAACTCGCAGCATCCACGACGGGGTTAAGCATCCAAAAAATGAGAAAACAGACAATGTTGCCAGCCTCAGTTCTGCTCTGCCACATTCTCCTGGTGCTTGTCATTAGCACACAACATCTTCAGCTAACCAAGTTTCCTCCTTTCTTGTTGTCAGTCATAAAGCTTACAGCTCTTTTATTTTAGGGTGTTCTTCAGACAGAAAAGAGTGATGTTTGGGCACAAATTCAAAATGAGACAAAGCAGCTTAAACAAAGGCTGGTTTGTGTTTTATTGCTCAGGAAATGGCAGACAGATTTGTCTGCAGCACTGATGAGCATTTCATCCTGCCATTTCCCATTTGGGAAACACCAATAACACTCAGCATCTCATTTCTTTGTTGGGAGGACTTGGTTGGACAGGTAATGATGTTCTTCCAAGTGACAAAGAAATGCTTTTGGACTTTCCCAGTTGGGGACAACTTCCATCTGCAGATGTAGTTTGGCCACAAGGTCTAGCCAAGCAGGTTGAGGTAACTACTTTCTCCATGCTGGAAACTGCCACTTCAGAACATATTCTTGGCCAGTTCATCTTCAGTACTGGTGTGTAACCTCAAGAGAAGCAGGTGATGCTCCTAATGCTGTCCACATCAGTCCCAGGGCTCATCTGGGAGAAAGGGTTTCCTTCTTTGGAGAGCAGGGAATGAACGTGCAGCCAAATCCTCACACATAACAATGCCAAGTTACACAAGGAATCTGGTGTTTCCAAACCTGAGTCAATGAAGTGGTGCTTAACATAACTCAGTGTGACTATGTTGCAGGAGCAAAGTCTTTTTGCTGTGTTAGCTGTTTTCACAAATTCACTCCTGCTTTTCTTCCCTGTAATCCTTTGCTTCAGTTTTTAAAATGTTGGGGTTTTTTTCATTAAGGTGTTTAATTACAATAGAGGTATGAGTTAGCACCATCTTTGGCATGTAGGCCAGACATTTGACACATTTATTGTTAGTGCTGGCTTTTCTTTCACCTGAGGTTGTTGTCTGAGTCCTAGCTCAAAATACTCTGCTAAAACTCTACTAGTTTCATAATAAGAAAATTTATTTCCTTACTCTACTTTTACTATAGTGTAGTAGCTGGGGATTTAGTTTGGAAATTACAGAATAGTGGAAAATTGGTTTGAGAGGGGCCCTGTGGTCTATTCCATTTTTCTGTCTCAAGACAGATCACAGATTCCTAAACTCTCCTGCCTAAAAGAGTCCCCCAGCTTAATTTTAAATCCTCAAAAGACCAGATTCCACAATTACTTTATGGAAACTGTTTCAGTGTTTTGCCAACCAGAGATACATACTTACCTCTCAGTTGTTTTTTAAAATACTTCTTGTGCAGAAAAACTTGAAAAGGAGATTGAACAGAGGAAAGTAAATCACAGGAAGCAAAAAGTACTTTCAATATTACCAATGCAATTTCCTCACTGCTAGAAGCAACCATGTCAGGTAAAGCCTTCCTTGCATATGTACAAAAAATCAGTATTTGGCTGAATTTCTCCCCTAAATGTTCTAAACCAAATTCTGCTGAGATTCTCATCTCAAGCTAAAGAAGTTAAGAATCTCCTGTAAAGCAGAACTGCAAAATCAGAAGAACATTATAAAGCCTGTGAGATGCATGTCTGGGTACATGGTGTGCAGATAAAACTTTCATGAAGTGACAGAAAATTTGCTTGCTAACAGACACGGTGAAGTCTCAGAAATGAAAGGTAGATTTCTCCTGAAGATTAAAACCCCTGCTGAAAAAGATATGTTTGAGGTCTCACAAAAAAACCTCCAAACCCCAGTCTTCAGCAGGACTGCCAAGATGCTCCTAACTTCCAACAGAACTACATCTGAGATAGGGTAGTGATATTGGGCTTGGGTGAAAAATAAAATTGTGACCATTACAAGAATAAGTCCTAGAAAGTGTGGGAGGAAGAGAGAAGCTGGATGGGAGTAAAGTAAAGATAGAGTTGAAAAGAAAAAAGTAAGGCCAAATTCAGTAGAAATGGAGGGCAAAGTTTCTGAACTGAGGATGAGGAAGATGTTGGATTACACCTGGGAGGAGCTAAATTCAGTGACCCCCTAACTATAACATGAAGGACAAGCACAACTGCCAGACAGAAAAGTTCTCATTTTTAGCAATGTCATAACTGATGCTTCAGAGAGCATCCTGACCATCTCCACAAGGTTTCAAAGCATCCTTCAACACACAAGCCCACGTGTCAAGGTACCATTGAAGATATGAAATGACATGAGGGACCTATATTTAAGTATGTGGATTAAACGTTTTACAACACAGAACTGAATTTAAACCCCTGAGAACAAAGTCTTGGGTAATTCTATGAGGTCAGGATCTTTGTCCTTGTCCTGCAGCAGCTGTGAGAAGTTAAACAGAAGAGCTTGGAGGTTACAGTCACACTCCACAGTGCAGCTACACTGGCATAATATCATGGCCCAATGCACAGGACAATACCTTAAGACAGGACCTGCTGGGGTACTGAATATTATCAATGAAGTCTTAAATTCAAAACCAGAGCAATCCAAACCATCACTGAAATGTAGCCCTCCCAGAAGAAACATTTTTTTCCAAAGCTCGTAACTCAAAATGAGTCATGCTTGATTAACTTCACTTGGGTCAGGAGACTAATCATGAGATGCTGTTTATAAATTATATAAGGAAAGTCAGAGAGAGAGCATTAGAATAACATTCAGTATGGAAGACATGCTGTAGCCTTAGCAGAATGTCACTGTGATAACTTCATGAAAACTAGGAACCATCTCTATCAGCAGTGTTGGCTTTCTAAATTTTTTTCTTTTTTTTTCTAAGTGTGTCTACTCTCTCCAGAAGAAAAAAGTTAATAAATGTAAGTGAGACTCCAATCCAGAGAGCAACTGCCCAGCTCAGTTCTTGGTGGGGTAACAGATCAGAAAGTTTCACCTCCTCCTTCTCCTCACAGCTGCCCCACACACATGCACACACACACAGAGGCGAGGAAATCTACTCCTAGAGCACCTACCTTGGGTTTGAAGGCAATTAATTTCAGGACCATCTCCACAGTGAAGAGGCCAGTGAAGAGCATGTTGAGGATATTCATGGCTTCCTTGAACATGCAGCTCTGACCATAGTGCTGAAAAAAAACCAGCATCCCAGCAGGAGAGTGAGGATAGGACATGCCATCAGCCGGGAATACACAGGACCCCACCCTGTCTCCCTTCATGCCAGGGTTCTCTAAGGAAGATCCTAGCATGTTTAACTTTTTCCATTAAGAATTCCCATTTCCATTCCAGAAGCAGTCCCATGCCTCTATCGATTTTTGCCACCTGATCTCCTCTTATTAGAAGAATCTTTGTGAAGAGTGGCTACCAACATCATAGTTATCATTCCAATTCAAGGGTCATTATAAATTTGCACAATGTTACAATACAGTCTCTAACTGTGTTTTTAACTCAACCTTTCCTAATACTTGCATTACTTTTTAGTTTGATTGCTTGCACAGTGAGCAGGAGTTTCACTGAGCTGTCCATAATGATACCAAGCCACTCCCCAAGTAATTACACCAAATTCAGGACTCTGCAAAGTACATGAGCAGCTCAAATCATGTCTTCCCAATATGCACTACCTTGCATTTGTCAACTCTGAATTAGATTTGCAATCATGCTGCCAATTCACTTAACTTTATTAAGATTTTAGGAAGTTACTCTCCATCTTCTATTGATTAATTCCAGCAGTGTCTTTTGCAAGTGTTGCCACCTCACTTTTCATACCCTTATTTCCAGGTCCTGATACTTTACTGGTTGCACTGCCTTATTCTAAGGTCACCTTCCAGTTCATGTTACAAGACCCCACTTGTAGTTGCTTAACTTTAATAAACTTCAAATAGCTGGGATGGATTTTCATGTTCTGTATTGGCACAGGATGATTTATTCAAAGCAGTTTCAGTTAAAACAACTCAGCTGCAGGGTCGAGAAAAATACAGTGTTGAGGCACTTTCAACATTTTTCTTGAAGGGCTCTAGTACTTGCAGGACTCAGTTTAGAAATGTAAAATTTATTTGTTTTCAAGGAGTCAAAACAGAATTTTTGGAAGGGCCAGATATTAGCAGGAAGGGGGTGAGAGTTGGATTCTTTATTTCAACTACATGCCATCAGAACTGAATATGGTAAAATGTTTTTTTTTTGAGGTGCTTGTCCCTCTCCCTTGCCACCTTGTGAAGGTGAAAGCAGGTCAACCTCATCCATTTTTGCATTTCCCCAACAAAGTGCTGTCCTTGGTCACTGAAGGTTTTCTGCTTGCTTGCTTACCTGCATGGCCAGGCAGATGGTGTTGAGCAGGATCAGCACGAACATGAGGTACTCGAAGTAGGTGGAGTTGACCACGTACCACACTTTGTACTGGTACTGGTTTTTAGGGATGTACCTCCGCAGGGGCCGGGCTTTCAGCGCATACTCTACGCACTGGCGCTGTGGGAGAGGAGGCTGCATCAAAAACTCAACCCAAAGTATCAGGGTGCTCAGCTACCTTCAAATGTCACAACAATACAACAGGCTTCAAGTTTCCTACTGACATGAAAAAGCTTTGTAGAACAATTTCTGCTAGGTCACAATGTGAATGCATACATTTTACCTGTTAAAGAGTTCTACATGCAATTACTTTGGCCAAACACTGCTGCTGTGCTTGTCTAATCTCAGTGAAACAATGGTAGAGCAAACATTTTTAAGTAATTTTTGTCCCTTGAGCGAAACTTACAGCAAGATTTTTTTCTACCTGACTCCTAGAAGATGTCAGCAAAGCTAGATTACAGTTTTATCTTGTTGGCAAGCCTAACATTTTCCTCTCTCTATGCATTTATCCATTAAAAGCTTATTCTCAGTGCATTTTCTACCTTTATTGACAGCAAGTTGCTGTAAATTACCTGGTTTTTGTCCAGCTCACAGTTCTTGTACTCTTGTTCTCCTTGTTCCTGAAATGTGACGATGACGAAACCAACGAAGATGTTCATCATGAAGAAAGCAATGATGATGATGTAGATAATAAAGAAGATGGAGATCTCAACCCTGTGATTATAGATGGGCCCCACATCCTCCATGTGGGAATCAATGGACCTATACAGCAACCTGAAAGCAAACAGGAGCCAAATGCAGAGAAAATCTGCAACTGCCTTGAGGCCTTAGAGGTGATGTTATAAAGTTTAACTTTGTGATTTTCTTCTACCTGTATCAAAATTAATTCACCCAGAGATGTGCAGGTTTGCTCAGATCTCAGTGCAAAAGACAAGACCTGGCTCTTACTAATTCTACACATTTGAACCTGTTCAGGGGTGAAATGTCTTTGTAGCTGAACAAAATCATGCTCTTCAGTTAACAAAGGACAGGAGAATCCCAACAGAGTTGTTGCCAACTCCGTTTTGTGAGAAAAGAAGATCCCAGGAGTCAACAGCTGTTTTGCCAGGTGACATCATTTAAACTTTAAAATTTAATTCAAGCCAAAATTTCCTTTATGTATTCTGGGAAGAACAGTATTTCTCTATAAGCTCAATTTTTAAGGCTCAAATTTAGTTTTCATATTTAATTCCATTTAATTCCATTGTAATGAAAGTATGAATTCTGTATTACATGATGCCACTGCTATTGGTGTCACCTGGTGACACAGGTCAGGGTCAGCCCCCGATATTCTGCATGTCCACCTCACCCTGAGTGACTCTGGGGGAGACCCCAGCTCCTGTGGCACAGAAGCAGGGCCTGGAAAGACATCGCACATCTGCCAGTACTTCAGAGGCAGCACTGCTGTGTTTCATACTGCTGACTCCATGGGGAAGCCTGGCAATACTGGAAAGGACTGGAAATGCATTTTGCATTCATTTATACACATAATAATTGTAACAAATACTGGTATCACTGCTACTAGTGGAAATGATCTTTTAAGAACTAGAGACAGTCTTAGCACTCCTTACAAGTACAGTAGCAGAAATTCCTGCAGGCCCTGAGGAATTTACAAAGTACATAATACCACAGTGCTATTATTGCTATATTTAAAATTCTAGACTTATTTAAATACTTAGAAGGGGAAAGACTGTGCTCTGCCTTTGGATTTTCTCTTTTGAAATGAATGAGGACATTGCTAGTGCTGGTCCAAGAAACACTCACTCTGGCCAGCCCTCAAAGGTGGAGACAGTGAAGAGGGCCATCATGGCAGTCAGGACGTTGTCGAAGTCAAACTTGCTGTTCTCCCAGCTCCGGGGCTGTATCATGGGCTGGCTGACCTCCCCATCCTTGTAGGTGATGTAGTACCCTCTGTAGGTGGAGAGAGAAGACATAACAGAACGTGGCAGACCTGCACAATGTGCTGTGGGTGGGCAGCCAGGGAAGGGGAGGGATTGGAAAAACTCAGACCCACCTGCATTCTGCTTCTGTCTGCTTGGAGCTGTCGGTGCAGCTGTACAGCTTGCCCTTGGGAAGGAAGAAAGAGGAATGAAGCTTCTGCTTGTATGGTACTTTTATGTGTGTGTCCTGAACACTTGCTGTCAGGAGGGTGGTGAAAGGCAAGGAGATAAAAGCAGACGTAAAAAGAAGGGAATGAACAACCCCCCATGGTTATCTGTGTGCCCCTTCCTCTGCAGGATGGGAGGCAGAGAGCCTGCAAGGACCAATCCTGAACAGCCCCCTGCACCTTCCTGGAGCAGTCATGTAAATCTGTTCAGGGAAGAACAACACTGCTGATCGTGTCTTCTGATCACAGATGCTGGGCAAGAGCTCTGCAGATGGCTGGCTCAGCTTTGAGCTGCTGGTAGCAGAAGCACAGGTAACACTGGCAGCGCCTCAAATGTCTTGCCTTCCACACAACCACACAAACAAGACCCCATTTTCCCTTCCTCAGGCTTTTGATGACATTTTTCTTCCCCTCCCTCAGCACAGCTCAATGCAGTGGATGAATGAAAGGGTCTGATGGTTTTACCTTGAAGAGCTGAACTCCAATGCAGGCAAACATGAACTGCAGCAAAGTGGTGACAATCACAATGTTCCCAATGGTTCGGATGGCAACAAACACGCACTGCACCACGTGCTGCAAACCAAAGAGAGGAACAAAAGTCACTAGTGGCATTGTTCTCAACTCTTCTGGCTCAGGGAGAAGCCCAAGAATAAAAATACAAATAATAAGAAACAACTATTTCACCAATACCCATTACTCAAGTAATGTTTCATTTCTTGCTGTACTTTTAAAAGCAGGCAGAAAGGGTTGGGAAAACACCAGAACTCGGCTCGCTGAAACTTCCCCCATAGTTAGGCACCCATCAGCAAGAGCACATAGGAAGGAGCTTATCTAGTACAGAAAGGTTGTGTTTAGTGTTGTGGGCCCATCTGTAATCCCAGAAAACCACATCATTCCACCTCTGTGCTGATGGGGCCATTCAGCTGAAAACCAGCTTGTCAGAAAAGTCCTGCTGGACACAGAGGTGAATATGAGCCTTACCTACAAAGACGGCAAGTGCTGTCCTGGGCTGCATTAGGCAAAGATTTTTAATAAGCTGAAGGAGGTGATTCCTCCCCTTTACTCAGCACTGGCTAGACTTTGCCCTGTTGTACTTCATCCAATTCTGGCTCCTCAGTAGAAGAAAACTGTGGGCATGCTGGAGCAAGTCCAGCAAAGAGCCACAAAGATAATTTAAGGGATTGGAGCATCTTTGCCCTGAGAAAAGGGTCTCTTCATCTGGGAGGAGGCTTAGGGGAATCTAGTCAATGTATATTAATGGCCAAAGGGAGGATGCACAGCCTGGTTATTTTCAGTGGTTCCCATGGCAAGAAAATGGGCAGAAATTGAAACAGTAGGTTTATGTGAACACTGAGGGTGACTGAGTGTTGGAACAGCTCATCCAGAGAGGTTGTGGAGGCTCTAGAGTACCTATCCTTGAAGGTACTCCAAAGCCTAGGCAACCTACTCTCAGTAGCCCTGCTTGAGAGTCCCTTCCAACCTCAACCATACTGTGATTCTTCTGAAACATTACTTGAACCACTGCAAAAGCCCTTGTAACCTGAAATAACCTGAATTTATCATTTATAGAATGCACTGGGACATTTCTAACCTTTAGTCCTTTGGCTCTGTTGATGGCCCTCAGTGGTCTAAGGACCCGCAGAACACGCAGGATCTTCACCACGTTAATGGCACTGGACCTGGAAGAAAGGATTGGAAGGTTTCAGAGGTACAGCAATTTGGGAAGTGTGCAGCAAGGACAGATCTTTGAAATACTGCGCAGCCTGAGGCTGCATAAGGTATTGAGTCAACTCTTTGCCATGGCACTTCAGGGGTAAGGAAACCAATTTCTGATAGTTTGGCATCTTGTTCTGACTTTCATCATCTCTGCTGTATTAATGAAGGGGGAATAGAACATGGGCAAGGTGTATTTTTAGAGCAGGGCAAACAGATTCTGTAGTTATCTGTGGTACAGAAATTGTGCCAAGATGTAGTCATTACCAAGGCATTTTCAGATAAGGCTCAAAGAAGGCTCCATTGAAATATTCATAGGCAAGTGAGACTCCAGCATTAAAGGCAGACTATCCACCTGGAGTTTGATCCTGCAGTGTGTTAGGCCCCTGAACCCAGAGACCATTTAAGTGTGCACATAAATTTAAGGAGTGAAAACTCCCACTGAATTGATTAGGATGACTTGTGTGCTCACTTTGAAGTATGGAACACAACTATCCTCTGCAGCAGAGCTCTCTGTGCCTTCCAAACTAAAACCCTGACTGAGGATCCTCCTTGTGCCCAATGACATCATGTTCTCCTAGTGATTTTGGGAACAGCTTTAATGTTAGCACCCTAAGGTCTGTAAGAAAGAAACAGGAGGCCAAAACAAGCACTGTGCCATTTTTAAGACCTTAACTGAAAGCACAAATTTTCCTGCTTGAGTTGGTGCACAACACATGAGAGCTGCTAACCCATAAAGGTAACAACAGGGAGCTTGTTTCATATCAGATGTGAAATTAATTAGAGAACTTCCTACCTGACACACAGGTGAGTAAATATAGAAATTATTAAGCAAATTAACAGAAGAACCCAAGGCAAACAGCATGACAGAACAGCTACTACCACTCTGAAGATTCTCACAAAACCCTTCAAATGCTTGATGGCCTTCCATTGATCTTAGGAAGGAGGAAAACATTATCAACCTCATTTTCCAAAGAGGTTAAGAAAAGTCTAGGAGGGAGCCATAAATCACTGAACTGCCATGAACTGATACAGGAAAACAAAGCTAAGTGTCATGATGAACAATATACCCATTTTTTTGTTCTCATTTGCTCTTTCCAAAAGATTCCCCATTCCAGGTCACCAGTGTAGCATTTCCCAGTTACTACCTCTTCTCTCGAGGGTGAATTTAAATGGCCTTGAATCATCTGAGAAAAATACCTCATGAACAGGTAATGAGAAAAGTCCTACCCAGTGTGGTGGTTTGTAAAGGTTTTCTGAAATTGTTAGTGGCGTGGCCAGGGCCATTCTGAATGGAATCAGAACTACATTCTCCCAGGCAGCTGATCATTGTAAAGCCATGAAAAACTGTTTCTTGTAGAAAAAGCTCCATAAACAAAAAAAAGATGTCTCCTCTCCCAAGTGAATTGGTAAAAGACTATTTTAGAGATAGTAAACTAACTGTTTTCTGTGTGTTTTCAGTGTGGAAAAAAAAGTGTGTAAAAAAACCAAAAGTTTTATTCTATGTTTTTTCCTTATAGTTTCTAGTAATAAAGTTTCTCTTTAAAATTAACCATTTAACAATTTACATTTAAAAAAATTAACATTTAAAAAACATTTTAAAACATTAACATTTAAACCATTTAAAATTAAACTAGTTTTCCCTTCCTCCTAATCCTGTCTCACAACAAAAAAAATTTCAAATTAGTAAACCAAAACGACCAGACCCAGATAAGCCAATGAGCCTGAGCCAGCCAGCCCTACAATCCCCCCAAACCAAAAACAGCTCACTCACTGGATGCCAAAGGAGATGAGAGAAACGCTGACCACCAGCAGGTCCAGGATGTTGAAATAGTTCCTGCAGAAGGAGCCCTTGTGGAGGAAAGCCCCGTAGGCAGTCATCTGCAGGGAGGCACAAACACAAACCCTGCCATCAGCAGCTGCCCAGGAGCCAAACCCACCTGGTGGACAGCTGGGGAGGGGGCACTATTGCTGTTGTTGGCAGACTATTTACCCCCAGACCTCAAAGGAGAATTTGAGCCGCATGGAAAGAAAAGAGAGTGAAAAAGATAGCAAGACAATTGTGAAAAAGCAAGGAAAATATGCACTTGAAGTGCGCTGAGTACATAACACTTAGAATTAGCAAAGCAGCAAAAGGACTGTTTTCAAAAACTACCCTTTGCAATCATATGCCTTTCTCTTTTTCTTCAGTGACAGAGGATACTTGTATTACAAAAAGGCCTCTTCAGCAAAATTGAATGAAAAATATAAAATAAAATGGGCTCTTCTGTAATGCTTTTCAGCACTTAGACTAGCTGCAGTGGACAGTTGGTTGTTCTTCCTTTCATGAAGGAAAAACAGAGTCCCTCAGGGGTTTGATGCTTTGGAGCTGAACTGAAACAACAAGAGGAATTACTGCTCTCGTCAGCCTGCTCCTTCTGTTCAGCTAAGTCCCACATCTCTTTTCCTACTCATCTTCATTAATTTTTGCTCTAGATGCAATTGCACTTTCCCTTTAGTTTTCTTTACAAAGCCCAGGTTGTATTCCTTGAAAGAGGATAATTTCTTTGTGGAGGTAATCACTATGAACATCCCTGGGCAGAGGGAGGGTAAATAGTTCCATATTTTGCAAGGGAGGCTCTGTCCTGCCTGGGCATGCAGAGATACTGAAAACCTGGTGGCTCTGAGAGGACTGACTAACAGTGTAAACAGAAAAGCTTGGACTGAGCTCTGTTACAGAATGTGACTAAACGAACCTGGCACAGTTAAAGAGGGTGAGCTGATTGGGAATTTGTTCCACCTACCTCAGATTTGTTGAGTGATTTAATGGAGAAACCCCATCCCCACAAACCACTAATGTTCCTTCATCAGGAATTCTCCTTCCCATCCAGGAATACAGGCTTCTAATTTGGTCCTCTGAATCTCATATAAGTTAGGTGTCTAAAGTAACCTGAGGCAGACACCATGAGCTGTAGCCAGACTTCCAGCTGAGAATTATGAACTGGAGTTTTCAGGATGGTGTATTGGATGGTGGTTTCCAGCCTGTGACAACTTCATTCAGATCATGGTGGAAGGGCATATGGTGAACCAGATTATTTTCTTCACCAAACATCCATGACATCAGGGAACTGACTACCAATCAGACAGAAATTAGAGGGGGAGGAAGTATAAACTCTGGTCTTGGCTTAGAATTTATACTTGTAGACACATTCATTGGGGAAGAGAGGAGGGGTTCTTGCCATAACAAAGGTGGTAAAGATGCCCTTTACTGGATGGATTTTGTATGGCAATCTTAAAAGAAAGACACCATTGAAATCAGGAGGGGAAGCTCTGCTGAGTTTGAGTTCAGTACAAACTGTGGTTCTCTCAAGGCTGTTGAGAGATTTTTTTCATCTCCGAAGAGACTCTCAGAGAGTGAATAATCTATATCTGCCTCCCATCTGAGGCGTTAAACAAGTTGCAGCTTTTCAGGATGCCAGTTTAAAATCCTTGGCAGTCACCTTGCCAGCACTCACCAGGATGCAGGTGCTGTTATCAGCAACATGAGGGCAGATGAAGCTTGTTTCTCTACAGCCTTGAACATCCCAGTCATTCTTTTGTTTTTACCACTTACATTAACTTCGCTGTTTTGCAAAACAATGGCCTCAGTGCAAGGCAGCAGAGAAACAAGCCCTGAGAAACCAAGTTATTTGTGACTTAAACTTATGGTCCTTGAACTGTTCTCCCTCTTGAACCCAGAGAATATCCAGGGACATTGTCATAAATCACAGAAGTTAGCAGGAGGACCTTGGGAAGGCCCAGGACAATGGGCTGGGTTAAGTTCTGCTCCCACTAAAGTAATTCTGAACGTTACCATTTCCTTCAGAGCAAGCAGAATCAGTAATTGTGAGTCCAAAGAGGTGCCTTGAACTACTGTTTCATTTTTAAACGTTGCTGGTGGGATCTCTTCCTTCTCTTGACAAGCCTTTCGGATCTGCCATGTGATCTGTGCACATTCAGATTTATTTAAACACAGATGCAAACTGCACACAGGCATAATGTGTACATCTCCCTGGAGAAGATAATGGCTTTGGTAATTTCAAGTCATATCAAAAAAGCACATTTCACTACAAAAATATGCAGGGCCCATCCTGCTTGCCAGCCTTCCATATAGATACTGTTATTAGGGTCTTGAGCTGCAAAATTTGAGCAACTCTAAGGCACTGCCTGCCAGCACTTAGAACTAGCTTGCTGAGAAAAAAAAAAACAGCTGCCAAGTGAACCTAGCATTTAGAAAGCCAGAACTTTGCTCAATTACTGTTATTTAAATTATTAGCCTACCAATTTGGGAAAATTAGAGTTAAGATCAAGGCAGCCTATTTTTATTTTCTTCCAAGCTAAACCATTCTCCTGCACATTCCCCTTGGTATAGAGAATGCTCCTGGGAAAATGGGAAGCTGGGTTTTGATGCAGCAATGTTCATTGGGAGCTACTGTCCTTGATGTCTCCATGATTTGTACTCTTGGTTCTCTCTCTGCACCTAAAAAGTGAGCTTTTGCACTGAGCTCCCTGCCTCCTACTTGGCTGTGCACCCTGTAAGCTCACACAAGTCATCATCTACCCCTGGGCTGGTTTCTGCAGAATAGAGACCCTCTCTGAGTGTAGCCTGAGCAAGAGGTGTGTGCATTCAAAGCTTCTTGCAGAGCAGAAAAATCCTATTTTGGAAAGACTAGCCAGGTTAGAGGGAGAAATTGATCAGGGGATGGTCTTTTTCTTGGTCCTCTCTTACATTTCCCAGCATTTTCTTTCTTTGCATATCCCCTAAAAAGCATTGTTTTGCTGTAGACCCTCAATTATGAGTTTGAATATCAGAATTTCCCAGGGGACTTTTGAAGCTACTACCAAAATGTCAAATGAAAGGCAAAACAACCCTCTGTGCAGAGATAATAGCGGGGTTTAAAAAAAAAAAAAAAAAAAAGAGAGAGAAAGAGCGAAAGAGAAAGAAAAGAAGAAAACAAGTGTATTTCTCAGAGTGGTTACCTTAAGAATAATTTCTAATGTAAAGATACTAGTGAAGACATAGTCTGCATTGCCTAGGATCTGAAAAATAAGCACAATTGGGTTAGTGGTACTGAGCGTGATCCAGAACAAACAGACGTGGGTGTTAGCAACAGAGTGGCAGGCAGCTGGAGAGCTTGTGAACAAGTAATGGCAGAGGAGATGGGCACTTTACCTTCAGAGCAATTTCAATGGTGAAAATGACAGTAAAAACTATATCAAAATAAAAGAGAATCTGTAAAAACAAAAGGGGATAGGGGTGGGGAGGGAAGGTCAGTGACTTGCATGGGAAATCACAGTTAAAACCAAATACACGAGCACTTTTTACGAGGGAATGAGGACAGCTCTATAGGGAATGGTTTCGTAATGTCCTGGTGAATGCAGTGAAGGTCCTGGCACAGAGGACAAGAAGCACATCACATGAAATCTTGCCTGAGTTACAATCCCACGAGCACTATAAAGGCACAATACCTTTTTGGTTTGTGTAGAATACTTTTTTTTTTTTAAATCTCATAAACAACATTCGAGGGTTTTTCCCAAATAGGATTCCAAACTGAGAATACAAAGAATGCCTGATCTCTCAGTGGAAAACATGAGATTCCTTCCTATTAATTTCTATTCAGTCTTGTCCTGTGCCTCTCTCAAAGGAAGAAAACTGCAAAATCACACTATAGCTATTTCTTTTCTCTGTCCTGAATTGCTCTGGATTAGGATCAATAACAAAGACTCTTGCCAACTGAACAGAATCCCAGCCCTTGTACTGCAACCATAATTTGGTCATTTGCTAAAGGTGCCTAACTTAGATCCTGCATCTTTCCATCTGCATCCTCAATAACTCAGCCAGCTCAATAACCAAACACTCATCATTCCCAGGAATGGCCTGGTGATGGAGACACCCATTGCACACACAGCAGACACCAAAAGTGCTGTCACAGCAGGCAGTGAGGAGTCTAGAAATGTACAGGGGCTTTCAAAGCAGCAGCACCAAGGACCGGAATGTCCTTCACTGCCAATATGTTGGCATCCCACAGTAAAGGGAACTTTCTCACTGATTTATGGGACCAGGATTGAACTCTGTTTGCTTCCAATCTATTTCAACATCCCAAGCCACTTCAGTGCTATCTACACTACAAATGTTGAATATCAAAAGTGTCATGCCCATGGGTCACTGTTGTTTGACCATAATCATGTTTTAAACCAGAAGGCCAATATATGGAAGCTGTAGAAAACAGGTAATTTGTGAAATTTACACCCTTGCTGCTAAAACACTAATAAACATAAAACAGGAAGATGTCCTCTCCTGTCCCACAGGCATTTGTTGTATCTTAGTGCCTGTATCCTCACTCAGGTTTACAGGTGGATAAATTCTTACAGCTTGGTATGCAGAGGGGCAGCTACTGCAAATTCCAGGGTTATTTCACATTGCACTATTTCAGCAAAACCCAAATCAGGATTGATTTGCAAACATTGCTTGTCAAATGGGGGGATGTATCAATTTCTGCTCCATATAACTCAGAATTCTTCAGGTCCCTGCTCAATTTTAAATCCCAAATTCTTCTCAAGGCTGTCTTGGACTCTATCAGTTTTTGCAGCTTAGAGAATTAAGAAAGGGCCACTTCAAGGGGACAGATCTCAATTTCAACCTATATTAATTTACACACATTATTGGAAATCTCCTTTTCCCTTGCTGCTTTCTAAGTCCTGACATTTGACTATTTTATACATGGAATAATTTTTTAATCAATGGGCCAGATTCACGGGTACTGCCTAACTGCTTTGCATGACTCCACCAACATAAAGAAGCTGCAAACTTGATTAAAGTGAATGATTAAACTAAACCCATGGCTGCTTTAGCTCACCAGAGGAGCAGAACACACTGGTGAATGTGGTTCCAAAGGTGCAGCTAGCAAAGATGAAACATGCGTAATGAGAATGGTCACAGCCCCACCTGTGCAGGCAGTTCCATTTATCAGCTGGCATTTTCAATGTTATCCAAACCTGAACTTGCTCCAGAATACATTGAAATGCTTGCACCGTGCCAAGGTGCAAACAAGAGAATATTGTGAGTACAGTCTTGGGACTTGCTTGGACTTCAAAGGCTGTTTGGTCAGACTAGGCTGGCCCTTGCAAACACTGAGCCCTGTGTGACACAGGAAAGTCACAGCCTGCCCCAGGAAAGCAGCAGAGACCAGCTCTCCACTAATCCTGGCTGGGCTCCCTATTCCTGTCCTCCTCTGGGACAGTCTGAGCCAGCAGCATCCCCAGTCCTGCTGCACAGGATGATGCTGAGGGAAGGCAAAGGCAGCTCTGCCTTCAGCTTGATTTCAGCTTTGTTTTCTTCCTTTTCCTCCCAGGCCTCTGTGTAGGCACAGGGGAAGACAGGATCTTACTGTTCTACTGCCACAGTGCAAAGGCAAGCCACATTTGCAACCCAAACATCTTGTCAGTGTCCCCTTGTGTGACATATTTTAAAAACCTGTACCTGCAAAAATTAAACACAGATTTTCATGCAACACCAGCAGCTTCACATACGCAAAACAACAGCTTTGCCTCGAACCTTCAGCTCTTTAATCCAGCTTTTTTCCCCTGTCTCAGTTAAATCTCTCTGCTGCAGACTGTGGCAGCTTGTGTGGCACGTCAGGAGCCCATCTGCCAGCTGACATGCTGCAGCACTAATACACATTGGCATTCCCTTATCCCTGTGTGCTGTGCGCCCTCATTTGTGCACAAGTGGGCTTTTGGTGGCACAGGTTTGCCTGGATTATTTAGCATCCTCCTTCAGGACAAAATGCAAAGCCACTCTGAGCTATGCTTAGGAATAGACTTCCATTAACACCTTCTCTACATGCACATATGTGCTCAAATGCGTGCTCAGGCCAGGATATTTCAGGGAGCATTAAATTAAGGTTTTATTATTAAACAAGAGAAAAACACCCCACTCTTCAATCCTAGCAAACTCTTCAGGCTTTGAGGCACCAAAATGCCACTGCAGACACCAGAAATCAGAGGCCTTGCACATATCTGCTGACTCCTCACTTTTCTGCAATGACCCCTGGCTAATGGAAACAACCACTGGCAAAGTTAAGAGAGCAGTGAACATTTCAAAAGGCAAATAAGCATGGTCAGGAAAGAGGGTGAGAATGTACCTCTGTGCTGAACGCTTTCCTCTTCTCTCCCCAGGCAGGTAAGGAGAGGAACACAGCATATTTTGTTGAGGTTTATCTCAAATTTAATGATTGCTTTGCCGTTTGTGTTCAGAAAATCTGATTCTAACCTTAATGATATCAATTTCCCCCAGAGTGACAGCATGAAACTCAAGAATGTTACTCCTGATTTACACTAGCATGAATAAAATTAAAATCAGGCCTCAGGATTTTTAGTTTAAAAGACAGCATGTGGCAGCAGAACAAATGTTCCAAAGGGAACCTAAAAATCCCTCAAAATTGAATTATCTCTATGCCCAATCTGTGTTTTTATAGCTCTTTTCTAATGCTTTAATCCCAGGACACAATCATTTTGCTTCAGCCTCCTGTTCTTCCTTTCCCTACACACACTTCTGAAGTGAACCAGAGGCCACATTCTGCACTGACTCATGTTTCCTGTACAACCTAATGATTTCACACACAGCCTACAAACTCAGGAATCATGGAAGACAGGCACTCCCAAAGCCTCTGAGGCAGTCTTTTCTGCCTTTGCTGGCCTCAAGGCATGGTGTGCTTGCAACAGCCAGCGAGGGAAGGAGGATGTGGAGCATACTTGGTTCCTAAAGGAGAGGTGTCGCACAGGGTCCTCAGCTGCCAGGGAGATGCTGCTGAGCAAGATGAAAAATAGGATCAGGTTGGTGAAAATGTTATCATTAACGATTCGATGGCAGTGGACACGAAACCTGTAAGAGAGAGGAGAGCACAGCTTTATCTCTCAAAGAACAGCAACATGCCAGGCAGGTTGTTTGCTAAACATAAGCCCACTTGGTGGTCTTAGTGGGAAACCATAAGGTAAAGGAGAGTCTCCCATCAAACTTGCTTACTGGAGACCATGACACCATTTTCCATATGTTGGTAGCAGGATGTGAGGAGTTAAACCCCACAATAGCTCTGTGCATAATTCTACAGGCACTTCATTAATCTATTTAGCTCTACTCTTGGCTGTTAGGGCTCCAAGTACCTATTACAGCAATTTTACAGATGACTGCAGAGGTTAATTTAGTTCTCCAAATGATGGGGGGGTGGGTGGCAAAGCTTGCATTACAGTCCAGAGCCCCAGCCATGCTCAGTCCCTCCCTGTTACACAGACCCAAGGAGGAGTGGCACAAGCTCTGCTGGGGTAAAAATGGCTCTGATTCAGCAGTGCAGGTGCAGCCCTGCCTTCCTCAGGGCTGTGTTTGAAGGCTGATTCCTTTGGAGAGGTACTGGAATTGTGGTGCTGCACAGAGCACTGAGCCCATTGCTGCACCCTTGCAAGGATAAAATCACCTGTCTCCTAATGCAAAGGTCCTGCACTGCAGGAGCCCACGGGCAAAGTGTGAGACAAGCTGTGCTCCTGTGCTCTCAGAGCTATGGACTCTCCTCCCCTCTTATTTCTTCTTTTTTGCTCACTGCAGCAATGAGCACATAACACATGAGCTCCCCACAGGGAGTGGATTTTGGGCAGCCCTTAGGACAGGAAGCTGCTACCTCCCACTTGACTGATTGCAGGATGGGCTCTCCTGCAGCTAGACCTGGACATGTCAGGAAATTCCAATTCCTTGCTCTCCTCTGTGTCCCTTATTTCTGAAGTTTTCATGATTTGTGTCTTCAATCAGCCTTGCACATGCCATGGACTTCCAACTGAATATTTTCACTGTGCTTCCCTACAGCAGTGATTTCATAGCATTTCCTGCCTCTAAGGAGAAGTGGGTCAAAGGAGGCCCATGGTATCAACTGCTGAAAGGGAGCTCTGCACCTTATAGTTTTTGGGGCCCAGTGTGAATGAGGTACCAGCTCTTCACTTTTTTCTTCTGGCTAGCTAATCTCTTAAATACCTGTTGCTAGGACTGAAGATGAAAAAAGCACTGGCATCAGGCATGGGCACAGCCTTTTCCTTGAGGTGCAGCTCAGACATGGGGCGAGGTCGGGGGCCCACAGGCATCTCAGGTTCTTCCTCATCTTCCTCTGCTGCAAGAAGCATTTTTGTCTGTTAGTGCAAAGTACAACCCTTTCCAAAGTGCTGGGGCATTTGTCTCTGTCCTAACTAGAGCCAACATCTAAGAACCATTACAGCAGGATGCTGAAGCCTTGAGTTTCCTTGCCCTTCCCTCCTCTGAGGCAATGCCCTTCACCCAGTGCTCACCCTGGTCTCATATCTCTGTAAAACCATTAGTGCTGGTACACCTACAACATAATCACAACACTCTGCTCAGATGTTTCACAGCTCTTTCTGCAAAACACAAAAAGGCTACTTCTAATGGCTCATTTGAATCTGTCTTGCTGTGCTCTAGATACATTAACTGTTTTCCTATTTTCCATGGACACAGAAAATTAAAAATTGCCTTCCTTTTGCAGAAAGCTTCTGCATACTTGAGGACCACTATTATGCTCCTGGGAGAATATCTGGTTCCTAGAGCAAAACAGCAGCAGCCTTTCCTGAGATGCTGTGTTCTCCAGGTCTCTGATCACTCCTGCTGCTTCCTGCCAGATTATCTGCAGGACCAACCTGCAGCTGAGGTTTTACTGCTGCAGAGGAAAGCTAGATTATTTCTTGTATCCTGTAATACTGTCTTCCTGTTAATGTCCCTCATGGAGACTTTTCATTATACTTTGGCATTAATTTGCCACCAGTGTTTGATTTGCACAAAGCACAGATTATTTACCACAGAGCAACAGCCTGGCCTGTCACTCCTCCCTCTGCATTTCTGCTGCTGACTATTCCCAAAAGTGGCACTTAGACCTCATCCTCACTGAAGGGCACATTTTTTTCTTTTGACCATTCCTCCAGTTTATCAAGATTGTTTTTCTTCTGTTTGTGAGCATCTCCATGGAGCTGCTGCTACATCTGGAATCATGTCTTGATGAGCACAGGTATGCCCCAGAACAAGCAGTGAGCACACACACACTGATTTGCATTGATCACAAAATCTCAAAATGGTCTCCTTTTACAATTTAGTGAGGGGAAGATCAGAAAGTTGGGAATGAGGCTGAGATCCTTGAACCTGTGTCATCTCCAGGCAGATCAGTGAGCAACCTCAAGACAGAAAATGCAGAGGTGAAGCCTAAGTGAAAGAGAAGCTCCTGCCTTGGAGGATTTCTTCTACCTGCTCAAGTCAGACATTGTTTTGTAAACTACATTGTAGGATTTTTCTTCTTTAAAGATCCCAATCCTCTCCTCCAAGCCAGAAAAAAAAACCCAAAAAACCAACCAACTTTAAGCCTGAGATGTTAGATAGAACTGATTCATCTTCCAGGCAGTGCAAATGAGGAAACTCTAATGAAAAGGTTCATCCTGAGTGCATAAAGGGAGATAAATTCCAGGAATGATACTCCTTTGGGTGAGGTACTGTACTTGATCTGGCTGCAGGACACATCACAAAGAACAGATGAATCAGCACAGATCCTGATCTGGATATCAGAGAGGGGACAAAAGTGCAATTTTTGAATACATGCCATTATTACATGCAAATAGGATTCTTTCTTTACACTTCCAGTACCAAGAGTTCAGCTCAAATTTGCTTGATAGAACTTTGCATAAATGTTTGAGCTGGTACATCGAGTTTGTACTTTTTAAGTCAGTCTATTTTTTTTACAGCTCAATTTTACGTGTAATATACTTCATAATACTCTTTCTAGAGTCTTTATTCATTAAAGAAACATCTTTCAGATGTACTTTTTTACATAGGACTCGTGAAATGGGTGTTAAGGTTAATGTGCATGTTAATGTAATATAACCATACCTTGCACTTGCACCTTTTATCTATGGGTTTCAGAGGAGGCTGACAAAGAGTGAGGTAAGCAAATTATTTTTCTTCTTTAACAGGCGAGAAAACCAATGCCTGGGATCATGTGGGATATTTGAAACTCTTACTTAAGAAGAATATTCTGGGTCCCTGCTCTGCTCCTTCCATGTGAGATCATTCTTCTTCTATTACTCAGAGGAATGCTTAAAATACGCTTTTAAATGAGCATGGAACAATACCTCTGGAAAATAGATCCTTAGCAGAAGGATCTGCCCCATGAAGACCATAAAGAACATTGTTCCTCTCCTCTTGTGTCTGCCATACAGCAAGAAATATAGATTAACGACTCTGGGAACCAAATGCTTTCAGACTGAAAAACACATTCAGTTCCTCAGCCACAGACAAAGAACAATGTTCTACTTTTCACTTAGAGTCTAGGGTGCAGAAGAAAGGAAACACTGAGGGCCAAATTCACCAGGAATGACATGATTACAACCTCATCCTAGGTCACTGCCCATGCTATCTACCTCTACAGAGAAGCAGCACAGCTGCTCACATTTGTACATTTGTAGAAGCAAATGTTCTTTGGCTGTGAGACTAGCACAAACTGGCAACAGGGCAGCATCAGTGAGAAATTTGATGATGGGGAGTTTGTTTTTCTTTTTTTTTAATAATTGTACAAAGACCAGGACTCTTGTATGAGGACATTATTTACCTTCAAGCTGCCATGAATCATCCCAAGCTTTTACCTTCATCTGACGTTCCGAATTCTTTGTCTATTTCTGAACTAGACTGCAAGACTAGCTCCCTGTCTTCCTGTAATAAACATATCATCATCATAATCCTTCTAGTGTACACAAATCTCTGGAGAACCAGTCTGTCCTTCCAAAAAAGAGGCCAGGTGACCTGAGGAGCTGCAGCTATCCTGAGGCTCAGAAGCAGCAAATGGAGTCAGGAGAGGTTATTGAGAGATCTGGTTTAAGGAGCAGAAACACATCAGAGAATGAGCAAGGCAGGTTAGGAAAGACCCTGTGTCAGGAAAAACAAATGAAGTGACCAATTCAAATGGTTTCTGAACATGGAATCTTCAGTCTTGACGAAGAATTGATAAACAATTCAGAAAACAGGCCTGCTTAGAAATGGCATCAATGCCATACAATGAAAAGTAGCCAAAATGTGTCCCTTGGCATTCCTATTAGGAGACAGGAGAAAACCTGTAATCCACTCCAATTTTAGGTTGTGTTTAAAAGTATGTTAAGACAGGGATTGGCACCTAAGCAGGCATTAGAAGTGTTTTCATTTGATTTTCTGCACTCTAATTCTATGCATGGCTGTGTGATTAAAAAAAAAAAAAAAAACAACAAAAAAAAACCAAACCCAAAAATAAAATAAATAAATAAAACCCAAACATAGATGTAGTGTTTTGTTAAGTATTTCATTTATAAGCTACTCTTTCTAAGCTATCTACAGAAAGTAAATGAACTCAAATTCCATTAGCAGTAGACTTATAATTGACATTCAGATGACTGTCATTTCACTTGAAAAAAATGTAATTGTCTGCAAATTCAAACCAGCTCAGAAACAGAAACAAAACAGTATCAAGCTGTTTTAATTTGTGCTTCTTACTAAAGACTTCCATAAACCCCTTAGCAGCTGGGCACGTGCGTCCAGTAAGTGCCTGAGCTTGCACAGGTGATGGGAAGACTAAATCCAGAGTGACCTGCCTCAGCAGTGTTAAAATAGTATTGCACAAAGGCAGAACCACTCTCTACTCATGATAAATTGGCTATAAACATGGAAGAATACAAGTATAGCCTCTGTGAGGACTTCTTGTATTGAAAACCAAATGCATTGAACAGTTTTCCATTTTGCTTGTCTGAAACTCTTGTCCATCTACCCAAAATGAACTCTTGTGTTCTTTTTTACCCTATCAAATCAACCTATTATCAGACATCTATTTATCAGGAATAATGGAATAGAAGAGAAAATGTTTTATGGCCTATTATATAATCACAGAAATACAGAAGAGCAGAGCAGGAAGGGATCACAAAAGGCCCTGTGGTTCATGCCTCTGCCAAGCCAGGTTCAATTAATTGTCATATCTAAGCTTTTTCTGGGAGACATTTTTCTGACCTGTCCTTAACAGCATTCAGTGATGCTGGGCTTCCACAACCATCTCTGTGAACTTTTACAGCCTCACCATTAGAAAATTCTCTCTGCTGAGAGTCTTAAATCTGCTGCTTCATAGTGGAGATAATTCTCTTCTTATCTGTAGGTTTTTATGCATTGGAAGATGTTCCTCCTGCCTTTCCTAAAACGACAATCTTAGTTCTCTCTACCTACTGGCATTGTTTTCAACATTCTCTTTATTTTGCTCCACTTCTCTTAATCAGAGCACCCAAAAAGAGCTATGATATTATTCCAGAGATCTTATCAGTGGTACACACAATAAAACAACTGCTTTTCTCTGATTCGCTTTCTTTGTCCAGGTAAAACAAACCTGTTAACTGGACAAAAGGGTCATTCTTTCTCTGTATTATAAACTTCACTGCTCACTTGCCTTTTTGAAGACAGCAAACTGTTGCTGACATCTGTTGAGCTGGTGGTCATTAGATTCAGATCCTTTTCTCAAGGACTGTTACCTAACTAGCTGTCACCTAAGATCCTTTATTTGTGAATTGTTTATTCCTGTCTATGCACAGAGCCTGGCACTTTCAATTTCATTTAGACCATTTATCCTGGACTTCAGGAGCTCTTTGAATTCTAATGCTGCCCTCCAGCACGCTTCTTGTCCTTCCTAGCTTCATGTCATCCACAAATGTAATAAGCATATTGCCTCTTCCATCATCCAGGTCATTAACAGTGAACTGAACTGAACCCTAGACAGGCTTTTGGGTTGTACAAACTCACTTGGGCTACCAATGCTCTCCCCATAAAGGGTCTGATCATTTCTCTCACCATCATCTAGACCATATTTTTCTAGTCAGTTTATGAGAACACTGTAAAAGACAGTCAGAAGCCTTAGCAAAGGTATAGAATATGACATCTACTTATTTTCTCCTGTCTACATGTGTTTTCAGCCCCTTTTAGAAGAAAATAAGGGTAGTTTGATGTGATTTGCTCTTGGCAAATCTATGTTGGCTGCTACTCATCTCCTTGCAACTCTTGCAACCATATAGTTTATTTAATCCTTTGTTTCAGCACTTCTCCAAGAATGGGAGTTGATCTGACCAGCTGCAATCATACCCCCCCATCCAGGGTCTCTTGAACTCTGCTTAAAGTTCTGAGATTTCTTCAACCAATCTTTCAAGTAGCTGAGAATGAAGTAGGCCCATCTGACCTAAAAACCAGCCTAACTAATGCTACAGCTTGTTTCTTGCACTTCTAGGCTGAGATCTTACACATTTACAGTTATGCTAGTGACATACTCTTCTTTTTGATTAGAAAGCAGTGCAAAAAGGCATTCAGCATTTTCCCTTTCATGACTATCTGTTGTGAGATCACTGAACACTGACAAAGCACACTGGAAACAGTGCATATGTATAATTTCAAACAGGGAGGTATTTATATGATTTGATTCTCTGTAAAGCTCTGTATTTTCCAATAAAGAGCATTGCAGAGAACCAAATCAAATATGACTGATCTGTACAGGGACTTCGAAGGCCCAAGCCCACACCTGTGCAAACACAGGAAGGAACACCAGCCTGTTCTATCATGGATGCATTTCCAGCATACCTGCTACCGCAAGGTTTGGAGCTTCTGTGGAGAGAGGGATACAAGGAAGAAGATGGATACCTGGTGCTTCTGTTGTGGGATAAGGGCTCTTCTCTTCATTTTCATTGGGCTGATAATCATCCACGTTGATCTGGCAAGAAATGGAAGGAGAAACATCAAAGCCTTTATCAGACAAGGCAGGCAGCTTTCATTCCCTTGGAAAGCCAAGCTGTTCATGCCATCACTGCACAGAGAGGGCTGGCTGCCAGCAGACCGTACCTTGGTAGCAGGTGGGGACTCTCCATCAGCAGTGATTGATTTCAGCTCAATTTTCTCCTCCTTTGTCTCTTCCTCCACAGCTGTTTTTTCCATCTCTTGTTTCTTTTCGGGACTAGCAGTCCTAGCAATTTTACAAGATAAAAACTGAAGAGTTACAAAGGTGGAAAGCTGCTTCCCTTTCAGGAAATTCATGTACAGAACACACCATGAGAACTATCAGCTGGCTGGCATCTCCATTCTGAGCTCAGTTTCAATACCAGTGGCTCCACCTTGTCCTCATCTGCAGGCAAAGGCAGAGGCTCTGATCTATTTTTACATAGTGCCCTTTATTTTGTAGCTTTCTCAATGCCAGGTGTTTGTGTGTGTGTTTGTGCAAATGCATATTTTAGGTCGGTCAGCAGAGATCTCTGTTCACCCAAGGACAAAGGCAAGGACCATTTTCAACCCATATCTTGTGCAATTCCAACTCCATAGCCTACAAATGTTTTGCCCCTCACTGCACCCCTAGAATGAGGAAAATATGCTGAGCTGTGTGCAGGATGAAGCAGAAAGAGCTGCACAAAAAATCCCCTCCAAGCAGCCTGGAAGGCAGGGAATCGGAGTAACCAGTGAGGAGAGGCTTCCCTGCTGCTGGCAGCTGGGAGTGACAGAGAAGCTCCTCACCCAGCTTGTGCCCTTAAGTGTCTGCAGAAACACTGAAAGAACTGGCAAGAGAAGAGCAGCATGTGGCATCAAAAGAAAAAGAAGCTGCTAAGTCTCATCCTGGGGATGACAGAAAATGCTCCTCGTGGCCCAAAGCAATCAGAGGATAGTGGGGAGGTTCAAATGGGATTGACACTTTCACACTCATTCTCTGCTGATGCTCTGAAAGCTCATCAGAAACCCAGACTTCCTCTCCCCTGCTCACACCGTGCAGCTGGGGGGGACTCCTGGCCCATTCTTATGGTTGGAATTCCTTTGCATAAAAATTTATATATACATAATTCCATCTACAATTACATTAAGCACAAATATAATCTATACACATACAGACAAGTTACACATATTACATATACATAGATGTATGTATAGGCATCATATTCATATATATCCATGCTGTAATTACAGGAATGTACGCAGATAGGAGTATGCAAATGGATTTACCTAGCTAGCTTTTTTCTTTCTTTTTCCTCTTCCTCCTCTTTCTGTGCAGATGTTAAACTCTCAGCATCAGCAAGGTTGTCCACAGCAATGGCCAAAAATACATTCAGCAGGATATCTGTTTGTGTGCTACTTAAAGAAAATGGGCTTTGAAAACTGCAGGAAAAGATTATACCAAAGGTTTCTTAATTGAAAATTTTTAGCAACCTGTCATCAGATCTCTAGGATTTTCCAAACTTGCATTTCACACAAGTGCATATCCATCATGCACAAACCTACACCTTCCTTCCACACAGATAACACACTTTGTGGGTTTTCAAAATTTCACAACAATCTGGGCTGATGCAAAACATCTAAGCGCAGATTTACATTTTAGTTTCCAGTCTCCCAAGAATGTCTCCCTTTGTGCAGAGAATCCCACTGAACACAAGAGGAGCACTGAATGCTTTGCATCTTTTGTGTGGATTTTATGGACAGTAAGATTTGTGCTCTGATCAGGATTTCTGAGGTTAATTTAGTCTGGACAATGGAGGGTTGAGCTGACAGCTCTGCCATCTCCTAGCAGAGACTGCATGGCCAGTCATGCCCATGGAGGTGGAAGGACAAGGAATCACAACTGTTTTCTTGTCCTGCCAGTCAGCGCTCACATGTCATGTTACAAATCTGGCCATAATGTTGCTAGATAAATTTCTTGAGTGTAGGTCTTATTATACCACGATAACTTCTAAGCAAACCCTGGTTCATGTCTTAGTCTGGAAATACAGACATCCCCCCTCTCCCTGGGCTCCAAGGTCTAAAGGCTCCAAAGTCAGCCAGCATGGAGAGTTGGCTCACATTTTCACAAGCAGATCCAAGTTGTAGTTTGTTTTTTTTTTTAAGCTGTCAGCGAGATTGCCTACCTTGACCTTCAGATAAGTGGAATTGCACCACCTCACTTTGAAGTGAGGGCATGCAGGTCAGCTGAAATGTCAAATAACAGGGTTTGAGAGATGTGAATTATGGGCAGAGGCCAGAAGAGCTGGGCTGAGTCTATAAGGTGGCTTTGTAGAAGCATCAGTATAAAAGGAAATGTCAACTCTGACACAGGAGGGTCATTTATTAGGGAAGCAGAAACTAAACATGGACAAATTTGGAGCCAACTGAGATAGGGAACTGGATGGCAGCTCTATGTTATATGCAAATTCCTGTGAGGAGACACTCACAGCACAATCATGCAATGTGCTTTGTGCCTCCTGGGTTAAGTGCAGTGCCCTCACTTCACCTTCAACTCAGACAGAATTGAAGTGGCTCAACACCAGCACAAGCTGGAAGATAACAAAATTTTCTGTTTGAAGAGCACACAGATTGCAGGGACTGAAATGGAACACAGGTCCTGTTAGTTTATACATTAATTCATATACGACCTCACATAAATCAATTATTTCAAACATATATTACTCCTATCAGAGCACTTGTATATAGCATATTGCAGATTATAGATATTTTTATTCCACATAAGGCTTGGATGCAAGCACATGGAATATATTACTAAAAAAGCAATTAAAGTAAAAAAATATGCAGTAAGTACAGTAGAACACCCAGAGATTAGTTTGTAGAGAAGACAGGAAAGAAAAACCTATAAGAGCATTAAGGGGAATGAAAAATAAAAACACTAAACATATAAAGATACTAAATAAAAGCTAGCATGGGAAAAAGCTGGCATGTGGCAGGCTCTTACAAAAGTTTATATGCCTTAGCACCAGCTAAAACAGAATGAACTTGTTCAACTTTTGGTAATGCAACGCCAAAACTCAGACCTAGGGAAAAGGCAAAAACATGAGGTGTGAAATGCACTATTTTCTGACATAACAAAGTAAAGAGTGGTTTTAATTCATCCCCTCTTGCAGAAAAGTGTAGCATCAAAGGATACAGTTCCCACAGATGAAGAGGATGATGAAGTAAATACAGACCAACATTCCTGGAAAAGAGGGGCCGCCATAAGCCATGATCCCATCATACATCACCGAATTCCAGTCCTCCCCAGTCAGGATCTAAATGACACATTCCCACCAATAAGGGACACAGTGTTAGACCACACAGAGAATTTGAAAACCCCATTAACACAAAGATACCCACTGCCCTAGAGAACAACCCTCCCCCAGCATGGAGCTGATGGGGACTCTGCCTGTGCCCATCTAAAATATTAAAAAAAAACCCCAAACAACAAACCACAATAGAAGTAAGAAAATGCCAAGAAGGCCTGTGCTCAAAGTGTGGAAAACAGTGTCTTCTTGAAGATGGTGGATGAAGGAAAAAGCCTCTCCTGGACAGCTCTGTTCAAGTCTCCCTCTTGTTCCAAGCATTTCCCTCCCACGTGCCTGCTGTTTTGGACAGGCTGCACAGCCCATAGCACTGCCCTCAGAACAGACCTCCAGGTCATTTCCCTTCTCACATGGCAGTGAAATCATGATCCTGATGCTCTTGGTGGGTCACTCCCAAGGCTGCTGAGGCATTGTCAGGCACCCTGCTCCTGGAGCTGTGAGGGCCATGTCCCAATGTGGGCACAGCCAGGCACCCTGCTCCTGGAGCTGTGAGGGCCATGTCCCAGTGTGGGCACAGCCAGGCTGCAGGACTATCTTGTCCCATGAAAACACAACCGGTCTCCACGGATGCCCTTACCTGAAACACAGTCAGGAGGGACTGAGGGAAGTTGTCAAATGTACTCCTCCTGGTCTGCATCTCGTCAAAGTTAAACTTGCCCCCAAAGAGCTGCATCCCCAGCAGGGAGAAGATGATGATGAAGAGGAAGAGAAGCAGCAACAGGGAGGCAATGGAGCGGACTGAATTCAGGAGTGAAGCCACAAGATTACTCAGGGAGTTCCAATATCTAGGAGAGAAAATAGAAGCAGTTAGAACTCCTTCAATTTGAGACAGGTGCTGATGGGCTGCACAGGATATTGGTTTAGGCTGCCTTCTGTGCAAAGCAGGCATTTCCAAACACCCTGTTAGCAGTGAATCATTGATGTGCTTCCCTAAGATAACGAGACCTACTGCTGCTAATGAGTAATTTTACTACCACACGTGTAAACAGAAAATTCCCTCCACCCCCCACTCCACGCACACACCCAAAAGTTTATTACAGTACTCTCCATCTAAGGCTCTGCACATCTTATATCAATACACGGTGATTAGTTCTTGCTGCTTCAGTGAGTTACATTCTCACCAACCTCATTACAACATGCAGAGATGTTGTGGCAGCAGAATACCTCACTCCAGAGAATGGCCTGTAATAACTAACAAGAACAGATGGGGAAACTGTTTGGATGCAAATACAAACCTGCCCAAAATTGGGAGTGTGTGAGCATGTTGCATGTACAACTCACAGTTGCTGAGCTGTCTGGGACTGGGAGGAATGAGAAAAATATCAATGCTCCTTTTACTAGCACCCGGAAGCAAACTCCAGATCTACATTCATTTAGAAGAGCACAACATCACCGGGTTTTTTGGCTTGCAAACCTACTGTACTCCTTCAACCAGGCTGCTGAACATTTTCAAATGGCTTCAGTCAAGAGACAGGATGGCCAAGACCTGTTCAGGCTTGTGCCTGGTTCACACACACGGGGGATGCAGGGACAGGATCTTCCTGCCCTTATGGTTCTCCTTTAGCGTTCAGACAGATGCCAGCAGCATGTTTGCTGCAGCATATAAGTTTGCATTCTTTGCCAGCCTGAAGAGCCACAAACTGGAAAGAGGCTTTAGAAAAAATTTCTAAAGAATTCACCACATCAACCATGAAGCAACTTCCACTTTGGTCTTGCATCTGCTCAGTCATTCCTAATCTACTGCTTAGCTGGTCATGAGCTCTTCTCTTTTGTGCTTTGAGGCTGGCAGAGCTTTCAGATTGGGCTGAAGATGAGCTGTCCTCTTCCCATCTCCTCATTTTGATGCACATTATTAGCAGAGCCTCAACAGCTTTCAGAGGTCAGCAAGCCAGCAATGTTTGCTGTGCTACCTGGCCTGCCACCACCAGAGCCCACCAAGGCCAATGCCCTCCAAAATGCTTCTCCCAAAACCCACAATTTAGAGCATTTCTTTACTCAGAGGACTCAGAGTTTCTATCATATTTTCCCTGAAGACAAAAGTTCCAGGTAAAACAGATGGCAGACTGCTGCTCTGGCTCTTTTGAGGAAGCCTTATCCTTCAAGTCATCTTTTTTTTTTTGACGGTAGCAAAAATATTCATTCGAGACAAAGGTTTTTAAAATCCTAGTTAAATTAATATTTTTAAAATATTGATCTAAAAAGAATACTTTTCTTGTCCTGTGGAATGTAGGACTGCCTGAGCAGCCCGAGCAGCCCAATAACAGGAAGATTGGCAATCTAAACTGCAGAAGGACATCACCATGTCCTGTCAAGTTCAGCAGTGAGTTCATCTCCAAGGACTGAGCTTCAAAGAGAGCTGTGATGTTTTCTCTCCAGCCCAGCTTCAGCACTTCAGAGAAAACTAGGATACTTTAAAGTTTAACTGCAATTGCAGAGATGAGCAATGAAAAGCTACAGAGCAAAGGTAAGGGCATGGAAGCTGTGGGCTCAGTGCCACCAGATATCCACAAGGAATGTGCAATGTAACAGCTCCCTGTGCTTGCACTTATGCTCACAGCTCACATACTTTCACACTGTGGAAAGAAAGGAAAGTGACACAGGAGAAGGGAGAAATTCATTCTGATGAAAGTCAAATGAACTCAGCATCCTTAAAGCAGAGGTTGATGGGCTCCAGAATATCTCTAAGTCCTCCAATGTCAGTCACACACATTTTCCAGGTTTTTCTAGCAGTACCCTTAAGAAGCAGTAAAGTTTGTGACACATCTGCACAGTCCCAGTGACTCAATTTAAGCTTAAAGGCCTTGCTGTGTCAGCTCACAACTGTGCAGACTTCTGTCAGCTCTGCATTTCTTACAAATGGCTCAGTACCTGGTGTTCAGATTCTTACATAAGCTTCAAGCAATTAACTGAGATGGCCTGCTGGTAAGATTAGTGTTGTTTTATCTGTGTACTAGTGCTAGATAGAATTACAGTACCACTAGAAAATTAAATAAACCAAACAGGGGGAAAAAACAAACAAACAAAAAAAAAGGAGAAAAAGGAAAAAGGAGAGGATAAGAAATGCTTGACTGATTAGGATGTGAAAATAACAATAGTCTTATCTCAGGGTTCTGGGAGCCTGACCTGAGGTTACCATCTGTTGCATTTGGGGGTTGCAGAACTAACACAAACCCCCTCAAATTGAGATTTGGGATTACTCATTCAAACACAAGCCCAGACAATCCTAGTGGTAGGATTAGGTATAAAATATCACATTTCTGTATGCTGTTGTAAATTATATGATTTATTTTTTAAATACAAAGGACTAAAATACATATAAAGCACTAATGGAATATTTATAATGATGAAATAATCTGTCTTCTCATAGCAATGTGAGATGTTCTGCACAGCACTTCAAAAATTAGGGAGAATAAAACAGATTACACTGTCTTCTTATCTAATTTATTTATAATTTTGGAAGAAATGTTTGGTCTTGAAATTCTAAATGTTGTTTCTAAAAGGATGAATTGTTCATCTGATAGTGTCTTTATTTGTGTCTATTCTATTATGGACCTTTGTGTTTCTTGTAGAATTGTATCATTTTGATGACGCAGAATTTGTTTGTGTATGGTGTTTACCATGGAAAAATCCATGCAAATATATAAAGATATATTCTCATCAGAGTAATTTTCCTGCTTTGTAGCTTTTTAATATGTTAGAATATCATTATTGTCACCTCCACTGTATGTCCCCATATGCTCATGAATGTATGTTTGATGTAAAACACAACATTGTCATTCCTCCTGCCCCTCCCAGATTTCTGGTGTTGTATCTTTCTGAATTATCATTGCACTCAGGTGGGGAATTCCACCAGTGCTGATAATGTCATCAATAAATCCTCACTGTATTTAGAGCTGAGTACAATAGAAAAACTTGTAATTTACTAGAGAAGGAAAAAGTATGGCCTTAATGCCAAAATATTCTGTCCTGCAGTAAGGCATGAGTGAGCCTAAAATACTGCTTTGGAGGCTTGTGTTAGGGCCTTCCATAGGATGGTGAACTTCACCCACAGAGGCAAGAATTCTGAAGAAAATTATGAATAATTACAAAACATAAATTTGAAACGACTGCAGCCTACTTGTCAATATTTTAGGAACAGGAAAGGGAGAAAGAAAAATCTGATTAATACATTATGCATCATGAGTTCTTCCTTAGCTCTGTGCTTTACACACAGACCCATGCACAAATTGCAGGAGACATATTCCAGGTAACACTTTTACCAGGAAAATCTGTATTTTAATTATTCTGCAGAGTGAAGGCAAATGCAACCAGTCCTACTGCTGATTGGTTCCATCATCACATTTCTGCCAGAAGCTTTAGGAATATTTGAGCACTCCACTAGTTCAGGCTTTCTAAAGTTTTAATGATATTCTCTCAGTGTTTGCCTGCCTATTAGAGAATTCTCTTAGCTGGCTTATATATTTTGTGTGGGAGTGGAGACATGACTTGAAAAAACAATGACCTCTCCAGGATGCTATGCTGAATCTTGCTTTTATAGCTATTGGTCTGTTGCCCTGGTGTATCTGATTACCCAGTGCCTGAAACAGCTACTGCTTTCCTCAGAAACCAGGCCTGGGACTGGGTCATGGATAGATCCAGGAAAAACAGAGACCAGAGAGCCCCACTATTCCTGAAAGCTTTAGACTTGTATTTCTCTTGTGCTGTGTTTTCTATCTCCAGTTTGTCAGAAATTTCCTCTGGTGTGGGGGGTGTTACAGGAATTGTAGGGACATTTTCATGGCTGAGCATACAGAAAAAGCACTTTTTTCACCACCTCAGTCAAGCTTTTTATAGGGTGCTGACTGGTGCCTACATGGGGAAAAGCAGACCTTTTCTGACCTGGGGCAAGCCCTTGGAGAGATTTGCTGAAAGAGCTCTGGGTCAGTTTGGAGCTGATGTCTCCGACAAACTCCCCTCAAGCTGAACAAGCCCTGCCAAACCAAGCTGGTGTTTTGTAGGTACCTGGCTCAGCAAGCAGAGCCTGTTTTAAAGATACCACTGTGCCTTTGTCAGAGGGAGAGGGGAAAGAATGAAAAAGAGGAGATACGGGAAGCTGGAACAAAAGTTGCTGCTTTGAGATGGACTCCTTAGAAGGGGAATAGCTGGCAGAATCCTTTCCCTCTGGCTGCTGGTGTTGACACCATCTCCCACTCAGGTCACTGCTGAGTTCCTGGAGCTGACATGAGATCCTCAGACAGTGCTGATTTGGCTCAGAGTAGCCTTTCAGGCTCCTCTCTGTCACCAACAGGAGTCAGAGGAGGTCACAGGGCTATCTGCTATTTTGGGTTTCTTTGTCTTTTGCACAGAGCTCTAAGAGCCTGAGCCCAGTTCTCATTATTCCAGGTTTCAGTTTAACACTTTGCATGGTATCAGGTGCCTCCAGCTGCCTGTGCCTGACTCCTCACCACTCACATCAGAGACAGATGTCCAATCTGTGCAGCCCTCCCTATCTGTTACAGACCTCAGGAGACGAGCACTGTTCATATAGCACTCTCACCACCCAACTAATGGAGGAAAAAGTGAAGGTAAACAGGAATGTGTGACTTGTACCCACACATGCTGTGCACTGAGCCCTCCAGCCCCAAAAAAGCAATCAAGTACCTGGTAATTTTGAATATTCTCAGGAGTCTGACACATCTTAACACTGAAATGCCCAGAGGTGACATGATCTTGGTCTCCACCAGGATGGTTTCCAGGATGCCTCCACACACAATGAAGCAGTCAAAACGGTTGAAGAGGGACACAAAGTATGCCTGGAGGCCGAGGCTGTACATCTTCAGCAGCATCTCTGCCGTGAACAGAGCTAGCAACACCTTGTTGGCAGTGTCTGTGGAAAGCAAAAAGAAACAGATTAAGGAAACTTAGTCAAAAGATCATCACAACTAATCATAGCATTTTAAGGATCAGTCTTAAAAGTCAACTTTGTACAAGCTTGGGTCAAGGAATGAACTTGAAGAGTGTGGGCATCTCATTGACATTCAGAAATGTTTTTGCAAGGGAGTTACAGCAATTCTTACGTGCTGCACATAGAGCTGCAATGTATTACACAACCTGCAGTAGCAGGGACACGCCTCCCTGTGCACAACCTGCCTTCAGACTCCTCATCTGCAGAGGAGAGTGGGAATAGAAGAGCTGCTGTGCTACCTACTGTTGCTTAATTAAGCATTTTCAGCTGCTCTCACCTCCAGAGAGAATTCAGCTGTTCTGCAGACACAAGAACTGTACAAATCACTCTTCATCACCTCCCTAATAATTAGAATTTATCATAAATGCCATTTCAGGGGAAACCTTGGACAATGTTGGGCTCCCAGTAGCTATCCATAAATTGGAAATGCCGTTGCTGCAAATACAAATTTAGCATGAGCTCCTGATTTCACTTACACCCAATAGAACTGCTTTGGCTGGAAAGGAGGTATTTACATTTTTCCTATAAATTCTCCCACCACAGGCAGATCAGTTCATTGCATTATTTAGGATCCTACACAGACACAGGAGTGCTTGGGGCTGTGTACACTCCTTTTACATTAGGTTAATGCATCAGCTCATCCCTCAGCTCCCTTTTTTGACACCAACCACAACGAAGAGAAGCAGCAGCTCCTCCTCACCTTGGACCTCAGTGAGCCAGTCTGGCTGGTTGTAGTGCTCAGAGGCAATGGTGAGGGTGTTGAGGAACACGAGGAAGATCACCAGCCAGTAGAAAACATTGGACTTGACAGCAGCACGGCACTTCCTTCTGCAGAATCGATTCCATCGGCGCCAGTAGCGACTGGAAAAATTGAAGAAGAGAAATTCTTTCAGAGAAGAATCTTTAGGCTATTGCAGCTCTCTGTCAAGGGAGACTCTAGTCTTGATTTATTGGTAAAGAATGGTGGAGGAGTAACTCAAGTTCACCCTGAGAAATACTCTCTCATCTGAGCCAAGACTTGTGGGCATCCCTCCTAGAGCTACAGAAATAAAGCTTGTCCTAAACCAATTTGCAAGAGCTTCAAGCAATATCTTAATCTGAGTAAGACATTCACTGCAGAAACCCCAAAAGATTTTTTAGCTCAGCTACCACAAAAAATAAATGTTCTCTTTGTACTTGATGCTTGTGGCCTGCAGCAGCACCTGCGCAGCCTCATGACAGTCAATGGAAGGATACTCTATCACATGGACCTGAAGGATTAAGTCTTTGGAGAGATGAGGTCAATTAAAATCCAAAGAACACTTCCAGCATTCAGCAAAATTCAAGAGTAAGCTCAATACAAGAGCTGGTTCTGAAAAAAATCCCCAAACCTAAGGGACTTCAGCATTTCACCTTTATGCCTGGAACTAAGGGTACCATTTGCTAATCAAGAGAGTTTTTAAAGTTTGCCTTCCATGAACACATCCCCTTGTGTCACTGATTTCTCAGGGTAATTACTAACCACAGAAGATATTTAAAGCTAATTACACACCTCCTACTCTTCAGAATTTAACTTGCATAGCAACCAGTTCCCAGGCAACCCTTGCTGCTGTATAATAAATCTAATAGTTTTATATAGATACTACATACATGTGTGTGTGTGCCTGAAGTGACACACACACACATGATGTTATAGGAGAAAGAACTTTTCTTGGCTACTCTTGTTGTGTGTATAATTTTCAGTGGCAAACTACAGCCATGCTTGAGATCAGGGTTCTCATCTGTAGGAGCTAAAGCCAGCCCTCCCAGTGAAACCTCAGAAACAGCCATTGTGGACTGCTTCACTTTTCCAAAAGATCTAAGTCAACAGAAAACCAAACATCACCAGAGAACTCCTCATGTCCAAGGCTGAATGTGAGAATTTCACACATAAGATGGCAGCTTCATCATTTGAAATCTTTACAACCAAGCAAAGCAGAGAAGTTCAACAAAGAGAGCCTTGAGCTGAGAGGGTTGATGTTGATGGATGTGGCTGAACTGGCTTTTTATTTCTGATTTTGTATTTTAGGATTTGAGATACATAGGTAGCATAAATAGGTACTTCAATAGTGCCTTATTTCAGTGTGAAACTAAGAAAAAAAATTATGAGTAAAATCTGACATATTTAGCAGGATCTCCTGGAATCACCACTGCATCCCAGCAATGATGGTGCAAACCATTTCAGAAAAGAATAAAAATGGTAGAAAGGAGGAAAAACAAAAGTCAGTTGTACTTACCTAAATTTTGATTTTGAGATCCGATGCCTGAAAGACAAGAATTGCCATTAGAGTCTCCGAAGCTGTCCCACACCTCCCAGGTTTTTGTACAAATAGCAATAGAAAGAAACAAAGTTAAGCTCAATGCATTTTTTTTTTAAATCCATGCTGTTTTCCCCTTGCATCTGTTGTAACTCAGTCAATGTAGGCACTGGCTAGAATTCCTCAGTAATCAAATCTTGTGTTTTGGAGGGATTCATGAAGCAGAAGTCATGTCATGGTGGGATTCTACCACCTACAGATATCAGCGAACTGTACACCTGCTACCAAATATATTTCTCAAGTATTACCACTTTTTAAAAAATTTTAGTCACTATTTTTTTTTCTTATATTGAAATAGATATGACTTTTTAGAGACAGACTTGTTGTTTTCACACATCACCTGTCATTTCAGGATCTATAAGCACATTATGAAACAATAATGGGGAAATAATGCTTTTTTCCAGTAACTGAAGGAAAAATGGTGAATGGCAAATATCTTCAAACTTAGATATCAACACGTATTTGTCTTGTTTATCTCTGTAAATTGGTTTGCATTCAGATGGATCTGTACAATAATAGATGCTGTCATTATCAATGAAAATTTGGCCATATTCCCACTATATATGTGTTTAAATATCTAATTCCACACATTGGGCTTTATTCACCTAAATAATCTCATTAATCTTTTATGAGAAGCCACAGGCAAAGCTGGAAATAGGTTCCAATTCTTAAATCACCGCCTTGCTCTGCTTGACACATGTCTTGTAAGGCCTTTGAACACTTTGACTCTCTTTTGCTAAAACCGTAATGGTGCACAGAGGCAAATAAATGTAGGTGGATGCAATGGTGAGTCAGAGGTGATTTAGGAAGCTGCAAAATCCACTACCAATAGCAGCAGAAATGAGAATCTGGGGAATGACTACGAAAAAAGTATTTCTGCTGGGTTGAAGCATTCCTTGAGGTCCCCTCTGTGATGGGAAAGTGAGTAATTGTTGACAGCAGTCAGCAGAGGTCTTAATACACTGCCCTAAAATTGGATTCACTGCTTGGAGAGAGGGAGAATCTAACTCTCCAAGTATCCAACACTTCTCACTGTGGCAGCCTTAACAGTGGTGCTGTCTCTGCCTGAGGACATCAGTTCCTGACAAATCATCAGTGACAGGTCAGGGTGCTGATGTGCAAGAGGTTTGAGTCAGGGGAGCTTTCACCAGCAGATGGGCTGAGCCCCAAAAAGGGAAAAAGCCTTTGCAGCAAATGCACAAATACATCATTCCTGCTGTGCCACAGGCAGATGTGGAGGCCACACACTGGGCAGCAGGGAGGTTACAGACACGTGCAAGGCTCCTGAGAAAAGAGAAATAAACCACTGGCAGAACAGAATGCTAAATTATGCTGCAGAGACAAAGCAAGTCCTAACAAGGATGCCATGTGAAGCACCTACAAAACACATCCTTAATGTTAAAGCTGTTCCTACTTCTCACTGAGAATTCTGGCTTGATGATCACTACCTGCAAACTGTAATGGAGCATATTTACAGGCAACAGGAAGGAAAGCTCAAAGAGGGGAAGTGAAAAGATGTAAAAATCACAAGGAAGCAGAAAGCTGAGCATTGGAAAGGAGGTGGTGAGGATTTCGATAGGAATATAGTTTGGCAGGGACAGAGGGGGAGAGAAAGTGAGAGAGCAAGAGAGAGAGAGAGAGATGGAAGGGGAAGGACAGGGAGTGTGAAATCCTCTGGTGACCTCTCTGCTTAATGGTTTCCCAGTGAGCCAGCACTGAAATATTTTATTTATTTAAGCAAAAGAGATGCAGCAGGTGTAGTATTCATCATGCATGTGATAATTATATCTTTGGAGCATTATGAGTGGCAGCCAAGTGCATTCAGTGCTCCCACAGGTTACCTACAGCCTTCATCCCCCTCCCTCCACCTTGCCTTACTGCTGTGGCAGAAGGCTTTATCACATGTGGGTGTGCTATATATATAGAATAGGACAAGGAAGGAGGATTAGATTTATATTTAGAGGTAGAATCAGAGAGTGAAATGGAATTTTCGAAATAAACTGTATAATAAATGTTTCTGAAAACATTATGCACGAATCTCAAACACGTTTTTCAAATTACTCTTATGATTAAATATTTTTTCCCCATAACTCGGGTTACCAATGTCACATAGGAAATGCCTCTATGCCATCACTAGGAGCTGTCAAACAGTCTGGAAATAGGGCCCTGCCACAGTGTCTTTGACACTCCAAGCTGGCACTAAATGGGCTCAGAGTGGGCCACATTGTCTGCTGAGTTTGAGCATAGATCTCTTGCATCTCCAGTGTCCTGGGGGGATTACGTCATTGGGAGAAAGAGGGTGACTCCAACTGTGTCCAAGCCTGGAGTTTCTTCAGAAGATCTTGTCTGAAATTACAGTAATTTCACGATTATAAGCCGCACCTGAATATACGCCACACCTCCCGGTAGCCAGGTAGACCATGGGATTTATCCATATATAAGCCGCACTTTTTTTTTTTTTTTTAAAGGGGGAACCATGTGTAACAAAGTAACAAATCAGTAACAAAATCGCACCAGAGCGGGGTTTGGTGTCAGGTGCTCAGGTTGCAAACAGTTTTCATAGACCAGTGAAGCCTTTAAAGGCAGCCCCAGGCGCCCTCCCAGCCGGCTCTCACTTCCGGGTTGGCATTTCACTGGGATTTGTCCATAGATAAGCTGCACCTGAATATAAGCCGCACTACTGGGGTAGGCTGGATTCTTCAATGAAAAAAGTGTGGCTTATAACCTTGAAATTACTGTATGCTATAGGAGCCTAATGAAAACCACTTCAGATCACCACTGAGTGCTTTTATCACACGAGCCACGTAACTCAGCTTATCTTTTAGAAAGACAAACACAAAAATCAGATCTCTACTATTTGAATAGCTATCTTTGAAATTCTCTAAAACTCTCCCAACCTTGCTTAGTTATGTACAACACACAGCTAAGACAGTGAAATTTAAGGGTTTTGATCAACATAAACTCTGGACAATCAGCACAACTCTAATGTATTGACATATTCCCCCATTGTGAGCGATAAAGTCTTCATTTCCCTTTTCCTGGTGGGGACCAGAGAAGGGATTTGAGAAGGATGTGACACTTTTCGTGTAACAGGGGTTGAGGTCTCTGTGGAGCTGTACACACAACAGACAGCTCTGGAAAAATCTTGTAGGTAACCAAGCATGACCCAAAGGCCACATTACAGTTGTTTTCTGGGTGTGAACATTATGAAACATGACCATTATATCTCTGGTCACAACTACTTTTGCATTGTATGATCCCAGCTTAGAGGCAACCAAATCGTCAGAAGGACTCACAAAAGCCTTTGGGCACCAGTAAAAGCTGTCACAAAAACAGAAAATAGACTTTACTATGCTTCTAGGTTATATACAACTTTGGAGAACATCCAGAGAGCTTCCCTGGCCATATCATATATATTTTAGTACAGTGAGAAGGCAGTTCTGGTGTGATGTAGATTCTCTTGTGGTGCACTTGTGCAGTTACTGTTAAGGTGGAGCAATAAGAATCTACAGAATAGCCTTCAGAAAATTGGATCTAATAAAATTTAGTTGGTTTGCTATTAAACAGGCTTTCTTGCAGGCTGGGAAATAGGCTAGCATTTAGGCATTCAGTAAATAACCTTTCTCTCCTTGGGGCAAGAATCTGAGGCAAGAAGAAAATTCCTCTTCCAAAAGGCCACACTACTGTCCTTTAGACACACACCTAGAGCTGACTGTGAATATTAAACCACCTTGCTCATAATAAGCTGGAGAGCAGTATCTGAGACTGACACATAAGGGTTGGTCCTGTAAGTTTTCCTGCTCAAGTCAGCTGGGGTTTCAGAGCTTTTGGGAGGCTTTTCTTCCCACTGTTCCTGATGTGATGGGAACTTTTGTTCCACCACATCACAAGGAGACCAATCTCTCATAAGGTGAAGGCCAGTGGCAACTACAGCAATCCTGCAAGAAAACTTTTACCTTTACCACTGACTCCTATGCTGATTATTGCAAGAACTGCACAGGAATTAATTTCCATGCCAGAAAAGGAGCAAGGGAAAAACCACTGACCATTCAGCTGCCAGGGAAACCTTCCATTCACTCACAACATTTTCAGAACACCACTGTTTTCAGTTGGAAAGCCAGTGTAGGTTGTTCATTTTGATTTATCCTGTTTTATTGGTTGAACTATCTTTGGTGGAAAAGCAATTGAACTGTCCCCCATGTGTATGGAAATCCTGGTCAAGGTGCAAATGCCAAGTGGGTTATTGTTTCAATGAAAGCAGATAATTTAAGCTCTCTTTCCCTTTGAGCTCAAGTGCTTCACTTTTCTATTGAGGCTCTATGGAGCATTAGTTTCCACAAAGGTCTTTTCTTTAGCTAATGCATATGTATAAAAGCAAGCTCTATTGTGGCACTCCAGATCTGTATGGTTGTATTAGAAAATTAACATTCTGCTTGTATTGGAAGATTATATATGCTGACACCCTGCACAGAACAGATTATTCCTGATTGTGAGCAATACCCTGTCCTCAGGAGTCTGAGCCTGCATAGCAGGAACCGCAGAGGCTCAGGGAATTACTGGGTACTGGGCAGCCCTGGGTGTAGCACTATCCTGTGAACAGAATCCCATTGCTCCTGCTGCAGAGGAAAGGTGTTTGTTTGTACCCTGAGGCAACAGGGTTTGGAAGTTGTGACACATCAAAACAAGATAAGTTCCACTTCCAAATGCTGTCCTTGAGGATAAAAGCTGCTGTCCTCCTACTGCAGGGAAGATGTCAGCCCAGTACAAGGCAATACCCTGACAGGAATAATGTACTGTGAAAGTTGTGGGATGCTATTCAATGTCCTGTGGAAGCCTGTAAAACCATTTCCAAATTCAGATGTCTGATAAAGTGAATGCCCTCAGGAAGTGAGCTGTGCTGTGCCACAGCACTCCTGTTGCCAGCAGAATTACACAAGAAATTATTATGAGTTAAATACTTTGTTTTGCTTTTTGTTTTGTTTTCTTATAGTTCTAAAAAAATTGATTTACACAACAAGTAAAGGGAGATTAGATGCTAGATTCCTCCTGAAACTCCTGCTGGTTTGAAGGCTGGCATTACTCCAGACAGGACAGCTGATAGAGGCAGTTTCTATAGTATGGATACTGGAGAAATAAAAACTTGGAGACAATTGATCAGTAGGCAATGGATTGTGTCTGAGAGGTGCTCTCCTCATCTCACATAGCGTATATCTCTGTGGAGCTGAGAAAGGCTGTCAGGGAAGATCTCCTTTTCCAAAAGGCACTTCTGAGCCTGGCTTCTCAAGCAGATGTCTCTGTCAGTCACAGACCCAGCCTTTCAAAACTCTACAGATTTCTAAAAGAACAGAAAGAATAGTGAGTGATTCTAAGCTGCCTTCAATGAGAAAGGTTTTTTTTTTCCAATCTCCTGGGCATCTTTTTCCTTTTATCATGAGTGCATTTTGATGGCAAGCTCAGCATGTAACTGTGGTGGTGATACACCCTGGGCGGCCTGATGTCAATAAAGAAATAAATGTATTGCCTTTGACTTGAAAGCTGCAGTTGTGTCTGATTGCAGCCTGCTCAGAGCAGCCTCTGCCCTCTGGGAAAGAGAGTTTATAGCAAAGCAATGGGGACTCATGGCCTCAGGGTGGGTTTAGAATGCTGGTAAAAATATTGAGACTCATCTGCAATAGATGGAACTCAACAATCAAACTAAAATCTTGGCTAACCATTGCAACTGCAGAAGCAGAGAGTAAAAAATGTCCTTAAAAAGGCTTAAAAGGCCTAATCTTCAACTAGAGCAGATAATGATGAATGACTGCAATTATTAATGCTAGTACTCAAAATCCAGTACTTGATGAGGAACTTTTTTTAAAAGCTCAACTGACTTCCCACATGAATTTTCACTGTTCTTGAACACTGGGCCTGATTCTGATTCTTCTGTTCCAATAAAAGAAGACACTCATTCAAATAATCCTTGCTTACATCTCATATGTTCTAGAAGGAATATTGACCTATGGGGGAAGGGGGGGTGCGGTTTGAATGAGGACTCAGTTATAAAAGCACTTAATACTTCTTGAAACAATAGCAGCTGGTTTCTCTGTCGGCCTAAGTGTATGATACGGCAGCAAAGGAAACCAGGAAGGATTCTAAGCCTCAGAACCAGAGGCAGGTCTGAATTGGCCCATATCTAAGGAAACTGCAAACCCACAAGTTTAAAAACTGGGCAGCATTGGTAAAATTTGTATCTGAGTCCAGAATTTCATATTTGATGATGCAGGCACTCATTTTTGTTGAGGAGGGAGCCTATCCATCTCTTAGACATGAAAAGCAATCGGAGGGAGGCCTTGAGGATCTCAGCTGTCCTTGGGTAGGGACTAAACAAACCCTTCTCAATAAGAGACTTCAATTTGCCTACTATACATCACCCGTTTCCAGATGACAAGTGGCAAGGAAACTCTTTATCTCTCCGAACCTTTCATGCCCTGCCCTGCTGAAACTTTGGGCCCTGTTTTAACATTTACAACATGAGAAGAAGAAGAGGAGGAGATGAAGCTCTGTTTTTCCATAATTTTCCTATGTCATTTTCCCTAAAATATATTGAACTTAGCCATCCCTTCTCCTAATGCCAAAACAGGGTACTGCCATTCTCCTGTGAGCATGCTGGGCTATTTTAAGTAAACTGCATTCTAAGTCATGATTACATTCAGAGTTGGGTTTAACTTCAGCCCTCCTGGCCACATTCCAGCTAAGATAATTATGTTCTGGTTGCCAAAATTCCCAATGCAGTTTCAGTGCACAATAAGTTATCCCTCACAGAACCCCTTAAACACTTGTGCTTGTTGTTTTTAAACACCTGTCACATTTTACCCTGAAGGTGGCTGAACTCTAATGCTGTAAAAACAATCTGTGCATTTACAGTTCATAAAGTGCTTTAGGATCCTTTGGGGTTAAGAACATTCAATGAATGCAAGCTGTAATATTAAAAATACATGAAACCTTAGAGTAAGGGCTGCCATTCTCTTTGGCACTGTGTCCACACCTATGAAGGAATTTAGTACTCTCGCATATTTTGGAGAAGCAACTCAGCAAAGCACGACCAGTCCAGGAGATTCCTGGAAAGCAATGATGGCAACTTTCTGACACAGGCAGTGGAGTTCCCCACAAAGTTGGACGGAATTACATATTGCCCCACAGCATAAAGTCCATTCTTGTTTAAGTAATACAAATGCAATAAAGGACTCATCTTGCCTATGCTTGCTCTCTGCGAGGTTAAAAAATACACCACATATTATGGCATTTCATAACTGCTATCTCATGCATTCTTGAGCATCTCCACTACTTACAATGATGTAATTTCAAGGAGGCATTAATCCCTCCTAACTGTTGGATTTCTTTGTCACTACTGTACTCTGTTCAGCATTTGAAGGGTGTAATTCAGTCTGCAGGATGGGAGTTACCCTCAATGTATTTCTATTACAAGACACTGTAAAGCGTGCAAGAATCTTTAGAGAAATTAAAATAGACCAGACATTTCCACTCTTCAGTCTAATATACTGCTTTTGAAAGTCTATCACCAATGAGTTGCTTTAAAATAAGAACACTGTTATCCATCAGTGTTAATAATATAGATAAAAAAACCAGATCTGCTTATCCTGGGCACTCTGGCCCTTATTTACACCTGAAAAACAACACACTCTTCACTAACATCCAGAGTGAGTTTACATCTCAATTAAGGTAAGAACCTGGAACAATACATCTTTGGCCTCTCCTTTCACCCCATGTAGGCTTTGTTCATCTTGACAAGCCTCACACGTGCCCTGGCTTTCCCCCCAGCCCATTATCTAGGACATTAAATGACCCAACACATGAATTAATAACACTGATTGACACGTTATCTGTGGGTACTCACGCCAGCCGTGCACCGCAGTTCTCGCCCTCCATGTCAGCCACAGGGACGTCACACATTAAATGACCCAACACATTAATTAATTAATAACACTGATTGACACACTGTCACACCAGCCATGTGCCACAGTTCTCGCCCTCCATGATGACCCAACACATGAATTAATAACACTGATTGACACGTTTTCTGTGGTACTCACGCCAGCCGTGCACCGCAGTTCTCGCCCTCCATGTCGGCCCCAGGCACGTTGTCGGTGTTCACGGACTCGGTCTCACTGGTGGGCATGCTCACTGCAAGGGTCAGAGGCAACAAAAACACAGGGTGCCATCAGAACCTGGCACAGCTCATAAAGAATGTGTGGCTGAAGGGATTAGCTGAATGAAAAGCACCCCCTCAGCTGCAGCTCCTGGAGATTGAACAATTTGCTGAGGAAGTTTTAGTGCCTCCCTGTGCAGAGCAGGCTGGGCATGTAGACTTCATGAACATACAAATTACTCAAATGTAAAGGAAAGGAGAGAAGCAGCTCTCCTTCTTTCAGAGTCAGTTCCTGGAAATTTTATGAGTGGGAACTTCTGGAAATAAAAGTCCTGACAAACCCAACAAGCAGCTTTTTGATTCCACTGAACATTTTAAAAAAAAAAGCCTCTTTACCTACATCAGCCCAACCACCTCATCGCCCTCCCCAATCTTTTGTGCAATGATTAGAATACAATTAAAAGGTAGCAGGATTGAGATGCATGCAGATAAACAGCTTCTGCTGGCCTGATAGCAAATACCACACGAAGCATACTGCTACCTCATCTGTCATTTACTGCCCATGAATGTGCTCAGCCTTACACCTAGAAACTGGACCTAGGGGTGTCACAGAGAAATTGAGACTCTCTGACCCACTCAGATATTACCAACAAAGGAGCTAATCAAAGTGGACTATGGTGCAGCTTTATACTGACTCTCAACCTAAGAATTGGGCAGAACCTTCTAGGCTTTTACACTAGTACCATGGAACAAACATCAAATGAAAGCAACCACCTTAGGTGAGAACCTCTCTCATCTAGACTCAAGAACCTGTTTCTAGCTGTAATTAAACCTCAAGATTTTATTTGCTTCTACAGACCATAAAAATCCCTCAAACCCACACCATTTTCATTTCCCCAGTTGCTCACAGCTCCTGCAAAACTTCCAATCAGTCTTCATACATAATCATTCAGTTAAAGCTAGGACAATAGACAGGATCCAATATTGTCCTGTTCCATCCTCACCCCTTTTGGAATACACAAAACAAAGGAAAGAATTATAATTAAGACTGAAAGATGGAGGATTTAAACAGATCTCCCAGGAGCTTGGTAGAACTTCAGAACGTGACCTGTATTAGCTGTTGGATAAATATCTCAAATAAGGCTTGAGAGCACGTGCTCTAATAACCTGCAGCAATATGCAAGTCAATAGTAAGGATATGCCTATTTGTGAGTCACTGGAGCAAAATGAGCCAATGTAGAAGAAATGGGTTCTGCATTTCAACTGGGCAGATGCTCATGGGGCCCTGGACTTCTCAGGGGCTAAAAACAATCAGAAAGTCCATTCAAAAATGTTCTGGGCCACTGCTTTGAAAGCGTTATGGTAGAAACTTCCCTCAAAACGAACTATCTTTTCTTCATCTCATCACAACAATTCACATACTTCCAACACACTTCTTGGGAAATCTAAAGTTCTTGTCCTATGCTCTTAGGACCACATGAAATAATGGACTCTCTAGCACTCTTGACAAAACTATGAAATATTGCACTCTAATTGTGCCTGCTCCTTTATGAAGACAGATGTTTTAATAATCCTGTCTGTTTGGAAAGACAAATTAAGGAATAAACTGAATTCATGTTCTGATATACATGAAAGAGTCGAGTAAGCTATGAGAAAAAACCAACATTCATAATTAAATTTTTTTGTCCAGAGTAAGCCCTGCAGGAAAAAAACCCAACAGAACACTGATATTTCACAAGTCAGTTTGGAAGATGAGGTAAAACACTTTCAAGACATATTCAAGCTTCTTTGCAAATGGAAAACAATTTTGAAGACATTAGCATGAGATTGATTTGCAGAGCAGCTTGTTATCCTGAGTGCACAGAGAGGACAAGCAGCAAAGCCAGGCACACACATGCAGGAGAATACAAAGCTGATTTATAGGCAGTCTGCACACAGATATAGGACACACAGAGACACAGACACAGGCAGTGTGGACACAGAGCACAGTGGAACATTACCATGGCTTTCTGTGGAGTGACTAAACCAAGCAAACTTTCCTTTCTTCTCATCAGGCAAACCAGCTGGAGGGCTTCCTTTCACAGACAAGATGGTCAGTGTCAAGTACCAGGAACAAGACATCAACAGAGAACATGCAGCCAGTGACAGGCAAAAGAAAAAACAAGGAACTCAGCTTACACATGATATCCACTTCTGTCTGAAAACTTCATCATGTGAGTTAAAAGTGCAAAATGCAAAACAAAGGTACACAGAGGTATGAAATATCACTAACAGAGCATCAGACCACAACTCTCAATTGCTTTCTGTTCTTTTTCATATCCACTCTTGAGAACATGAACTTAATGAATTTAACTTTAGGGGTCATACCCCAGAGACACCTTACTTCCCTGACCTTACTGCTGCAGAAAGTCAAACTCCAGCAAAGTGAGAAGTGCAGGTGCAGTGGTACCTGGGCTGAAGAGACCCCATGGATCACTCTCCTGGCACCACCTCACAGCAGCTCATTACATTGCACTGATGGAAAAGGTTAAGGACAATCAAAACTATTAGGATGGTATGAAGTATTAGAGGAATGATGTCTAGAGGATAAAGGTCAGGACAGAGGGAACATTAGAGCTGAGCTCCCTAATGCCAAGTGCTCTCTGAGGCACAATCACTTTACCTGGCCCCTCACACCACCTTCATTGCCAGGGGATAATCAGGTGAGCAGTGCTGTGAGATCCATTCAGGCCAGTGAACAAAACCAGAAAACAGAAGATACTGCACAAGAGTTGTGCACAAACTGGGGCTGAATATGAGAGGGAGTAGCCCAAATAGAGCCCAGATGGCTTTCTTATCTGACTCAGTTCTCAGAGAAGCCAGACCCTGTGCCCACACCCTGGCTCCAGCCTAGAAACAAGGCAGGCATTTTTTGCAGTCCGGGTAATTAATTACTGGAACCATGTACCAAGAATGCTGGTGGTAAAACCACCACAGGAATGTTTTAATCAGGAAGAGATGTTTTTTTCCAAATGGTGGGCTCAAGTCCAGACCAGAGTTGTGTTTAGGACCATGGCATACAGACAATGCCATCCCAATGGCCATTTCCTCCCTGTAATTTTGGGAGTTGAGACAAAGGCAAAATATATGCAGAGGCTGATACAAATCATGGTGGCTTTGCTTACATGGGAAGCTCCTTTTTTTTAGATTTATCATTGTATCCATAACCCTTGGGAGTTGATGAAATCTCCCTAATGGGAGAGTAAAATATTCTCTAGGAAGCATGGTTGGCAATTTTTTTAAAGGTAAGTGAAATAACTTTCTAAATGCAGGCAAATATCTCATGGCTTCAACAGAATGTAAATCATAAGGACCAATAGGTTTGATTTTCTCTCTCCAGATCTTTCTGAAGCCTTTGCACTTCTTATATCTTGCCACAGTGTGGCTCACCACAGAACCTAGACTTTTTCTCCTGTACTACCTCAACTCCAATCACATCACTTACACAGCATTCCTGCAGCAGTTAAATCAGCAACAAAAGCCATATAACAGTAAAAGTAAATCTGAACAATGCTTCGTGTTATGTTAATTTGAGCTCTGAGAGCTAACAGACAGAGAAAAATAGGAGCAGAGTGCAGTCTGTGACTGACTAGACAGATGTGCAAGACCCTTTGAGAGCCTCTGTTCCATGTCACTGGCATCAGGCACTGATACCAGCTCTGCTCCTGCACCAACATATGTTCCTCCTCCCATGAAATGCCCCATGGGCATGCAATGAGTTATTGGATGGCAGGTTGCCAAAAGACAGCCAGCCACTGAAACAGAGAGCTGGCACAAGCAATTCCCTTTCTGTGCAGTCCTGAGATGATTTTTCCTTCGCACACTTGGAGAACACTATTTGCTTCCTATTCAGAGATATCATTTCCACTGGCGCATCTTGCATTTATGAAATGCTTGTCATCTTGGCAGTGGAAGTGATTTTAATGTTCAGATTTATTTCCATGGATTGTATAATGCTGTCACTGCTTGCTGAATCTCACTTTAATACTGTGACATTTTAAGACTCAGAGGCAATCATGCTTGGGCAAAGGGTGCCCAGTTCCAGAAACACAGACAAAACTTTTCACAGATTTTAATGGGACATGTTAACGGGGTGTTTAATGGGACATGACTTCTCAGGTCTGGGCATTAATTATAAAAATTGATATATCAGAGGTTGTTCACATTGCCTGCCTTACCCTCTCTGATTTAGCTGCCTGAGTTGGGCTACAGAGGCAGACTCCTACCACAGGTTTTCTGAATGCCATACTGGTGTGTCCCTCAGTTCTAGGGACAGGCTAAAAAAGACATTTATCTTGTGTTCTTAGGTTAAGTACCTGACTTGGAACAGCATGACTATCCAGCAGTATTCAGAGTGAAAGAGCCTTGCAGTGGGTTTTCACATTTAAAAAAAACAAAAATACATTTGATTAACTTTTATAATATGCTCACCAGACTCTAATTTCTCCAGTATACCAATGTCTACTGGTAATGAACCACTTTGAAAAATATGGGTCTAAATAACCCCTTTTTCCCACATTGGCATTTGAGGCCAGTGACACCTGAAGTCACTTGCCCATCATTTCACTTTACTGATTCTCCTTGGCCACATGACCAAGCTTTTCTAGATACCTGTTCAGTTTCTGTGCCAGGGGAGCTGTAATTCTACTCTCACCTTGCCAGTCTCTCTGAGAGGTGCAGATGAAACCCATCACAATAAGTGCTAAGTGCTATAGCTATTAGTGATGCTAATGTCTCCCAAGTGGGACTCTGCACAACTGTAAAGCAAATCTAAAGAGCAAAGTGGTCTTGTGAATTCTCCAGCTGGGATTTAAGATTTCTTTTCCCATCAAGCACAACAAGAATAAATTGCAATACCCAGTCTGCTTCCTTTAACAGTATGTGCATCAAGTGAATGACTTTGTCTCCACTAAAACTTTGCATCCTGTGGTGCCTTTCACGCCCATCATTTAATGAGTCTATGGGCAGAATATCAATTGACTCGTATTTTTTTTGGTGGAGAGCTCTCATTAAAATGAATATGAATATTGCCTAGCTTTCCTCTTCTGCCTGTTTTGAAAAAGCTGCACTCATTCATCTTATTCATTAATTTAAATAAGATACAGCTTTCATTCTGCTCCATGCATGCAGTGCCTTGGGAACAATCAGTGGCTATGCTCTTAAATGCAAGCAGAAACCAGAAGGTAAACTGCAGAGGTAAGGCATTAGTTTTCCATGGATGTCCTGATTTTGTCAGGAAAATATAGTAGATGTGACTGGGGAATTCTTTAATGTTTTGAAAAGGAGCTCTGTGACAGAAACGCTTTTACAGGAGAAGAAGAAAGAGAACTTGAACTATGTGTAGGATCTTGGTGTTTGCATGCCTGCCAGCCTTAAACCGAATGTGTCAATAAATCTAGCGCAGCAAAGAACACCCAGAAAAATGGTGAAAATACTTGGAAAAGTATTTTCTAAGGGCTCAGAGACCTATATTCATAATGGACAGTATTGTACACTACATCACATTAAACACATGTAACATACACACTTTGCATGACCTAATTTTGGATGAAGCACTGATGAATACAACTGCAAGGAGAACAAGCTGGATTCACACTCCCACTCAAGGTCAGCCACAGAACACAAGGACAGCAATAAAGAGCCATGAAATCATTGCCAGTTGCATCCACTTCAGTCAAACAGGAAAAGGTTTTTGGTAAAAACTTCTTTCCATCCATGAAAGGCACCACAGCCCCTGGTGATGACATCAAGCCCAGGCTGGTGACACTGCTTTACTGAATGGAGCATTGACAATACTGACCTGGAGTATTGTATCATCAAATGCTTCACTCATAGAGAGATTATCTATTTTACAACATAAATGGCAAAGTATGTGCAAATATATATGTAAAATATTATTTCTAAAGGCTTGTTTTAAATCCTTCTCCCCTGCCAGAGGGTCACCATATATCCACACACAGGGTGAGGGGATACAGCTACGGGCTACATAAATTTGTACCTTACAGAAGGGGAACAAGAGAGAGTGAAATGTATTAATTCTGCAGGCCTGTGATTAACAGATCTGTCATTATCACAGGCAGATTACTGCACACCTATAAGTGCATTACCTTGCTCGTAATTAATCTTCCTGGGACTTATTTTACTGTAACCAACTCCTCAGCTAGCTTGAACAGCTGCCATTCCCCTTCTTTTTATAGCAATATTGACAGTAATGTGCTGCATGCCATAAATACTGGTTCATTACAGGCAAGAGTGGAATGCACATTGCACAGAGGACCAAGTAATGGGCACAGTCAGACTCCTGGCCATGCCAAGAGTCAACAGCATTTTGCAAAAAATTCACAACAGCACATTTGTGAGAGTTCTGCAAGTTTTCTCTCTCATTCTTTTTTAGCAGAGGAACTTAGGGCAGGCAGCAGTGCCATCAAATGCTCCTGAAAGAACCCCACAAAATTATATGTGGGCACAAAAAGCGGAACTATCTCACTAGAAAATTAGAAGAATTCCATTATTGCTGTTCTAGCAGGTGCCTTAGAAATGGGGGCAGGAGGGCTGCAAACACTGTAGATAATGTGTTGGAAAGCGGTACAAATATTGCTAATAAATCCAATAGCTATCAACAAAGAAAGTGCCCTCCAGACAGTAAAAACAACTAAAAATCTCTCTGCTTTTTGTGCCTCTAATAATCATCAAGTTATTAATATTTCTCACTGACACTGTTATTAATGAAAATAGACAGGACTAGGTTTTAAGCACAAATGTGATTTTAAAGCAGCCCATGCTCTGCTTTCTGCAGTTCCTGTGCATGGGAAACTTCTGCATCTGCCCACCCACACAAATCTACCCCTGATCAGGATCTCTACTTCAGCAGCAGCATGTTTGCTCTTTCAGTACACAGCCCTGTGAATCCACCTTCCCTGCAGAGTCCAGGAGAAGCAAAAAAAAAAAAAAAAAAAATTACAGCAGCTACTTCCAAGCTGATCTGCTTACGTCATCAGAAACTCTCCAGCAAGTCTGTGTGTCTGCTTTACACCTGGACTACAAAGCTTCAAAGTGACTGAGATGCAGCTCTGGCTGCTTTAGGACATTACTGCCTGCCATTTCAAGGCCATTCGTTCAAAAGTAATTTCAAGGTGGGAGATGCCTGAGAAAAAATTGTGATCTAGAGCAAGTAAGAGGACAGGTCAGGACAGCAGGGACTGCTTGTGGGGTGCAGTGGGTGGGAAATCATGCTCTGGTAGCTCACAATGGACTTTTACCCTAGTGCAAGCTTGTACAGCCCTACAGCCAGGGATCTTAGGCAGGAATTGCTCCAGTGAGAAGATGTATCTTCTCTGGTATAGAAGAAGGAAACTGTTCTTCAGGAGGCTGGCTCTTACTGGCAGAAAAACCAAATGAAACAAAAAAAACCAAAAACCAAAGAAAAGTGAATGGGCTTATTATTTCAAAGGACAGCCAGAACAACTGGGCAGCAACTGGGACACAGGCAGAGATGGTAGAAAAAAAAATTACTGAGAATTTTCATTTGAAATACCACTCTGCGAGCTGGAAGACTAGTGTGTGCTCCCTGCATCTGAGAAAACTCAGTTTAGGAGTAGTGGAGTATTGTTTAAAATATTTAAGCATTAATCTTATGAGGAGAAGACAGCAGCAAGGCTCTGTCCATCCAAGCAGACAGTGCCTGTTTGAGATGAGCTCCCAGCAAGTGGAGACATTTTCTAATAGCAGGATTCACGTGGGATGTGTGAGAAGGCTTATGGATGATGCTTTCCTTGATGGCAAACAAGCAATTCATTTCACTGCTCAACAGATACAGCAACACAGACCTGGGATTTCTTCAGAGCCAGGGCTCTGTGACAGCACTGGCCCCTCAGAGTGGAATTCCTGCAGAACACTGAACAGATTCAATTCAGCCTCAGGACCTGAGATGGAGCTCACCTCCCCTATTCCCAAGTAGGCATAAAACTCTGTTTTGAAACCCTGGTCTATTACATTTCTTTTGTGTCTAGTAAATAAAATGCTTGTGATTTTGTGAGCTGCTCCTGCATGTGGAGTTGTTTCAGACCCTTTTACTAACATAATGACTAGTCTGATACTAGACTCTATTATCACAATATCATATGAGTCAGAAGCATGAGACATGCTAGCTGGGCAGGCTGTGTATTACTGTGCAGCCAGGAGAAAAGCAAAAATTGGAGTTAAAGAGACTTGCCCCTAAGTCAGCTTGTCAAACATATGATTAAACCTTTTCTACCTCTTGAGCAAGGCACTTAGAATAGGCTGATTACCCTGAGCCAAAGAAAGAGACATTTTAGAAGGGCCTTGAAATAATAGATTCCTGGTTTGCAAATACTTGCAGCATGAAGGAGAGTGAGGGACTGATAACAACAGCTTGAGTTAAGCTGAGTGTGGGCAGGTGTTATGCAAGCTTCCCTCACACAGCTGTGTTAAAACAAGTCATTCATGACCTGGCATAGCCCTGTGATTCTGCTCCTGCTTCTTCAAATACCACATAAGACACTAACATTTTGATCTGCACATCTGTGAGGATCTAGCAGCTCTGCCACTGCGTCCTTGTGTTGATGCTGAACCCTCAGATCAGGGATTTTACTGCAGCTGGTGACATCTTCACCCTGACCTAAAGGGACCCATCCTTGGGCTCACTACAACTTCATAGTTTGAACCTAGAGGGACATGTGTGAGTGCAGCCCCTCCTCAGGTGGAAAAGGAGAAGAGAGATGCACCATGTTGTGATTTGTTAACTTCATAAAGGGGGATGAGGAGGTGAGCAGGCCTACAAACACCTGCTGACCTCAGGAGGTTAGGCCTTGGCAATGTAGGCCTCAACAGTGTAGGCCTCAGGATCTGAAAGGCAATTCTCTAGTCTGCTGTCTTTTCTCTACAGTCCTGCTAACTGAAGAGCTGCTGCAATCAGCAGGCACACTCAGTGTACAACTATTTTCAGTTCAGCTCCTCAGTTGGAAGCATTTTCCTTCCCCCAAACCTCTCCAGGCTGGATGTTGTCTCTGAGATAACTGCCATGGAGACACCTGCTTTTCTCCCAGCAGCAAGCAGGAGCAGGGATCTTTATCCCATTGGGAGGCTGGAGTCTCCTCCTGGAGTGATGGGGAGTTTCACCAAGAGGCAGGAGGGAGCAGCACAGAGTGAAGTGTGACTTTGCCTTCCTTGTGCTGGCTTGTGAAAGGACTGAGGCAAGCAAGGAACTGCTCGAGCTGCCTTGCAGGGCTGGGCAAGGTGCAGGAAATGAGAGGTTCCTCAGGAGAGCTCTGCTAAGACACCTCCTGCATCCTTCACTCTGCCCTGGTTCTTCCTGCTCTGAGCCCTTCCCAAACAGAGCTCTTGGTCTGGCCTTCAGTGTTCACCTTTCTGCACATTAACCTCCAGGTTATAATATAAAACACATAAAGGAAGACAAAGAGACAGGTCATGATAAATACATGCTTAGACAAGGAGGAAAAAAACATCATACCAGAGTAAATTCTGTTACAGCTGGCTCCATCACACTCTTTTAAGACATTCAGCTTACTGGATCAGTATTGAAGGTTCTTCTTGTACTAAACTTCTACATGCCTTTGGACTAACCACACTGAGGTGCCTTTTCTGAGACACTGGATGACATTTTTGACATCCCATTTGGGATATTTCTTCCAACTATCATGCTGCAAGAGTAGGAGCCTCAGCTGTACACTTGACCTGCCAGTGCACAGTGAAGGTTTTGGGTGTGATGAGGTGTCTAAATTGGCATTAGGCTAATGTGCTTAGTCAGCTGAACTCCATCTTTACTAGTTTTGACTTCCTGTAAAACGGAAATACATACAACATATTTTAATTTCTGCATATACAGTGCCAGACACACTGTGGTTTTGATCTTGGCTGACATTACTCTAATAAAACCCATTCTCATCCCCAGAAGTTGTTTCTAACTCAAAACACATGCTCCATGTCCCTCAGCTACCGTTCCTGAGCACCAAAGCCTCGCTCCTGACAGCTCCTCCTGCCACATCAAAACTGTGCTTGGGATTTCAGATATCAGTCCCACTCACCAGGGCTTTCTTCTCACTCAAGGGGCTCTTGAGACTACATCTGCGATGGTAACTTATTTTAAAACACTGACCATGGGCCATTCTCATTGACCTCAGCAGGAGCTGCTGAATACTCCATAGTTTTTAAAACCACTTTATAAGTGTCCTTGCAAAGATTTAAGAGCACACTTTAGGCATCTGCTTAAAAAACAAAATAAAAAATGGTCTTGCTCCATGAACATTTATATTGGAAGTTTGTGGCATTTCTCCCAAAACTTTTCTGTGGAGATGCTGCAACCAAATGCTTTCTTGCCTCTCTGACCATAGGAGATAAAGCAATTCACCAGAAGGTATGGCAAAGGCAGCTTTCTCACAGAATAATGTCCTCTCTGGAGGAACAGAACCAGTGTCACTGGACTGATCTTGACAGCTTCAAGAAACCCTTGCCAGCAGGGCAGACTGAGATGAATTTATGAACAATGAATTCCCTCTAAAACCTTACCTTCAAAGATATTTCTATGCAACAAACTGGGACTATAATAGAATTCCTACATCAACACAAATCTCTCTTCTAGCAGTACAAACAGAGGTGTTCTCTCACCAGTCAGTCTTTGCTAGGGAAATAGCTTTTGTAGTGGATAAATTTAGTTTTCTGTCAACATTACAGTCAGTCTCTACATGCCACAGCTGGTCACACACCACTGCTCCAGCAGCTCTCAGTGTAAAGCTGTTTGTGCTTCAGGACACAACAACCAGGGAAGGGAAGAGGTGGAAGGACCTGTGGGTTGAGAAAGACCAGACAAATTCTCGGCTGCAAAGGAACAAGAAATTACCACAAAACTTTCTCACTCAGAGAGGATATTATAGGAAGAGGGGTTTTTCCCCCCCAAGATGTAAACTACAATAACCTGGAAGCTTATCTAATTGCTGTGACCTTTGATGCCTGCAAGGGAGCAAGAAGGAACGAAATGAGCCAGTGGGCATAAATTACCACAGTTTTGGAGTCTGAGTCCATGCTGGCATCCATTCTCCCATGCAGAAGTGGCACAGGGACCCTCTTAGGATCAGCTCATTAACTCAGAGCTGTCACTGTGCACCAGAACTCACTGCAGGACCTGGCTGAGGGACTCAGGCACATGCCTGAATTTAGCCCACCTTCCCCAAATGGGGGAATTTCCCTGATTCCTAGAAACACTTTTCCCTCTTCACCAAATTATATCAGGCCTTTCTGATGCTCAGCTGGAAGAAATCACTGCTGAATTATAGGTTGTTACATTGGCCACGGCTTTGTCCTGAATACCAGCAGCTTCTTTTGCTCTCTGTTCAAACAAAGGAAACATTATTTTCCCCATACTGTGCTTTGGCAGAAAATGCAGGCTTGAGCTAAACTGCTTCAACATCTTGTTTGGTTAGAAGGGATTTGCCTATCCTAGCAGTAAGTTATCAGCAGAGAAGGAAGGGGAAGAAGGTTTTCAAATGGTTGCTTGCTCTTTGTTTTATGATCAAAGCCTTCTTTGAGACAGAAAGAAAGAAAAACTGGGAAGTTGCAAAATCTACAGGACAAAGAACCCAAAAGCTGCTTTTGCTAAAGGCTGGGTCATTAAATTATATTACTAACAAAAACCAGACCTTTTGATTCACTCACAGGGAGTGAACCATACACACATTCAGGGGAAAAAAAACTGTATTTCTTAAAATGATTAACACAATTACTGTGAACTGCCAGAGGGGGGAAATAGTTTAAAACCACCCTGATCAAACTTGGATTATTTGATGTAATCCAGGGTCAAAATTCTGCTCTTTCTGCTCTAGAGGTAGAAAAAAGTGTGAGAGCCTGTGCCACTGGCACTGTGGGGATGGGTGATCCTGAGAAAACCATTTGGCTTTCCTGTGTATTTTTTTTTTTTAATTGGAAAAAGGGGCCAGAACAAGATTTCACTCCTATCTGAATATTACCCTGCATACACATATTTCAAGAATCAATACTGTAGCTGAAGCATTTTGAAGAATAATTTAAACCCCTAATTTTAAAATTTTACTTTGTTGAGAAGATTAACTTTTTTCCCCAAGTATTTCCTCTTGGAAACAGAGAAACAGAAAAAAATCAAGGAAAAGGACCTACTGCTTCCTTGGTTTTACACTCACAATAAAAAAAAAAGGCAACATACAAAGAAAGCCAGGAAGAAAATCTACTCTCAGTTTTGATCTTACTCCAATAAGAAAAAGTAAAATGTTGACATCATAGTTTTTCTGACATCGATGGAAGAAGAATCACCCTAAAAGATTTTTTTTTGTTGTTACTTGAGCTGTACAGAAAATGTACAACTAAAATGATGCTTGGAAATAGCAGCTTTACTTTCACCTACATCACTGAAGATCATTGCCCTGTGTGTTCTGCTACCACAGCTGCCTAGAGGGTCACTATAAAGCCTCACAAGTGCTTTCTTTTTTTCTTTTCCTTTTTAGGATTTCAGCGCTCACCTGGCTCTGATCACACATTTATTTCAGTGTGGTTCTGGAGGCTTCATGCTTGCAATGACAGTGGGTTGAATTCATGCCAGATAAAAGTGCATTTTGGCCAGTGGAATAATGCACTGGGCAAGCAGCACTCAGTGCTGTGAGTGATTTCAAACCCCAGATCCCTCACAGCCTGCCTTGGTGGATGCCAGTTACACAACACTGAAGTCATGTGTGAGAACTGAGAACCCTCTATGCTCCAAGACTTCACATGGGGCAACTTTCTGAGCGCTGACATGAGCATGTTTTGTTACTGACCTTGGATGAAACCCACTGGGGCCCAAGTCCTTGCCCAGGCAAATTCCCCAGAAATTTCAGTACAATTTTTGCCTAAGGACTGTAGGAGTGATTCAGCCTAATGTGAGAACTAATGTCCTAGAAGCTTTTTCTAGGCAGCGTCCTAATTAGAGACTCAAGCTTGACATCTGTAGCACAAACTCGTGCTGCATTTTGCAACCTGAGCTTCTCTGTGAAGAAGCACTCCAAAAAAGCAAAGCTGACTTATCATTTACAAAGGCCTTTCATTAGGTGTCTTCAAACTCTGGTATTTAAATTAAGAGCAGCATATGAGCTGCTCCAAAGGCTGACAAGGTGGGAAGATGCCACAGGAGCTATTTTATACTGGGCACAGTACAGACCTGGGAGCTGCCATCACTCCTGTCCAAAAAAAACATGCACTGGAACCTCTGCACATTAATTAACACATGGATTTTTTTCCCCCTAGAAAAAACTGGGGGCACAGTGTACACCAAAAAAAAGCACTTCTTTTGTCCCTCTGTCCCCAAGTGAAAGAGAACAGATCTATCTCACCTACTAAACTTGTGAAGTTCGCATCAGGTACCCTTGTGAAATGCCTACAAAGCGTTGGCACTGCAGCCAAGCTCTTCTTGGTGACCAGATGATTATTTTCCACATCAGTGGACAATGATAAAAGTAGAAGAGATTGTGCTTTCTTCCTCTTTAGATGAGGAATAAATAATTTTACAAGACTGGCCTTGATTTCCTTGTATTTAAATATGGAAAGCAAATTGCAACCACTTTCTATGATGCCTTTCTCAAGCCACCAACTGGTATTGAAGGAATTAAATTGATAAACTTTTCATTTCCCAGCCAAATTTCTTATGTTTAGAAGATCTTAAATTGCATGGAACCCCCCTGTGGGTTTTTTTAAATTGCTTTTTGACAATATCTGTACCTGCCTGTTGAGGGGTGGTTGTCCATATCCTTCCATGTCTATGTAACATACATCAGGACAGATTCTAAGGATGAAACTAGAATAATAGAGGATTGACTAATTTCCTGTCAATAGACAAGTTCAAGTACGCTCTGCTAAACAGAAATTAACTCCTAACAGCATCTTTTTGCTCTTAGAGTAAGAAGAGAGAGGTTTTAAGGCAGTGGGGGTCAAGACTAGATGTAAAATAGATATCTTTAAAATATTCACTCTCTCAGTTTCCCCTATGCATCTTCCATGGTAATTCCCCAGCTGTGCACTTGCCCATTACATTTCAATCAGAAGATGGACCAACGGTATTTTAGGCCACTCTGAAATTTTAGCTTGTACCCCAGTCTCTGAAAATCCTTCCTACCTCAGACATGATCCCAGAGCACTATGATTTTTTTTTTCAGGCTGAAAGCAATAAGCCACTTGCTTGTCAGTACACTAAACATGTGATTTGGAGGACACTGAGCAGGCTGACATATGAAATTACTAAATGAACAAACTGAAAAAAGTGTACAAATTAAAGCTGGTCCTTTTTTATCTTGGTATCATGATTAGATCTGTAAATAAAGCTCTCTCTGTCCAACAGCTCCACATCACTAACTTTCCCAAAGGGTTGCACAGAATTTACTGACAGCTTTTGCTCAAGTCAGTGGCAGGCATTTTTTATATAACCTCACTGAAATCAACACAGTCTCCTTGTGGTACATAAATTGACTGTGCAAAAAGAAGTCAAGTCAACAGGAATTGGATAGATAAATCCTAAAATGCCTGGACTTTTAGGGACAGGTGGTCATGCTTTTTTCCCTGTTACATAATAGACTCAAACTACTATTGGAGGTCTTGGGAATAAAGCCCTATTTGGTTTGAAATTACTAAGGCTTCTATTTCTAGAGTTCTAAAACTCTTCTCCTCTTTAAACTACCATCTCTCCTCATTTGTGGCCTGAGGTGCAGAAGCACGAAGCATTTCCATGAAAGACACAGATTTTCCAAAATCCTAATGGCCTAAGAGGTACCAATTTCTTCTGAAATTTTGCTTTTTCTGCTGAAAACTTCCTTGTATCAAAATAATTCTTTTCCAGGGAAGACTCTCATAAATCTGTGATTAAATGCATTCTACTTCCTAGTTATGGTGATGTTCAAAAAGAACAGTTTGAAACAGGTTGAAAGAGTGAGACAAAACCAAAATTTAGGTTGTCATTGATTCCTTAGAGGCAGTGAACTCAGATGTTAATGAACATTTCCAAAGGTCACTAAGGCACTATAGAAATTCTCTGAAGGTGAAAATTAAGACTATTTCTTTTTAAGCCGCTTAATTTTTAAATACATATTTAAAAACCTGCCTGTATGTTTGTACTTTTTGTCTGCAATTGTGCACGATTCCCACTTCAGAAGTCTGCTTGTACAGACATACACCTTTCATTATTCAATATACCATCTGAAATATTATATGGTTTTGATAGGCAGCATATTGATTTGTACTGGGCTTTTTTTTGCTGTGTTACATGAAAACTTAATTATCTACAACCATCAGTTCCATTACAATAGGGCCTTGAAGAATGATTAGACTTTTAGTTTTAGTAGGGTAAGCTACTTGCAAATTGGTTCTTGAATTAACAGTACTGTGTTGGATAGAAGAATTAATTGCCTTGAATCATGCAATGCCTTTATAAAGGGCTTTTTTACTTTTGGGGACTCTGCTGACATTAGTGAGGTAATACTGTCACTGCACATGGCAGCACCAAATAGAACTGAAATAGAAGGAAACAGAGGAAGGATGAAATCTGAGCACTCAGAAACATGAAATTACTTCTCCCTGCCCATTCATAGATTGTTTGTGACCCCACTGCAGCCTATGGGATTTTGGCCAATTAATTTCAGTAGGAGGAGAATCTGGGTTGGATTGAGGCTTTCTGCTTCTGCCCACAGCAACAGATGCATTCCAGACCACTCTCGAGAAGAGAAAACAAAAGTGCAAATTCCCAGTAACTGTGGCAACAGGAGGGACAGTTTTCTTTGCTATCATGCAATTTTCAATTCAGTAGCTGTTATGTGACATGACGTGTTTGTCCCCTCTGTCACATCAATGCTTCCTTCTTGTGTGGAAGGGAAGGAGCAGAGCACAAAAACCATCAGCGCAAACAGCCTCCAGAAGCCTTGCCTCATTTCCCACCTCACATCTGTCACAGTGGTACACCCCTGTTTGCAAGCAACATGGAAAAACTGCCTTAAATGTGGCACTTCCTCAAAGACAGGGATGAGCTCAGCCTGCCCCGTGAGTCTCTCAATCCATGAGTAAGGAGGGGCTCCCTCAGCAAAATGCCAAGAATTCTGCTATGGGGACAAGTACTGAAGATAATCAGGGTGAACAGCTCTGGTTGCATTCATTTCCTCTCCTACCCTTTCCTTCTCTAAGATCCTCTCTGTTGTATCCTCGGACTTGATAACTTCATTGAGGGCTGCAAATCCCCAGTGAGACTTTGGGCAAGGTTTCAAAGCCTCAGGAAAGCAGCAGCACACACAGAACATGACCACTGGTGCCCTAAGGATTGTCACAGGCAGTAACACTAAACGGAGATGCAAGCGAGGTTCTCTTCCCTTCCATTGTGTCCTCTGTTCTACAGGAGGCACTGCCCATGCTGACAAGAGGGCAGCACTCTACAAAGTTAAAGGACAGCAAAATCTGCCTCTGAAGCTGCCAAGGACAGAGAAGAGGCTGGAAACATATGTTCTCTGTGTTTGGGATGATTCAGTTTAGGTAGAGTACCTGGTTCAGAGCCCAGATGGTGCAAACTGCTGAATCTCAGAACTTACATTAGCTATACAATACTTAATAACATTAGTTATTATTTTCTACTTGAACTCCTGAACTATTCTGATACTCTTTATTTTAAAAAACCCCTCCAAGCCCCCAAACAACCTCCAAGGGAAAGCCCTAGAAACAAAAACTGACTGATTCCTTCAAAGTATTGGTGTGAATCACTGTCAGAGCCACATGTCCTGTGAGCATCGGGGCAGTACCACTGATGCAAAGGCCACACTGAGGTTTTCTGAGCTAGCACAGCAGCCTCAGGAGTCTGAACTGCCCTGTGCACTTCAGTGATCTGTCACTTGAAGTTCTCAGGGCTGACGCCTCAAAAGCCAGCATTAATTAGTCACTGAACAAAGTGTGCTTGAAAGGGCAGTAACAGCCAAGCAGGGAGCTCAGGATGCGGTACTGGAAACAAAGTGATGTGTACACAAAGTGCTTTGAGGAACACTTGAACAAAAGAGGAGCACAGGAGGCAACTGAGCTAAACACAGGAAAACAAGGAAGACACTGGAGTCTTGGTAATGAAATCTTGGACTGGGAGTAGGGGGCAGTCAAATGGCTAGGGAACACTCAAGCCAAAGGGGTTCATAGGGAATTTACAGCTTTACCATCTGTACTTTATATATTTTCTAGATGGCTTTTGGAAGAGAAATAATACCACCTTTCTCCTTCAATTTAACCCTAATGGTGATGGACTGCTGGCACCAATGCTGTAACATTCAGCTCAGGAGATAACACACCAAAAATAAACCTCACCATAAACAAATGCCCTGCCATACACACAGTACCTGTTCTGTAATACTGTCTTCAGCTGAAACCACTGCTTCTCACTTTTTTCTGGCTCAGAGGTGAGAGGACTAATTTTTTAAGTCATGTCTTACAAAACTCACCTCATCAAATTCACCAGAAAGAACTCAAAGCAAGCTGGAGACACATTACCTTTCAGTTCTTAATATCACCACACATAAAAGGAGCTTTTTAGCTCAAATATGGTCTGACACTCAACAGTACAACGAGTGAATCCTCATCTGATTTATCCATTGCATGCCAGAGAGCAGCAAATTTTGGCCATAATTAATAAATTCATTTCTGAATGGCTGCTGAGGTTAAATTGTGAGAGTAAACTATATGAGCTATGAAAACACCAGCACAAAAATCAAAATAACCTGATTTGGGAAAAGTCTGAGCAGGTCACCACAGTGTCTCCTTCAAGTCCAGAAACCTATTATAACCATTTTGGTTATAACCTGATATTAATGACCTTTTTTTTTTTTTTCTGAAATAAGTTAATTGTTTTGGCAGCAGTAATGGTCACTACAAGTCATGAAAATCTATTAAAAATCTTGCTGAAGAAAGAAAGGTACAATTTCCCTATGTCCAATCTTCCTGTTACTGGAACTTATGTTTGTGATAAGCTCATCCCATAGGTTTTGATTGTTTGGTAAAGAGGATATCATCTAGGGTCAAATTTCATGTCTTCTCTTCCAAAATCAAACAAAGAAAAATCACATTCCCGTGATGAGAGCCAAGGGTAGAGCCACTGTCCATTGGCTGTGTAAAGGTTCCAAGTAAGTTCCACTAAGTATTGACCTTTTGTCCATTTAACATCAGGATCTAATGCCCGTATCACTAAACCCTGATCTGCAGAATATCAGTTGTATTTCGGCTCCCCATGGTCTCCTACAAGCATTACATTGGAATCATGTATAAGCACAGTGCATGTCTCAGGAAGAATTTGTTCTTCCTCAGGAGCCACCTCAGCACTACAGCAGATGGGCACAGGCTTTATTGCCAAAAGCACAGAGAGAGAGAGAAAAACAAAGTGAGACAAGAAAGTTGCTTACTGTTTCGAGGCTTCTCCTCATCCATGCCTTCATCTTCATTTTCTGGATCAATATCTTCAGCTTGAGTTATCCAGTCCAAGTATCCCTTCAGATCCTCCTCTAGCTGCTGCTTTTCCCGTAGCTTCTGGAAATCGCCTCGAGCCTTTGCCTTTTCCCTTTCTTTGGAAAACTCCCTAGCAAGAGGGAGTGACATGGGTGGAAAGAAGGAAGAGATGGAAGAAAAACAATGTGTTAGCTTGATTTCCACTGGGAAGTCTCCTCAGTGTGTGCAGCACACACAGCTGTCCCCATTCTCTCAAGACAAACACGTGTGGAGCATCCTTGCTGCACTCACACTGTCAAACAGCTGCAGTGTCCACATTTCTAGCAATGCTCAGCAAAACACTGATACCTCTTTCAAAACCTTCCTTCTCAGCATTTGATTGACAATTTAAACACATATTTAACATTTATGTACAAGTTTATGTACAACACCAGACATTTTCTAATGTTCTGTAAACACTTGATACCCTCCAACAGTTATTTACAAATGTCTGCATGAATAATGGTTAACAATGAACTGTTTGACAATAATCTGACATCTGGAGAGTGAGATGATGGCTCTAGTTTCTAGGTTTCAATCTGTGTTTAAGATTTTATAGGTAATCACAACTAAATTGGGCTAAGTGTAATTAATAGTACTCACAATCCTGTAGACATTTAATTATGGACCATTTCACCCACAACACTGGAAAATATAGTTAAATATTCAGACCTCGAAGTTTTACTGAGGATTTTCAACATTTGAGTCAGTTAAATGACATGAAATATATTTTTCAAATCTCACATAGTCTAGACAAATATGGTAAAATATGGGTAGACAAAACTAATGGAGTCTGCCAGAAAATGAACAGGATAAAACATTTGATGATAGAATTTATGAAGGAACACTGTTAGGATTATAGACTTAACACAGGGCATAAGAACAAGAATTTCCTGCTCCTCAGTCCTGATCCTGGATGCCTGGCTTTGCCTTCTTTTTGGCTGTGGTGCTTTTTCTTCTCCTCTTTCAGACACACCTAGATAGCAATAATTTTTTTGCAGAAATGCTGACCTCCCTTATTTAGAGACTCATGTGGTTCTAAACCAGGTTTTAACGCTTGTATTTTAAAAAGCAAGCTTAATGATTGTGAAAATTGCTGGACCAAGAGTACTCAGGCATGAAATCTTATATCTGCTGAAGCAAATCACTGCACAAGACACACACTGCAGATAACACAGGCCACTCTTTCCAGAAGACACAGGCAAAGTCATTCTCCCCTGTGCATTATCTGTTGCTGAAGACCATCAGCAATGAATGGATTTAACAAAATGCTTCTCCACTTGGCATTTTTCTTAGGTTTGCTCCTGCAAAAACAAATAGGAGATCTATCACTGATTTCAGTGGCATTATATTAGGAAAATGAAAATCCTAGCCAAAGTGTCAATTTTGTGAATGGTGTGTGACTGAGATGGAGGTTTCTCACAGTGATGGTGAGGTACTTTCCTCATGTCTGGTCCAGAAACTCCTGAAAGACTAACATGGAGTTCATAGGTTTTGGGTCAGGTTTTCAGAACTATGAGCAGTGCATGAAACCAGCACTGTAGCAGGATGATCCCTCAATTTCTAGTCAAAATATGTGACAGTGTGTGCCAGTGTCATCTGTAGCCCTGTCATGCTGCTGAGGGCTCAGGTTCCCCCCAAAGGAGTCTGATAGCAAAGGTGCAAGTGAGGAAGAGAACTATTGAAGTTAGTTCACAGTCAGCTCTGGGTCCAAACTCAGCCTCAAGGCATGGAAAAAATGAAAAAGTGAAATTTTCTTATACCAGGAGTGATATTTTAGTATTTACAATGGAAAAGAAACAAATAACCCCAACAATAATAATAAAAAATGTACAAAGGTTGTTAGGAAAAAAAATCCATCAAGGGTGGTTATATTTTCTGCTTCAGAACACCTTTCCCCTGGGTCTGCAACAGTGTCTTATCCACATCAATGAATTAACTCTCAAAAAAATAATCAATTAATGAATCTATATATTATTAAGCCTGTTTTTTAAATCAAATTACAACATTTCTATTTTTAGCTCGTCAAGTTATTTTAGAATCTAAAACAAATGGGTCCAAGACTGTGCTAGTCTCCTGTAAACCACCTGCAGATCCATGTCTTTTCCCTGTGTACACACATGATACTCCACGTCTCAGGTGACTCTCCAAAGAAGACAACTGGTTTAAATTGTCTTCATTTCTACACTCTGCTAACAATAAACCATTGAGAACAGGTGGCTCAGGAAATTGCTATTGCAATTCAAACAACCTCCCATGAGGAATGGCAAAAAAGCTTTGGATGGTGAGTTCTAGAGGTTGCCTTCTCATAAAAGGCTGCACTGCCATGGCAGGGTAAGGTCAATAAGGGCTTGCAGAGCTAGCAAGAAATCTGTCTCTTTTCAGTGAACCCAAAACATCAGTGTAAGAGTGTGCGAATCTGATTGTTTTCACCACAATTCAGCTTGCTTCACTTTGGTTTGCTTCTTCCAGAAAATTATAGGAATGTCTGCCATGGGAATATCAAAGAGCAGAGTATTCTGGAGAGATGTTTTCTCTGTGTGAGGTTAGAGTGGATGACGATCAACACTCAGCTCTCCATCATGTGCTGTTTCAGAAGAAAACTCCTCTTTCCCATCCCAGTGGTGGAATTTAGGTTATTCCTGTTGATATGATTTCTCACATTTAGAGGTGAGATGGAAAGTGAGCAAAACAGCAGAATTCCAACTGCTCAAAAGTCTTGCTTACTACTCAAAGTGAAGCACAAGGCTCCAGATCTCATCCAACCTAAAAATACACCAGGGAAGAGGGGACAGGAGACTCAGAAAAATAGCTGAAAAGGTCACAAAAACTTCTCAAGGAGGAGCTGCAGCCATAGCCAGCCTCCTGTTCACTCTGACCTCTTTCTTGTAAAAGCATCAGAAGCAACAAACTGTGTTTTGCAGGATCCTCTGCTCTCCTGCCCTCCATTTGCCTTAGGCAACTGCTTGTTTGGCCTGTGTGCTGGGATTTGGATCCAAACAGAAAGGAAATGTGACTCTACATTCTTAGGAAATGTGACTCTATATTCTGAAGTGTGTGTGTCTGAAGGTTGAACCTCCACTGCTTTTTTTCCCCCCTCATTAATTACCTGAAACACGTAACAGATGTGAACATCTCTGATCTCAAGCAACTTCTAATCACTGCTCAGAGCAATAATGTGGAATTGTTTTCCTGGGCTTGGGGAGGTCTGCTGTGTGATCTGCTGACTGGATATTCCTTCGGAGTAAGTACATGATTTTTATATTGTGCTCAGTCAAGTCAGGAAGAGATTACAGCTCCACATATAAATACTCTGACATGCTATTTAGCCTAGTATGCGATTAGTAAACTCACCAGGACCATGAATAGATAACATACCTGAGGAAAAAAAAATTACAAAAGAGCTCTTTCAGCAGAGCAGAATCCAGTATTTCATTTTGCAGGTGCAATCAAGGTGTCTTTGTGAGTACAATTAATTACACTTATTTATTCAGAAGTGATTAAAACTCCCCCCAAGCTAATCTGTCATTTCTGAAGTCTACCTACACAACATGCCTGCTGAAGCTCCTGAAATAGATAAACGAGGAAAAAAAAAATCAAAGATGCTCAGAATGGATATTCAAAGATAACCAGCAATGCTGCTTTGTATCTAGAACAGACAGGTGGATCTCCAACATATATCAGACTAATAGCAAGTCTCCAAGGAAAAAAAAGCTGAATCTGCAAAGTGAAGACACTTTGCAACTCAGCAGAATTTAGAACTGCTTTAGAAAGTTAATTGTTTAAAACCTGCTCATTTACACTAAATTTTGAACATTTCTCCCATCATTTCTGTGTTTTTTTCATGGGTGCAAATTATTAAATTTCTTTTCTCCATTTTGGGACATTTCTTCAGAAACAGTGCAGCTGTCATAACACTGTGGATTCAGCCAGAAAGAGTGACTCACAGCTTAACCAAGGTGAGCTTCATCTTTAATTTCAGTTTCCTCTGCAGACTGTTTCCATCTCCTGCCACTGACTGTGGTGGTCTAGCTGCAGCATGGCAGGAAATGGAAAGTTTAAACTCAAAACACTTTCTTGAGTTGACAATGAAAGAGAGGGAATTAAATTGTTAATTCTGCACAGGTACAAATGCAAGTGCAGGTAAATTCAATCAGCAGCACTTCAATACTATGCACTCCTCATGGCTTGGTTCACAGGCACTTTTTATCCCGACTTCCATATAATCTTTAAAAACATTTCTGTATTGTCCTCTCCCTTTCAGCTGATCACCATCCCCCACTAGTGCTGACATCCTTACCTGCTGGGCAGAGAATCCACCTGGAGGAGCAATGTGTGTCCCAAAATCCTGCCAGAGCATCACTCTCCAGATGCACAAACACAGACTACTGCCCAACACTTCATTAATGGGGATTTCCCCCCTTCATTAATGGGGATTTTCTCCACATTTCCTTTATTGCATGGGAACCCTTCTCCTTGCAGCAGCTGTCACACAGGCTTGTCTCCTTCAGTGGAGTCATGAAGACAGAAATAATACCTCCTGTAGACCTTCCACTACCTGTCTCTTTACCAGATGGCCAAAGGTGGATCGTTTTCCCTGGTCCCACTGCTGCCCTTCCTATGCTGTTGGCCCAGCTACTGAGGACATAATTACTATAAAGCATCAAGTCCTCTCTCCTGCTCAGAGATCATTTCCCCTCTCTTTTGACCAAAAGGCAAAAAAGGACTTCAGGGCTGCCTACTTGGGCACCAGGTACAAACTCATTAAGAGCTCATCAAAGGAGGCAGGATGGCAAAAACAAAAAGAGGATGCAGAAAAGTCCTCATTCCAAATTTATCCGTGTACACAGAATGTCTGTAGTCCCCAGTCATGCCCAAAAATGGAACTAGAGGCCTAATCCTAGATGATTTTTTTTTTTTTTTAATCTTGCAAGGAATGTTTGCTGGCTTGATTCCTTTAATTATGTGGCTCCCCAGGGGCAGTAAAGTTTTAACTACTGGGGACAATATCAATTGTTTTTAATCAAAGCTGCTAAAATGATGCTTTGCAGCGAGGGTTACACAGCATAACTGAAATAGAGCTAAATGTCTGGATGTCTTAAAAATGCTTAAACACTAAAAGGACTTCTCTCCTTCTCTGTTCATCCTTGGGAAAGGTCAGAGGGAAATGATCTTTTCTCCCTGCATCATGCCAGGTATGTAATCTGCACAATAGAGAAGATGGGCTTGCTGAAGAAGGAACGTGCCCAAGGCTCTCTCCAGGGAAAACAGTCGCCTGGTAGGCTGTGCTTTAGAAATCCTAAACAATGGGAACATCTCTGCTGTGAGAATACATAATTTGGCAGGAATCTCATCCTACAGATGTGAAGGGATTTGTCCTACTGACTCTTCGAGAAATTTCATTATAGTCCCCTTGTACACATGGATTGCTTTACCCACAGGAGAGCACAGCACCATCCTCTTCCCACAGAGCACAGGTAGAGGAATGTGCTACAGACAGAAAATTTTCTTTTTTCCTTTGGTTTAGTCCAAAGGCTCCTTCTGGGGTGCTGGGAATGCTGAGTTTGCTACTGGCACAGCAATAGCCTTCTCTTGAGATTCCTGAGATCAACCCGTTACTGATTGTTGTTTTGGTAACCAGAGAGGAATAGAAATACAGATTTTTTTAAAAAAAAACAATAATAAAACATTTTCCTGGTACTGCTTACCCGCTAAGTACACCGAGAACCAAGTTAAGTACAAAAAATGACCCTATGATGATTAGTGTAACAAAATAGATCCAGGGCCAGTCCCTTCCTATGGCATCATTGACCTGGAAGAGTGGAATGATAATTAGTGAGACAAGCTCAGGTTCTGAGCACTGCAAGGCTCCAGCCAAAGAGATCCCAAGTCACCAGCAGTAATATTCTTCAATAGCCAGTTTTCTGGAAATTCTTCAGTAGCCAGTTTTACGACAGGTTGACAGAAATAATTTTGAAGGCCTTGAGGTTGAATGTCTCAATACCACTTTTGTTACCTGTATTGTTATTTGTAATATTTGAACATTTTGTCAAAGCATTTCAGAGCTGATGTGAAGCTTCCTTGGATTCAGATTTTTAATCCCTCTGAAAGTATCCTGGTGACAGGGAAGAACCCTTATTATGGAGTCTTGCCCTGTAGCATTGGAAAAAGGACACCAAAACTGTCAGCTTACCCGCTCAACACACCAAGAACCAGATTTAGAACGAAAAAGGATCCAAAGATGACCAGACTGACAAAATACACCCATGGTAACTCATAGCCCATAGCGTCCTGCATCTGGAAAGACGAAGGAAAGTTAGAAGACAGAGAGGGAAAGCAGAAATGATTAGGCAAAGGAACAGAGGGAAAGGTTTGCAAACAGAGCCTGTGGTTGGCTTACACATAATCATACCGAGTGTTTCTGTGTGTTCTCTCTGGTGTGACCACTCCTTTGATTCTTTTTTCATCTATTTCCTCACAGTCAGTGATTAGTACAACCTAAAGTATAACAATGTGCCTACCGGCCCTTCCTTGGATGTTCAAGATTGTGGGATTCCTTTTTGGAATTTACTTACAATATCATAAAGGATCCACCCCATGAATCCTAAACCTGGCTGCTTATACATAGGATCCTCTGCCAAGGAAACAACTTAGCACCAGAATCTGCACTATATGATGTGCAGTTCTAGCCCATAATAAGATCTTGTATACAATTTAAAAGCATCTAGTAAACACTATTTCACTCTGAATTCTCCTTCAAAGCTCAAAATTTTGTAAACTTGCTGGATACCTTAATAGAATCTCACTTTCATAATGGTATAAAAAAATAACAGAGTCCTCTCTTTACTCTTCATAAACACTTATCTTTGGATCCAGACGTAGCATCATTAGAGAAACAGATGGTGGTTAACATTTTCAGGAGCACTAAATTGATTTATGAACATAAACTGCAGACTTTAAAGTATCTAAAGGCGTAAAGCAACCTACATTCCTTTGTTTTCCACTCTTTTGAAAATTTTGTCTTCTCTTTCCAGGAAAATGCTCTTTCCTTTGCAACGTAAAGATTTGTTGGAATCAGAGAAGAAATATTCTTGCATACATGGGCAATTAGACACACTTCAGGGGAGGTAATTTCACTCGAGATCCATAACAACTCAGGAAAGGAATTTCAAACCTTCAGCAAGACAAGGCAGGAGAGTAACGCTAATATAATCAGTTCATTGTGGATGGAAGTCCATTATCCATTTTTCTTCCAAAGCAGTGTCACTGAAGTTCTTGTCTGGCAGGAGTCCACAGTCAGTGGACCAATCCAGAGCTCCATCTCAGGGCTCCTTCAGCTGTGACTGAACTGAAGTAGACTCATTAAAACAATAAGCTCAAAATCTGCCTCTGTGAAAACAGTTCATCAGCCCCTTCCTCACAGGATAAATGTATTTGGTGGGCAGAAGAGCTGCTAACATTCCCTAAGCATAATAAACTTCTTCCCTCTATATAGTTTAGCAGAATTTTTCAGTTTGTTTGTAAGTCATACTAATTATCCTTTATGCTTGCGAGCCACATTTCATCCCATGTGACCAAAAAGTGACCCTGGTGTCTACTGCACATCAGGGCTTTAATGAGAACAAAGGATCATGAAGTACAAGAAGGGAAGCAAAAATTCGCCTGAGACCCCAGCTGGGAAACCAGGAAAGCAAAACGTAAATGCCCAAGTTGTATTTCAGGAAAGAAATGAGATTTAACACCTCCTCTCTCCTACAAAGAACACCAATATCTATATAAAGCAATCTGCACAATGAGTATGGATGACTTTAAAAACTACCACAAGAGTTTACCACTGTGGGCACAATGATGAATTGACATCCCTCTAATTATGATAGATTGTGATAAAAAAGCCCTGGCTACATGGCATTTATCTCTCATCAGTTTGGGAATTTTTTTGTCAGCTGGGAAAGTAGAACAACTGAAAGCTGTGGTACAAGATAATCCTAAAGATGGAATGCAGGAGTGCCAGGTACAGAGGTCAAGGAGAGGGAAAAACCTTCCCTGGCATGAAGAAATTTCCAGATGGAAGAAGCTTTCAGCAAGTCCTGGTAAAGTACAGAACTAGAATATAGTGTACCCTGTTATTCCCAGTGCCTGCACAAATGCATAACAATTGCAGCAGCTAGCATCAGCACAAATGAGTCTGTAAAACAGCCCTGCATTCTGGTACAGCAGAGCATTTGGGACTTCTCAGACTGAAAACTTCAGAGGTCAGCTTTTCATCTCCTTTCTATTGCACAGTTATATACATAACAGAGAAGTTGAGGGGCAGAGACAGCAAGAGAGAGAAACTGTCAATATTTGGCAGGCAGCTGAGTCGGTCTCTGTTGCTGGACTTCCCTTTGCTTGGTGCTCTCCCATCATTTTTCTTTAGTGGCAGGTGAGACTATTCCACTCTTATGAGGTGAGATTATTCCCATGGGACTGACCCACAGATGATAGCAATGTATGAATATGGTCATATAATGTTAAGAATTTGCTGAATTATGTTAAAACCCCCCTGTAATAAGGAAACTGCACACTGCTGCTTGCTCCTGAAAAACAACTGCAGAAGAAATGCAGAGAAACGGGTTGTTTGGTGAAAGCTAGGGGAAAAAATAATTGAAATAGACTTACTCAACACAGTGACAGTAAGGCCAAGACTGCTGCCATTTGCACCCTCCTGAATGCAGGAAATGAAGTCTGCAAAATCTGTTTTGTAAAATCTGTTTTGTACTCTGGTCCCCAGAGAACAGGAACTGGCTCAGTCATGGGTTACCTGCCTGGGATGTCCAACTCCCAGTACACTCAGTTTTCTGAATGCAACACTTCTCCCTGAGAAGTACTACTAATCTAGGAATCCCAACAGAAAAGGCAGAGCATCTTCTAAATTCACAATTCTCAACAAAGACTCTCATATCAGCAGTCTGAATTACAACTTTCAGTCCAGGTGATTGCAACCTGATGCCAACTTCAGCATGTGTGCAACAACTGTTACATCAGCTGGAAGCACAGCATCAGTAGGGATGTGCAGATTGTCATTTATGGAAATAATTCTGCTTTCTGAGTCAAACTGCCTGACCTTTCACAGCTCACATCTCAACACTCTCATGTCACTGTTCTCTACAGCCAGGGAGCTGGCACATCTCAGAGTATTCATGCATCATCTCCCAGAGATTTTGAAGATAAGGATTCCTTCTCATTATTATTTCCTACATACCCTCTCTGGCACTGTTGGGACATCATTTGGCTCATTATGCTTCAGCTTTCCAATCTGAAGAGTGGGATACTGACTTGCCTCACTGGGCACTGTCGAAGGAACCACTCAGCTCCATGACAAAAAGAGGTCATTTCAGCATTTATGAGCTCTGTTGGAAGAGCTCTCTCCTTGCCAAGCATCCTTAATTGCTATCATGCCTACAGCATTTCAGCAAAGGCTTTTTTCTCTCAATGGTACAGGTTATCACCTGGAAATAACATCAGGGTTTTAAACTCTGCATTCTGCTGATCTCAGTTACTATCAGCAGTTTCAGCAGGGGCCAAGGAATAAAAATCTTTCTTAATAGATCTTTTGTCTTCTGATTCTTCAGAAGACACATGTGAAGCCACATTGGCAAGGCCACAGGAGACATTCATGCTTTAGCTGTTACTCATTTTTTTTCTTTCTTTCCCAGGGATAATAGCCTGGCACATTAGCAAATGTCTCATTGCTCACCACAGCTCCAAGTTAGAGGCAGATAACCTGTTTTCATGGTGGTTGAGCATCACCAAGCACAGACTTTCAGTCACTCACTGGGAGGGGTTGACACGGTTCAGGTTCTTCTGACTTCACAATCCACACTGACACTTTGTGGTGAATGTCTTCAAAAAACACCAGAGGGTCACGGGAAAAGTTTAATCCAGAAAAGGGCAGCTGTCACTGGAAAGGAGCAAACTGAAGAAAAAAATTACATCTCCCTTGCTTAATGGGAAGAAAGCTAGGGCACCTGGGTTAGGCTTCTGTTCTTTGAATAAATTGTTAATTGATTTCTAATGACTACAGAATGTTGTGATAACATTTTTAAAAAATGCAAGTACTAAAAATATTCTAGAATGAAGTGTAATATTCTATAAGGAAATGTATAACCTTTCACAGAGTAACATTCATTGAGAGGAGCAGCATATTTAATAGAATTAAGGGGCAAGAAATTTGGAAATTTTGCATAGAAATGCTGTTTTCTGTAACCTATCTGTGGAATTTACTGCCTCAGAAAACAACCTAGCCAAATCTAATGATTAGGCCAGTAGCAAGTTCTCTAGCTGCAACCAAGTCTTGTGACAATCTGAAACTGGATGGGAGCAGGAAACAGCAGAAATAAGAGAGAACACGTAACTCCCTTTAAATACTTCCTCCAGCCTGAAGCCTTTGTTTTGGAAACCATCTTTTTCAGGAGCAGCACTTAAGCACCTTTTTGGGATGTGTAGAAGCCATTTCCTCCGCTGAGATCAAAGATCTCATGACAGAGCTCAAGGGGATACACAAATGACCAGGCAGGAACTCATGAGAGATTGGGATATTTATCAGTGATCAATAAGGTTTTGCTTAAAACTTTCCTTTTCCACTTCTTCTTTCCTTCTCTTCCCATGAATATTTGGGTGAAAGCATTTCATTCACATATAACCTCATGGAACTAAAACCTTAAATTCTGCTTTTTTAAAACTTTTAATAGGATGATGCACCATGAGGGAAAAATGTTCTCTGCTGTAGTTTTCAGTGAGAATTCAGGTACAACAATAAACAAAGGATGGAGCTTTACTCTTCACAGCTTTAGATGAGTTGACAATATTGAAAAAAATATCCCTGTCATAGACAGGAGGTTAGTGCTACATCTCAGACTAGGGTTCTGTGACCTAGGCACTAGAATATTCCTACTCTCCACTACTTTTTTTGGCTTCCATTGTAAACTTCAAGTAAGTCCTGAAAAAAAAAAAATTCTTCTGGCTTCACCATTCACAAAAGAAGCAAGGGAAGACTCATATTCCCTATTACCCAGCACATATCCTAAACAACTGATTCAGTGCATTATTACACTAAGGATGCAGATTCCATATTGCAGATCCTCCATTATTTAAAATCTAATTAATTGTCTTTGCTTGGTTGGTTTTCAATCCAGCAATCATGCATGTGCATAATTTAAGGCCCATAAATGAATAATTCCACTGAGGCCAATGGTCAATATCATTGGACTGTGAGGAATGTATGATTAGGAGTTTCTCTTCAGAAATTCCTTGGGAAAAAATAGAAATTTAATGTACATAGGTACTAAAAAATGAGAAAAAACATTGAAGCATTTCCATCTATAAATTCTAGTGCATCATGAAAAGAATTCTCACCTTGTTGACCTGAAATAGCCTTTCAGATGTTCTGAGTCTTTTGGATAGGTGAAAAGAAGTGGGAAATTAAGGACTCAGAGCTGACTCAAGAGAGAGAGAGACGGAGGTAAAAAATCTAAAAAAACCTCCCAACTTTGTGATAAGAAGAAATGTAAAACTAAAATAAACTAGGCTTATTTTTATGAACTTAGAAGCAATGGCTTAAAACACAGGCAAACGCCTCCAGATGTCTTTGCTCTTAGTCTTGGTAGAATATCTTGCTAAGCATCAACACCCTAATAGTCTGACAGCGACTCCAAGCCACAGTCACTCCTTTAAAATTATTCCTGAACAGTTCCCATTTTGTAGCTGGTGCAAAGAAGACTCCAGATCTCAATCCAGCCTCAGTCTGAGGAGATGACAGCCAAAGGAACAAGAATTTGCTCCTCTTTTTACAGTCCCATTTCTTTAATTTTGAAGTGCTGAAGCAAAAGGGGAATCTGAAGCTGAGTTGTCCTCTCCAAGCTCTTAAGGCTCTACTCACTGTTACCTCAATGATGGAATTTTACAAATTCTCTGTGTGCGTTCTCTAGGTACATATAAACACCTATAACTTTTTTCAGTGTCTTCATGAGAAAGACTAGACAGAGATGGATGAAGACAAGGGCACAGGGATCCTGAACCAGGGCAGAGAAAGCTCCAGACAGATTATTCTACTATACAGCCACTGTGGGACAAAAATGAATAATGTAGGCAACATTCATCATACGTTGGTAGTAGGAAAAAATAAGAGGGCTCTCATGTGTAGCTTGGTTCCCCAGTTGTTCTGTATACTCTGTAGTGATGGAAGGAGCAAATTAAAATTCCACTCTGAGGCAGAAACACTGGCAATTTGTACAGAACTCTCTGCAGGAGCTAAATGGAGCCATTAGCTGAGAAAGGACTGCCTTGATGAGGACAACAGAAGCATCAAGATGAATTTTCTTTCTTGAGAAAGAATCAAAGAAACTGCAGCAATGGGACATGAGTCTAGAGAAGAGAAGGGTAAGGTGGCAGACAGATCTGAGAATGTGGAGCCTGCACGAGTTGCTTCTTCACCTCTCCTAACAAAGACTGAAGATCTTGGAAGACCAAAGACATTGAATCTACCATAAAAGTCCTCACCCAAGTACACCTGCCCTTCCCAAGGATATGTACATTTTATCAGCTGGGAAAGGCTGTATAAAGTCAGAGAAACACAGAAAAAGACCTAACTTTCATCTATCTAGTCCTGCTGACTGCATGTTGCCACTGAGTCTTTCCATTGTGTTTTTTAGCTCTCAGTATATAAGCACTGAACTCCACAATATTATTTCCACAACATATTTACATTAGTAAAGTTCTACATAGATATGTCATCTGTTTTCAGCTTGGGTGCACGTTGTTTTTTACAGTCTGGTATTGTTTGCCAGACTGAGCCATTATGGAAAATACAAGGTCTCTGTGTGAGGCTAAGGAAGGGAATTACAGATTGCATTCAAATACCAGCAGGTCAGAATGTCTGTGGCACACAATGTTTGAGCTGAGCTATTTTTCACTGCAAGTGAAAATGCTTCTTGATCCTGTACTTCTCCAGCACAGCAGTTTGTGCTTGGAGAGGCAGGAAATCATGGAACCATTAAGCCTAGAAAAGGTCTCTAAAGATTAAGCCCAACCACCAGCCTAGACTCAACACCCTGCCCAGCACTGGGGGGGAAATACTGGATGTGCTTAGCATTGTCCTGCTTAAATCTGTGATGTCAAATGGCCTTGACATGAGTTTACTGCACAACTTCGACAGGTGGCAAAGGCCATCTAACTCCACACTTTTCAAAACAGAGGGAAAAAAACCCCCTTCACTTAAAAAACTCCAGCAATGTTACTGGCTTTTGTTTTCACTAAGTTGCCATTTTATTAGCACTAATAGTGCTCCAAAGGGACGTGCATCATCATGGCAAATCAGCTGTCTGCAGAGTAGATTTGCTGACAAAATCTCAGCACATTAAATTTTGTTAGCAAATTCCTCTAGTCAGCTAGGAGAGGGGACACAAAAATAATCAGGAAGCTACCATTTATACATCTACCTGTAATTTTGTGTTTTCTCTGTTTTTCTGTGGAAACTGGAGGGTGCTACATATCGCTGCAGCATGCATGGCAATACAGGGATTCTGAACTCACACTAAAACCATCCATTACACAGCAAGAAATCCTTAAAGAAAAATTCCAAGCTCCAATAAAACTCTTGCTTTGCTACCTCACTCACTTTCTCCAGGCTTAATATGTAAAAGAGAAAAAGAATAAAACATGAATATATCTCAATTCAGTTTAATGTGGAACATGTTAACCAAAAGTGAAATATTGAAATTCAATTACTGCCAAGTGATAAAGCAACTCACATCCTAGAGTGTGCTGAAACTGCTGTGCTTTGAGGGTGTAAAAATTCCCCCAAAACTGTTCCTTCAGAAGTGAGTTGATTTTTTTTTTCAGTGGTGGCCCAGGTCACTCTGTCTGCTCTGAAGCTGTCTGGGTCATACAGACCAGAGAGGAAAAAGCAGCCAGACACTGACCCAGGCAGGGCTGTTTAGGATGAGATGCCAGGCTGAGCAGGTCCTCAGGACTTGCCCCAAACACACCCAGCCCTTGGTCCTGACCCATTCTGCTTCGTGACACAGATGGCTGACAGATCCTTTTCCCTGCCTCTCCTGTGCATCAAACAGCAGCATTACTGATAACAGCTTTATTACCTATAACAGCAGTATTGCTGCTTATTCTGCTCCCCACTTGGCTGAACAGAGAATATATAAGTATTATGTATAAGTACACACTTAGATATAAGTACAGTAATTTCACGATTATAAGCCGCACCTGAATATAAGCCGCACCTTTTTTTTTCTTTTTTTTTTTTTAAATGCGAGGATCCATGTGTAACAAAGTAAAAAATTAGTAACAGAATCACTGCCAGTGCCGGGTTTGGTGTCAGGTGCTCAAGTTGCAAACAGTTTTCATAGACCAGCAAAGCCTTTAAAGGCAGCCCCAGGCACCCTCCCCGGCCGGCTCTCCAGGTTGGCATTTCGCTGGGATTTGTCCATAGATAAGCCGCACCTGAATATAAGCCGCACTACTGGGGTAGGCTGGATTCTTCAATGAAAAAGGTGCGGCTTATAATCGTGAAATTACTGTATTCACAATTATAAGTGTATACAACATTTTTCCCCCCCTTTGAAAGGTAAAGGCTGGGCTTTGAGAAAGTCACCCAGGACCCCAAGGCTATTTCGCCAGAGTTCCTTCATTACAGCCACTGCAGCAGCTCCATCTCTAACTGCTACTCAGTTATGTAAAAACCTTTTTGCCCTTTAAAGCCTTTGGAAATGCACTCCAAAAGAATAAAGTGCTCAATTCAAGCATAAAAAATATCCCCTACGGTGGTGGGTTTCCAAACCTAAAAATTTAATTCTATCTTAGAATTCTGGGCTATCCCTTTCTACCTCTGTTTGCATTGGCTGGTTGTGCAGAAAGGATTTTTCCCTGTATTATTGTTTTATAAATGCTTCTATTTTTGCCAGTGTAGACTGATAGCAAATTCTCTCACAGCTACATCAGAACAGTACTGATTGCTGCATGCACAGGAATATACAAGCACACTATTCATTGATTTCCATAGTCAATTAAGTCCTTAAAAAAAAAAAAAGAATATGAAAAACAGCACTCTAAGAGGCAGATAATCACCACCTTCTATAATAAGTAAAGGTAAGACTATCAATTACTATTTTGTACTTGATCATTATATCCCAATTTCCTCTGTATCCAGTTCACAATCTAGGAATACTAGGAAAATTCTACATTTTAGATAATTAATCCAGCTTCCAGCTGTGAAATCACATAAAAAATTCTCAAAAAAGATCTACAATATCTACAACTCCTAGCACATAGATAATCAACCTTCATCTGACAGCACTCCATTTAATCCACCACCCCTTGTCTCATGAGGACATTCTTATGCAGAGGGGTTCTCTCCAGTCCCCTTTAGGTACTGGAGGTGTCCCTGGAGCTCTCCAGACTGAACCACCTCAGCTCTCTCAGCCTCCCACAGAATGCAGAATTTGCTCACAGGAGAGCTGCTCCATCCCTCTGATCACTTCCACAGCCCTGCCCTGCTCTCCTCCAACAGCTCCATGCCCTCCCTGTGCTGGGACAACTCTTCACTCAGCGCACCAAGTCCTCAAATCCTGCCCAGGCAGAAATCCCTCAGAAACCAATGAATAAAGCCAATATTAATGGACCAATTGCAGGCAGGACTTTTAATTTTCTTAATACTCACAGTAAGACTGGTGAAGACTTAGTTGTAATGCCCGGTGTCTTAAAAGCAAGATGCTGAAACAAGTTAAACTCAAATTAAACAATAATTTAATAAGTGGTTCTAGACACAACACTTGTGTCCTGACCTTGGGCATATTTCCTTGTCTTTTTCTTTCCCAGGATCTAGATAATGAACCAGTCTGTTATTTGTGAATTTGTCCAGTAGATGTGGGTCCACAGCTAACAAATCTGATGGTATTTATTTCAGAAGGCATCAGCCATCATTTCTTGATAAAATTGGTGGTAGGGCACAAGCAGAGTGCCCACAAAGAGAGGCCCTCAAAATCCTAAGTTGTGTAGAAATGTCCCAGTAGTTCAGCTCTTAATTTTATAGCTCCAGGACACAAGAATAAAGATTAAAGACAAGAAAGGACTCTGTGGAGATTAGACAGCAGCAATTAGGATACAGTCTAAAGAAGAACAAAGGAAGAAAGAAAAGTAAAAGGGCAACAGAAAGACAGGGCTGTTATAAAGGTCCTTCCCACACAGGAGCACTGGGCACAGGGTCTTTTAACACCTCCCATAACCGACCCAAAAAAGCTCGTTTTTAATAGAGAGTTTCTTTCTATATTGAGGAAGCAGGCTGAGCAGTCCAGAGTAGAGCTCTGAAGGGCTCCCAAAGACTTAATTTCACAGAATAAGGGTATTGAACAAATGCTCAGCAGGTTTTTGTGGCAGGTGCCAGTGAGTAAGTCACTGCTGTTACACAGTTCAAAGTCAGAGGAACAGCAGCCATTACAGCTGCATGTGCAGTTGATAACGAGGAAAAGGAACACAGATTGAGGTCAGCATTTATGCAAATGGCATGCTGGAAACTGCTTTTGCAGTGCATTGATGCTGTGGCCCTTGAGTGCTCTGAACTGGCTCCTCTGCCCTTACCCGCCCCAGCTGCAGCAGATGGAGATGAAATAACCTCTGCAATCACAGTGATGGGGTGCTCACACTTGTGTGCTTATCCCTTGCAAATTTTTCACATTCATGCAACCCCCTGACAAAAAGATGATTAAAAAAACCTCGACCCCACCACAATAAAAGCCCAGCATTTTCTTGGAGGGGCAGGGAGGATGGGGAATAAACACCATGGAAACATGTAGACAGATATATTCTTAGATAATTCTCTTTTGTGGAAAGCCTTACTAATTCAAGCTTAAGTGCTGCAAGAATAAAGGGTTAGAAGGAAAAACACAGCTGGTGGAAATTGGGGGTTGCAATTTAATGTCTTCCACTCTGTGGCGGTACCTCTGAATTTCTCACATCTTCCTCATTGGCTGCAGCAGGCTGGAGGTGGGGGTGAGAAAAGCTCACAGAATCTGTCAGTGCTGTCAGCAAAGTAAATTACATCTGTTGTTCAGTTTTCTCCGTGTGGATTTCACGATGGGAGCTGTAAGGGTGACTGTAAGCCTGTGTTTGAACTGATTCTGCAACTCCTGAAAGCATGATGTCAAAGGCTGAGGGGTGAGGGAAGTTCCAGGACAGCCTGTTTAACTCTCTGCATCTGGGTGTGTTTGTTTCTGCTGGGGAGGTGATACTGCTGAAGGTTTGCACTAATTCAATCTCACTGCACTCCACTCTTTTAGACTATTTTAACTCATTTTCTTGCCTAGGAGCTGGGGAAGACTAATAAGGATTTTTTTTTTTTTTTTTTTTGTTTTGTTTTGTTTTGTTTTGTTTTTTTTTGTTTGTTTTAATCTGAGGGACCCAACTTATTATGTGCCAGTTTGGACATCTCTTCCAGGGACAGGTTAGTGCCCTGGATGCCATCCAGGCTTGGCCTCAGTCCATCTATAACAATACCACACTCCTTAGTTTACACTTAGAGCCTTGAGGTAAATTGTTCCTGGAGGAACTGCATGTTATTTTCAGAGACCCCACCAAGTATTCTCAAGTGTTGTCCAAATGACATGGGCCAGAGCCAAGACTCCAAAACCAATGGCAGGCTCAGGGTTGCTCGTTATTAATATTCCTCAAGCAGAATTTTTCAATCCTACAATTCAAGCTGTAAGGGGCAAGCAGAACAACTCAGGACCAGTTTCTCCACTGCCCAGCACAACAATTTGCCATTTCCCTGTGCTCTGTTTTCATTTATATATCCAAGTGCTGAGATGCAGGGCAGTGGAGAGACCAGGCATGTTAGACTGAGGCTGCAGCAGAAGGATTTGCATGCAGTGTCACAGGTCTGCAGCTGCAGAAAGCACATCTCACACAAAGATGGAAACCTTTCTAGAGAGAGGGCTCAATTGCATTTAGCTCAGAAACAAAGCTTCCCCTGAAGGACAGTAAACTGAAGTAAAATAATTAAACAGGAGATCCATTAGGGAAGGTTGAAAGAACTGCATCTTCTCAGATTAGAAAAAGATTAAGTGAAGACAAACAATGCCTACAAATATTTAAACACTACGTTATAAACTGCTCAGAGATTAATTTTCCTCCTTAGTCAACAAGACAATACAAAATAATGGACTGCAGCAGAGGCTGATTACAAAATACCAAATTCAGTTTGCAACACTTGGATTTTCATCTGCTGCTGGAAGTTTCCAGGTGGGTGGGTTTCAGGAATGGGCCTTGGTGCCTGCACCAAATCAGCTGCTAATGCTGGCTGATCATACACTAAGGAGAGCTTGGAGAATAATAACTTCAAATGCTGCTATAATGCACAGGGAAATTATAATATAAGGTGCTGTCTGCTCAATAGTTCTGTGGCCTGGCTGCCCATGGCTCAAGGGCTCCTGCCATTGGGCAAAATAAACTGTAAGTGTTTGTAGAAGCACTTAAAGCTCCCTTCAAGAAAAATCAGTTCTTCACTGAAGAGTCAACAAGGCTATTTTGAACAGATTTTCATCCTGTCCAAAATAATCATTTCACATTAAAAAATTGGCTCTCTTTAAGCAATTATCCTACCTTCCATGACAGCAGTGTCAAACTGTTTTCCCTAACGTTTTTCTTTCCCATTTCAGAAAAAAACAATCTACTCACAAGGCTTATCTCCTAAGAGAGAGAGAGAGAGGAGATTGGAAAGTGTATTGATCTCAGTGATGCCAAGTCCTTTGAGGAAATAAAAATTTACTGCTCTGCTGTCTCTATCTTTTTGTGAGGATGGGGATCACAGGCAGGCTTGCCCACACAGGTGGAAAACCTGCACAGGGAAGCACGAAGAAGGAAGCAGGAAACTGGAGTTAAAATTTGAAGACCTGTTAAGTGGATTAGGGCTTGTGGAAGGTCACACAGCTTTCCAACTTTGAAACATGCAGCTTTAACCTTGCAAACTGTGGCACAGGGCAGGACACTGATTCATGAAATCACTGCTGTATTTTTCAGGGCAACATGCTGAAATCTGCTAAGCTCCCTCCATTCCCACTGAAAAGAATGCAGAGACCTAGGCGTCTTTCAAAAGTTGGGTGTTTTATTTGTTTTTGTTTTTTTAGAAAATAAGAAGGTATAATTGAGAGGCACGTACGGAAAAGTTCAAAGCAAGGGAATTGCTCCATGGTCTCAACACTTCCAGCCAAATAATTCAGCCCAGAGCTTTTCTGTTGTTCTGCTGAGTTTTAGGCAGACATTCTCAGGTTTAAGAAGGGAGCCAAGAAAACTCTCTGCACCCACATGTATGTCCTTGGAAGACTAATCTCAACAGATACCAAGGCCTTGATTAGGCATCTGTGAGTCCTCGTGCTCTACTGTGACTGCACGTGAGAAATCTCAACAGCATGATCAAGATTTTGCAAAATACCAAGTGAGATCCTGACCTTCTGAAATTAATGAGAATTTTGCCATTGACCCCAGCAGGACCCCAGAATCAAACTTTGTTATGTACCCTAAATTGCAGAGGAGCTGAGAACATGAAAGTCTGCTCGAGCTTTGAATGCTCAGCACTTTTAAATATTAGCCCATTAGCTTACATTGTTGAGTTTAATTTTTGTGTGCTAAACTGTCCTGTCTGCAGTCAAAATTTTCTTACACTGTTTTTTAATCTGTACTTTCAGTGTAAAATGGACAACAAACTTTGTAATTCTAATTTAAATAACTGTGCAGGTTTACTTTCTTACAGAATAAAATTTAATTTTTGTGACCTCACTGTGGTTTCAGGAGATCTTTCAGAGCTGAGAATGCCTCCTATCTCTGCACCCTGTGGAGATGCAGCTCCCAATGTGTTGTCTATGACAAGTCCTCTCCTCCTCAGCCAAAAAGGCAAAGACTGGGAATAAAGTAATGTATGAGTCAGACTGCAGTAAGGAAACAGTGGCTCACAGTAAGGCTAAGACAGAGATTTGTATCCTACCTCACGAAAACTCTTCAGCAATTGAAATGGTGCATCTTTTCTATCCTTTACTATCCAGAGTACTCTTCTTTCTGATCTGGCTAAATTAAGCAGGAATGCCCTTGCCATGGACTCTAAACCTGACTGTATAAACTATAACAGAAATGAAATGACAGTATGGGTTCAGAGACTGGTTCTGCACATCAATATTAAAGCACTGGTGTTTCTGCTAGGTGTTTCAAGCAGTGCCCAAGAACACCTGGCACAGACCCCTCTGCAGAAGGAAACCCCTCAGACACCACCCTCAGCAAATGGCAAAGACTGAGCAAAGCTGATTCTGTCTACACTACAGCACAACGAGGCAAAAGCCATATGGGACAAGAATTCAAAAATTCTTAGGATGGTTTAACCAAAAATGTCTGCCAGCTCAGGTGTTCCGGTATTTACTCAAACTTTGCATTTCACGGTCTTTAAACATAGGTGATACTGTTTTGCTTTATGAAATAAATTCCCTCATCCTCAATTATCAACATTTTTTTTCTACAGTGTTAACTCTTATCTTTTCTGGTCTTGTCTAGGAATAACTGGAAACTGATTATAACAATGCCACAACCTAAAGGGCTCATTATATGCATGCCCCTAAAAATAATGACCATCAGTCTGTATTAATTCGAGGTCTAAGTTCAGCATTCTGTCTCTAAAGATAAAAAAGAGCAGCTCAGGAAATCAGTGAATAAAAAAAAAACCAAACAAACCTGGCTGAATACCAAACAAAATGCAACAACTAAAACCCAGTTTGCTGCAGGGACACCATAAAAATCAGACTGCCTGCTGCAGTCATGGTAGAGAATCTTCTGGAAGTGAGTATATGCTTTTGGCTCCTGTTATTAGATAACTAATAAGAAGTTAAACATGAATCATATCAAGTCATTGAAGTGACTCATGGGCCCTAAAGGATGGGAATTGGAAGGGTCTTTCTTAGGACATGTCTTTGGAGAAACTGATGATAACTTGTGGAGAGGTTTCACAATTCTGAATGGCATACAGGGCCAGAACTATTTTCATTTCTTCTTCTGAGATCATTTAGTCTCTCCTGTTTCCCCTGTAAATAAATCCTCTCACACACAGCATGGAGAAATGTGAGCTAAATGTGGAAAAACACAAGTATATTATATGTAGCCATAGTTGGATTGTGGAGAAGTTTTGCCCAGTTTCTCTTTCGACTTTAACTTCTGCTCTTCACTGTTTTATTAATTTATACTCTCTTTTCTAGGAATGGCAATTTTTTTTCTCTGTGACGAGGACTCCCCTTGTGGTTTGATCTCTGCCCCTTATCTCAGGCATTAAAAGCAAGCTATAGTCACTATTTAAATCTAAGCTTAAGAACATAAAGAGACAACTTCCAGCTGTTCCACACGGAGACCATCCTTTGCAGATAAGCTACATCTCCAAAGGGAAATCTTGCAAACTACATCACTGGTGGGCAGAAGGCAGCTTCAGGCTCATGTTTAAGAGAGAAGCTTGTTGACTAACTGTGCAAGCTGCCTCAGTCCAGATTATCCTTTTGTGTGCTTTGAGCCTTCTCAAGTCAAACTGCTGAAATGCCCAGAATTCGGCTATGAGACTCCACTTATATTACAGATAATGTTATGTTTTGGTTAAACATGTGATTGATGCCAGTATCAGAGCTAACAGCATCTGCATAAATTCTTCTGTGACAAAAGTCATAATGAGGAGTACTGCTGGAATTGGTGAGGCCTTTCTTATCAAATCCATGGGCTGAACAGTGTAGTGCATTTGTAGCACAAAAGAGCACATAGCTGTCACAAATAATCTAGATGTGTGTGAGATGTTTCACTCCTGCAGAGAGGGTCTTTGCATGACTTTCTACTCAGCCAAGGTGCATTGCAAACCTTCAAATCAATAAGCCATCTGCTATTGCTCAAAATTAAAATATCAATGCAAAGTCAACATTTACATTTGATTTCATTGCACCAGATACTCCCTCCATTTTACCTAACAGTAAGCTGAGTTAATTCAAGCTCCATGCTAGCAACCATGCTTTCCCTCTGGAGAACAAGCAGGAAAGCCAAAGCCCCCAGTTCCAACAGAGCCGTGAGCATGAGCAGAACCCCAGCCCAGCATTTGGGACACGTACCCAGTACAGCACGTCTGTCCAGCCCTCCATGGTGATGCACTGGAACACGGTGAGCATGGCAAAGGCAAAGTTGTCGAAGTTGGTGATGCCGTGCTTGGGGCCCTCCCAGCCCGCCTTGCACTCGGTGCCATTCTGGCACTGCCGCCCATGGGCAGACTGGGGGGCACACGGGGATGGATCGTCCTCTGCAGGGGTGTCTGGAGGAGAAAGGGGGAAAGTGTTTGACAGGGCTGAGTCTGGAAAAGACAGCACATTGTAACAACTTTGCAGTGAGTGTGGTGGATTTCTCAGGAATACACAAAAAACCACAGTAATTTCACGCGTATAAGGCGCACCCTTTTGACTGAAATTGTGATCGGAACCCAGAAATTCGCCTTATAGGCCGGTGCACCTTGCATATGGACAAAGAGGGGAAATCTGCCAACCAGGAAGTGCAAGCCTGCGGCAGCCCCCAGCTGAGCCAGTAAACCCCGTGATCCTGCGATTGCCTTACTAATCTGTTACTTTGTTGCGCGTGGATCCCTGCTGCAAAATAAGCGCGCCTTCTATGCCGGTGCGTCTTATACGTGTGAAATTACTGTAATAGCCAAGCTGTCAAATGTTATGGCCAAAGTGAGATGAACTTCTGTTTCCAAAGCCTGCCCTCCTGCGAGGAGGGATTCGTGCTTTTCAACACGCCATGGAGCTCCAGGCCAGGCCTATCCTTTTCCATTAGGCTGGGTGGCACAGCCAGCTTTCCTGCTGCAGTCACTTGGGCCAGTGTGGGAGTGCAGGACTGTCACAAGTTCCAGTGCTCTGACACAGCTCCTGTGGCACTGGGCCACTGCTGAGTTACAGCAAAGTGTCTGCAGCTCTGCTCTGTCGGCATTCAGGCAATGTGTGGCATTTTATCAGTGCCCAGTAGCACTCAGAAACGGAGACTGCTGCTTGGTTATCCACCCCTTATTCTGCACACGTGTCTTCAAAGACCTGACAACCTGTACAACACAGCAAACTAAATGCTTTGGTATAGGAAGAACGCTCCAGAAAATGTTTTTATAAGAACAAAAACTTCTGCAATGTGATTTTTTTAAAATATGCAGATTTCAGATCTTAGTGCTGCATTTTTAACAGATGCAGGTATGTATGTACCTGTAGGGGGGCAGGTAATTATGTTTGTTTCTCATATTATTATGTGGTAAACAATGTAATTTTTAAAAATTGTGATCACATTCCGATAATGAAAGAATGCCAGAAACAGTAATATCAAAACTAGATGCTGTAATGTAAATACTTCCAGACAGAATAGAGAAAAATACACCCACTTTAAAGATTCAAACCAGAGTGACAGTTCATTATATTTCTAGCATGATTTCCAGTAAATGAAATCTGCCAACATTATAAAAGCAGAAAATGCAGAACTTCTGAAACAATTTTCTGCTGTACACTATTTTCTCATGAGCTGAACTGGGTACCAGGCATTAATACCCTCTACCACATGAGAAATAGCTGCTGCTCAAGATCAATAAATCAAACAAAAATGAACAGATGGTTAGATAAGTGACAGAGCAGTTGAATTATTTCAAAATGTGAATACTTCTTTCTGCAAATAATTTGAAATAAATAAATTTCCTGATGGATTTGATGTAAAAAAGTTTCTTCCCATTAATTTAATTTTGCTTTTTTTCTGGTGGCACTTCTAACCAAAGTTGCAGCCTGTGACTAAATGAAAAAGTACTGCCCTGAATTCCATATTCCTTGACAATGATACTGCTTTAAAACAAAGATGCATTTGTGCATGAGATTAATAATAAAACAGATGAGTTGCTAATTTCTGGGGCACTATCTCCTGTGTATCTCAGTTTGCAGCAGTCAAATTGTGAAACCCCTAGGAAGCAGATAAGCCACCCACCCCCTGTGCCAGGAGAAATGCTGTGTTAAATGTGGGAAAACCTTTTTATGTTTGTGTGTACCCCTTACCTATCAGTCCTCCTTGCACATGGTAGCAGGTCTTGTGCATCTTCCCCATGAACAGCTCCAGTCCAATGATGGCATAGATGATAATGACAAACAGCACCAGCAGGGCAATATGCAACAAAGGGACCATGGCCTTGATAATTGAATTTAAAACCACCTGGAGACCTGCAGAGAGAACAGAAGGAAGCACTTACCAGCAAGAGAGAAAAATTAGAGAGGCTACAAACCGCACAGTAGTGTTTCAGTTTCATTCTCTTCCCCCTCACCTGAACACATTATCTCAAAAATGCAAAGATGTGCATTTATAGATTACCTCTTCCCACAAGATCCCTAACATTTCAAAAGCCCAAGAACCACCAAAGCCACACTAAGTGAGAGCTCCCAGATCTCTTAGGATCTTCCTGTGCTCCACATCCCACTCATTTACCTTCAAACTGGACAGAGGGGGGTCAGAACCAGCAGTGCTGGTTTTGTCCCAAGATTTATGGATCATCTTTAACAGAGGTTACCCAGAAATGGATATGAACAAAATATCATTACATGATTGTTAAAGTATGAGACTGTTCCAAGTCCTAATCACGAGCAAGCCAAACATTCCCAGAGTGGCCCAGGGAAGGTGACTGGTTCTCTAAACCACTGAGCAGCTGTACCCTCAGATGCACTTGACTCAAGCTGCAGACTCATGTGCCTCCCTCTGTCTCCTTCTCCTCATTTTGTAAAACCAGAACAATAAAGCCAGACTGATCAGCCTTTAGTAAGGATTTGCCTTTGCAAAGGACTAAAAGTTATCACTTTGAGTAGGGATGATGGCAATCCCTGTCACTGGCAACTTATTAATGATGGAAGTACTGAGAGAGCTCTAGAAATCTATAGTCTACAAATAGCCACATCAGAACAATTACAAGCTCATGACTTTGCAGTGACTGAGAGCCAGAAGTCATTAATGTCTCCTGCAAATGCTGTCATCTCTTCAGAGAAGTTGGTATTAGCTGTGATTTTTGAAAAATGTGATTCATGACTTGTAAATGTCGGTCCTACATCTGCCAAGAGAGCTTGTGATAACTAATAACTTTTAAAATCCAACATCTAAGATCTTAGACTTTCTATTTTTTTTTTTTTTTAAACCCTAATTTAAATACTTTCTAATAAGGATGACACATCTCCTGACAAGCACTTTGCCTTGCAGCAATCCACTTGTCAGCTCCCAGCTCAGGCTGAGGACGTAAGAGCAGAGGCAACCAGGAGTGGCATCAGCTGCCTGGCCAGCAGCATCCCCCTGCCTGCTGGCAAGAGCTGGCTGGATTTAACATCTCTCAGACGTCAGAGCACTTTTCCAGGTGTCTGCAGTGGTTCAGCTCTCTGTTATCAGTTATCTGTCCAAAGGATGTACTCCTATCCCAAGGCAGTCCCTTCAGCATGAAACATTCTAGTTTGCACAGAGACTCTGAAGTGAACCACATCACTGACAGCATCAAAACATCCTCTACAGGAGTGGGCCACTCTGCTTGCTCAGCTGCCTCTGGGTGCTGTTCTTGATAAGAAATATCTCTGGGGGAAAAAAATAAATTCTGTGCTTACATGAGGCAGCCAACCTTTTCCTCTAAATGCCTATGTCTTTGAGTCTGCTAATTCTAAATATGCACAGAAAATGAAGTGCAGACAAGACCAGCATTGCTCCAATTCTTTACATTATCAGGAATGTTACATTCCCCAGAAAATTAAAACAATGTCTCACCTTCTACCCAACAAATACAAAAAAAGTTAAAAGATTGCAGATGGCTGCAAACCTGAAAATAACCACCACTGATTTTGCAGATTGAAACATTTTGTTGCTTCAACTACATGTCCACAAAAGCAGATAAGGGCCTACTAAGGTGGCCTACAGTTGGACACCATAAATAATCCTGGTAATAAATAATCCCAAGTTCATAACTGTGGTTGATTTCATAATTACCTTGCTTATGGAGCTGGAGCAGTGAAGCCCTTTGGGGAGCAGCCCCAGGCCACTGGGGATTCAGGCTGCTTGGCCAATTGCAACATCCTCCCTTTTCTTGTTGATCCAAAATGTAGCCAAGCTTATGAGTGCAAGAGTTCTAATACCAGGTTTTGTGCAATTTACCCTTAATTATTACTATTGATTAATTTTAACATTGTAGGTTATACCCAGCACTCTTGAGAAGGTGCTGAGGGCAGACAAAAAGAGGAACGAAAGAGCACTCTAATTTTAAAAATAGCTTCATTAACAGCCACACCATTGAGCCATTCAGACGTCCAGAGAAGATATCTGCACAGAGCAATGCACTTTGTGATGAAAACAAAGGTTTGCACCACAAGCCTGAGATGATGTTTAGATGGTTGAGGGGAACATGTACCACCAGGAGATGTACAGCACCTTCAGACAGATTAATTAGGGACAAGCTTCTTGAGAATAATAAGCCAGCTTTGAAGAGGACATGAGGTACTGATGCTTTCAGCATGAATTGATGTGGGCACTGTGCAGCATCCCTTCAGGGCAGCCTGTTTCAAATCCAGATGATTCCAATAATTACTTAACTTAAACACATGACCATCAAAGTACTCAGAGAGTTTCTAAATGTCAAAAAAAAACCCCACTAACTGTGTGGCAGCTTTACAAATGCCCTCAGGAGGTGTAGTGGATGCTATTTGCAGAAAGGAAAAGATCTATGCACATCTCCAGGCTCCCCACATTGCTGCTGAGCTTATTGCTACAAGGAATGGCAGAGGAACCATGCCCAGACCCTGGAAAACTCGTACTGGCAAAGGGAGAGCAGATGAGGAGGGATTAAAGGATGGGGGAAGATGGGTACAGAGTCACTATTTTAGTAAAAACCTCACATGCTTCACAACACACCAAATCTGCAACCCCAGAGGTGCAGATGCATTCCTGATCAGAGCGAGTCCAAGCACCCCCTGACAAACAATCCCAAAGACTTTTCTAACCAGTGGTGAGGCTCTTTCTCTGCCCAGCAGTTATTGGCATCACCTCCTTTAAAGCCAGAGCCAGCTCTGCAGCCTGATCAGGTCCTGGCACTCTGATTGAATCAGGATTTCTCTGTCCCAACCCATGTGTGCTCCACCCCACACAGGCAGCACCCCACACAGGTGCTCACACCACTGCATACCTCTGGAAATTTTTTTTCACTTGTGGAGCTAAGACTGGCACTCCTAGCACAATGAGCTGTGCAGCTGATAATCACAATTAAATCAGAGTGCCAGGTGACCTGATCAGAGCTGCCCTCTGCTTTTCAAGGAGGTGATGCCAATAACTGCTTTCCAAAGCAGAGCCAAGTTTTTAACAGTGCTGCTTGCAGAGCACTGCCCAAGCATAAACAAAGGGTCTTGAACTTAAGTCCTGAGAAGCAAATATAAAAATAAAGGGTGTTCAAATGTTTGGCATTCTAAATGTACTTATTTGTGTGTTGGACTCTGTGCAGACATCTGTTAGGGGTGCAGCACCTGCCTTGAGGAGCTGGCTCCAGGCTGGACACACAGAACTGCACAGGGATTAGGGAAAGTGCAACAAAAGGGATTGCTTGCACTTTTCCAGCCCACACTCTTCATCTGTTAATAATTGAAGATCTTAAACAACTCCTAGTATTTATTTTAAAAGCACTTCAGTTTACCTTTAAAAAAATCCTCTTGGCTGTATTCTGTTGGCTGACACTGATTCCATAAATGTTTCAGCGAGCAAAACATGTTAATGCCATTCCATGGGCTCATAGAATTTAGCATTTATTTACACTGATAAAACGTTTTAAATATTTATTAAATGGGAAAAACATTGCTTTTTATACCAGGTCAAGCCCTTTTCAGCCTCCAGAGGACTGCATTAACCCAAAAGTTTGGGATACAAAGGGGAAGAAGAGGGACTATGGAAGAATGGAGCAAAAACGCTTATGCCAAGTAACACCGATCTTTCTCAAGCTGTGGGAAATGCACTTTCAGGGCTGCTGCAGGTGTTTCGGAGCTATTATATGATGCTGTGTTTTTCTCTCAGAAGATGGTGGCAGGGGCTGGTTGTTGTCTGATTCAGGCAGTCACTGCAGAATGAGCTTTATCTTTGAGCACGCAATTGTCTGCACCTAAAGCAATGGGGTAACCTACACATCCCCTGGTGCACTTACAAGCTTTTTTGGATTTCAACCAATGTTTAGCAAGATGGCACAAGGTAAAGACCCAGCTGCTAAAATGCACTTGGCATTGCTGCACTGTGGAACACGTCCAAGGAAACTAATGGCAGGTTTGCTAATACAGAATTCCTCTCAAGAAAGACCTGCCTATAAAAAGTGAGACACTTCTTAGAAACACCCAACTTGCTTTTTTTTTTTTTTTTTTCAAGGTTCTGAACTTTCAGACCCGAAAAATCTTCTCAGTCTGATTCTGTCATTTTTCTCAAAAAGACAATATCTCTTCTTGGCTGCACAGTGATGTTCGTAAATTTCCAATTAATTAATGCATGAGTGTTGATGACCTCATATTTACCATCCTTTTCCCCTTAGATTTCCTGTCCTTTTGTACCCCTCATGTTTCCCTGCCCCTTTTCTCTTTTTTATCTTATCTTTCCCAACATTTTCCACTTCATCTTTCCTGTTATTTTTTTCTCTCTTATTCTACCCTTTCCCCCCCTTCTATTTAAATACTTCAAATGTTGCAAAATAAGGATTTTCCCTGAATTCAAACTCTTAAAACCAAGGGGAAAACAGGGATTCCCTGGGAATTTAAGCCTTAAGATGATGAAAATGGGGGAATATTCCCTCAACTCAAACCCACACCTGGGACTGTCTCCATCCTCCTCATCCTCACAAAAATACACATTTCCATACTTCAGCCAGCGGTGTGGGAAGCAATTATTTCCCTGCTAATACGGTTCAGAAGAGAACTACAGCTTTGTGCAAGCAGGGAGGAAGTAGGGGAGGATTTGTGACTCAGCACAGAGTCAGATCTCTTCTGGGAACCCTCTGTAGTGGCAGAGCTGACGCACCATCCCCAAAGGTCTCCCCACAAATCACATTTATTTCTGACTCTACACCAAGAGACTGCCACTACAGCTCTATTTCCAAAGCACAAGCAGTATAACCAGTAATAGTCCCCAGAGTGGATGTTTATCACTTAATAAATGTAGACATTAGCTAAGAAAATTGAAAAATATTAAATATTCATAAATATGAAAGGCTTTATAGCAATTTCAAAGGAAGCCTGGAAAACAACAGACAGTTTTAGCACAAAAAGGTCCACAGACATAGCAAGTTATCTTAGATAAGTACATCTACAATTATTTGTGACAAAAAAATGCATTGAGAACTTTCTTCACCAGTCTTGCAAAGCGAAATCATATCATACAGTTCATTTCAGGACAGCTGTACAATAGCAATTAGGCAAGGTAGTTTTTTCTGTCTCGCTGGATTTATCAAAATATTAGTGGCAGATTGGTAGATAAAGTAAATTCTGTGGGTGTAGCCCAGCATTCTTGGGGCTGCAGATGTAATTTCTATTTCAAGAATAATAGGGAAGGTCTTGAAATAGTAAGGAAAGACACAGCACAGAAAACTAGATGATGTGAAAAGAAATAGGAAAGAAAATTTTCAAGCTGCTGGGTGACTACTTTGGAGTAGGCAATGCCTTTTTAACATATACAAGCACTCAATTCAAAACCATGTGCTGTAAAAAAATAGAAAAAAGGAAGTTTTGGCATCTACTCACCATTTTCTCACTCCTGCATATTCAAACATTCTCTTCATTGGCTTCTCAAACCAAAATAGTCACGCACAAGGAAATTCACACAAACAGGCATGTGGAACTAACACAATTGTTTTTATGTTTGCCAGGTCTCGCAACACCACCCTTGCCTCACCCTTTGAGGCCATAAAGGACCAGCAGAACAAAACTAAAAGCCACAACAAACCCCACTTCCTTCTGGATGCTCTTCTCTTGGGAAGCAGCTCAGCTGGAGCATCCTCTGTCTGCTGGAGTGGCCTCCTTGGGCACACAGAGAGCTGGACACGATGGCCACACAGGCCCAGCCTGAGGAGGATGCTTGGAGAAATGGCCACGTGGCTTGGGCTCCTTGGTTCTGCTGGAAAAGACCTGTGCCACCACTCACAGCTGACGGTGGTGGAAAAGAAGAGACGGGGTCTTCATGATTTGCTCGCAAGGAGTCATGAAGCCGTTTATGGATCCACAAAGCAAAGTTTATATACTTTTTCTATTGTTACTAAAAAGAGCGCACCAATAATATTCGTGCAACTAAGGTATATTGCTTCATTGTAACTAGATAGAACTGCTTAATCTAGGCCTCCTTTAAGCTAGCCAGGTAGATGCAATATTTCTCTCAAATCCCCAGAGAAACTGCATGCTAAGCACTCTGTACCAAGCGCCTTCTTATCTCTTACATTCCTTCTCCAAAATCCCGCTTGCTTCTGCCAAGGCTTGGGCCTATCCACTCCCACCAAGGCTTGCGGCCTACTATGGCTGACAGATCCACGTCTGCCGTGACAAGCTGAGCACTACTAGCAGCTCTGCTCTCCAGTTGTATTCCCACACACAGCAGCATCCCTCTCTCCTCCTGGGGGGGCTTCAATCTTTTTTAGTAGGCTTTTGTTCCAAGCGAGTGTCCACTGTCTTATAAAGTTGCTGGATGACGAAAAGGATTGTGTTCCAATTCTAATACATTAGGTAGCTCCTTCAAGTTCAGCTTTTCTCTCTAACCGTCTGATTTTAGATCAGCTCAGCTGAGGATGAGATCCTGACAAGATCTTCAGGCTTTAAATGTAAAAATCCCAACTCAAAAATGGTGTGGTGTCCCTCCCTCCAACTGAATGCAGAGGAAGAGCACGAAGAAACAAGCAGCAGCATAAAATTCCATGTTACAGAAAAAAAGGCCATCCTGAACAAAACCAAAATGAAGTTCAGTGAGCAAACTCCAAAGCTGTCTGGAACAAAGACCACAGTGTGCTGACAAGCAGCCTTAAACAGAGTGGGGAGGTTTGAGGTGAAGTGCTCTCTGCCAGAGACTTCTAAAGATGGTTCAAAGGTAAGGCAGGTAAAGGGCATTCAGGAGTCCCGGCAGCTCCCAGGCCAGCAAGGGTCATCTGTCATTATTTCCCAGGAAACAGCTTTGATTTTCTGCTGACAGGATGCTCATGGACTGTCAAAACCATTCATGGGGTCACCATAAAGGTTTTATCTATCCTTAACCACTGGGAAGGAGCAAAGAATTAGATAGCAAGAATTTTTCTTGGCTTTTCTTCCTACAGGGCTATCCAAACCCAAAGACAATCTGGCCCAAAGGCTGCCCAAACTCCCAGTGACATGACCCATCACATTTCCATGTTTTAAATTTCTTCATGAGCAAGCACAGGTGGGACAGGAACAATATTTATAGGGGGAAATTTCGGTCTGCTAGAGTCAATCAGAAAACTTGTAGAGGAAAATGTCAGCATGCGGTACTGTCTTCAGTCTGGCCAGGTGAACATAAAAATAAAAGCCCAAGCCAATAGTTAAATGGCCTCTGAACAGAGATAATGATGGAAAAGCCTTGTTTCATGATGTCAAATGTTGTATGAAGCTCTGAAAACTAAATACACCTGTCCTAAGGAAATTATTTTGCAAACAAGGAATCTTCGGACTGACCCTTATAATTGGAAGTGCTAAAGCCTCGTGGTAGCAGAAATGGGCTCAAAGGAAATGTGTCTCAATCATTTGAGTGGAAAAGTAAATAATTTTGAGCTACAAAATTGCTAAAATGTTTCACAGTTTGAGAGAATTCCTCAGGTAAATGGACATTAGTTTCCTTTCTCTATTATAAATAATAAAGAGCATTTTATTTTTTTATGTCCTCCAGATGCTCTAACTCATCACCTGTGAACAGGTTTAGAAGCTTAAGAGATAACAAAAGTTAACAGGGATTCTGCAAATGTAGAAGTGCAGTCAGGGATGATAAGATTACAGTTTTGTGGTATGTGGAGAAAAATATATTGATGAAAGAAATTGATCTTCTTGCAGGTTAAATGCTCCAGCAAATAACAAGTGGCTTACCATGAGCTACACAAAGCTTCTCATGATAGAAGAATTACAGCAAAATATCGGATAAAGTCTAAAACTTTGTCTTTAGATGACTGTGGAGAAGTACAGCATATGAGAAATAAGACATGGCCAGACAACTCTGAGCAACTCTGTTTTAAGAACAAAAAGTGGATTTAGGCACTTACCAACCCAGTGGTACATCATCCCATCTCAGAACACCTAAACCTCCAGCTTCCTTCCTTTTTCCACATTAGTAAGACAGTTGCTTTTGATTTTTATAAACATGATTTGACCTAAAACTCTGCTTGCACACATCAGAAAATAAAATGCTTTAGGGGGGGAAATAACTTTCTGACATAATAAGCAAAATGTGCTTTAACTCACTGGGCAGCCCCAGTGTGTTTGGACAGAAAAAATTAATGGTTGCTGTTTTCACAAAGCTGTATTTTTCAGAAGAAAGAATGGTTCTTTATTGGTATTTACTTTCTTTGCAACTCTCTTTACAACTTACACAGTTCAAAGGCTTTTTGTACAGCTTGTGTATGTATTGCTAGAATGCATTGGAATTAAACATTTCTTTATTTTTAATTCCCTTTTACATATAATCAGCTCTCAAGGGGGAATCATAAGGCTCTCATGATGAAATCTGAAACAGCTAAATAAAATTCTTAATAGATACAGAAACACACAAATATAAATCTGAGAGGAATTTGATTTCCTCCAAAGCAAAGTTTTAAAGTGAATTAATCTCAACACTGGCACAGGAAAAGCAAGAGGTGGGCTAGAGCCTGAGTTTAAATTTTCATCTATATTGTGAGGGGAAGGATGAATTCAGTGCTAAATTCTTTCATTGGGTGCTGTTGATATTAAAACCTAGAACTGCTAGATTTAAAACCTATATACCTGGATGTATTGGTTTGATTTCTGACCAAGACATCAAACCTGATTAAAAGGAACTTTATCCTTTGATAATTTTTAAAACAAATAAAAACATGTACAGCAACGACCTGCAAGAAAATGCCAATTGCAGAAATGTCCTGAGCAACTTATTGCAGGAAAAAAAAGCCCCAACCAATCACCAAACCCAACAACAAATGCAAATAAAAGAAAGAAGTATCAGAGACTGCTAGCTTAATGTGTAAGCAATAACAGAATATAACCACCCAAGAGATGATACTCCTGAGATGTACAGCATCTGATGTGCCCCAGCTCTCACACCCCTGCAAGGATGCTATGTGCTGAATGATGGGATGCTTGAAGAAAGTTTAGAGAGGATGTTTTGTAATCCTGTAAAGGAATTCAATTTCTACAGCCTTTTCCACTGCTAAAGAAAACAGCATTTAGTAGGGCCTATAGAAAGAAGAGACAAAAATAGAATTTTTATAGTTTTTTCTATTTCTTTTATCCCCTGAGCTACATTCTGTCAAAAATGCTTCTGATGTAAAACTGTTGAGCTGTTTTAGCAGTACAGAAATTCAAAGAAAGATTCTTTGCAGAGGGTTAGCAGATGTTTTCTGAACTGTGATTGATGTGGCAGGGCAAACCAGCAGAAGATAATCTAAAACTGAAAAAACAAGAGGCATAGCTACTCAAACAACTCATAAAAAATAGTTGCAACAAAGGGCAAAGCACATATGGGATAGGTTATTGTTACACGTGTTAAACAGGAATTGGATTTGCTTCTGGAAAAAAGGGAGATTAAGAAAGATGTCTGATCTCCTTCCCTTTCCCTGACACAAGGAAAGCTTAGATAAAATGTTGAGAGACTGGGCAAGGTTAGGTGGGCTGTCATTTCCATGCTTCCCCATGATCAGAACAGCAAATTATTTTTTCCATCAGTGAACATCTCAAGCACTGAAAAGCTTGTCAGTTGTTCTTACCAGTGCTCTCATCTAGCATGGTAATAGCAAACAGACATAACTAAGAAGGCAGGACCTAATTTTGGAGAAATTTACATTAGAGAGAAGAGAGGCTCTCCCACAGATTTATGTAGAAACTTAAAAGTATTATTTGCTATTTTTACCTGTACTTAATTCATGCTCTGTTTTTTTTCCCCTACTCCAGCACTCATACAAGATGCAACATTATTATAAATGCAGATCATCACTGAAAAAAAAATAAAATTATTGGCAGGCTTAAAATGCATTGAGTGGTCGAGAGCACGTTATGACTGGTCTGCTGCTCTGTGCTTTGCTGATATTTTGATAATGCTTTGTGAAAAGCACAGGACCACAGGCATCCAACAAGGCTTTTGGAAGGCTTGGACAGACAGAAGTAATTCAAATGATGCCAGAGCTGTGGAACATCCATGTACCATTCTGTGTCCTGAGCAAAAGGAACTCTCCTATATCCCACTTCTGAGCTGCCTGCTCCCGAGGGTGTGTGCCAGTCACATCCTTGGGACAGGATGAGATAGTTTAAAAAGTCCCATCAGGGCAGACACATTGATAGACACACTGTTACTGCAGAGAAAACCAACAAAGGACTTCAAATCATTGCCTAATGATCTTAAATGGATAATCAATGCACAACTCAGCCAACTGAAATCAAAGTGTGCAATGAAATTTGTTGTGAGCTTGGGATGACATCAGATGCAGAAGGTAAGAAAAACCCAAATCAGATCATGCCCTTTCTGCTTGGAGCAGCCAAACCTTCCCTGCCCAGCAATTACAGGTGACCAAAAAGAAGCCCAAAGTGCTCCTGTCAGCCCCAGTCTGTACAGATACAATGCAAACCCTGCTGAGGAGACAGCAGATGGCCTGCTTAGATTTTTAGATGCTTCAGGACAAGCCTGGTGGCATTTCAGACCTGGTGCCCTACACCCAATGTGAGGAGAACTCTGGGCATCGCTTGAAGAATGAAAAGGTCCTAGAAATGTCTGATACATCTGGAAATTTTTACTATCTCTCTCTCTCCTCTTTGATGTCAGCAGGGGGTTTGTTTTCTTCATTTGGAAGGGACTGCCTACACCCTGATGTGGTCCCATATTATGATACTGGGATTTTTTCTGCTGTGAAGACAGGCTGAATAATCATGCCAGCATGCACACTAAGTGCTAGGAAAAAAGGCTGAGGCAGTTACTGGGTAGATTTGTAGCCAGTGTTATTTTTAAAAGAGCTACATAGACAGGATCAAATAAATATTTCCCTGTTTTCATTGGCATTCCTTAAATATGAGAGAAATCTTTATGAGAGCAACAACGTGCCTCTGTGAGTAATCTTCCTCAGCAGGATAAACCCTTCTTTGCCACTGCCACACAGAGTTAACTTCTGCTGCCATAAATGACATCATTCTGCAGGCTGCACCCCTCATGGAAGCTGCTTTGGGTCCTGATTGAGCCATTCCTGCTCGCAGCAATGACCTCTACCTAGGGGAGATGCTACTCTGGTATCAAGTTACTCCGTTGAGTAACTTGACCTAAGTGAATAAAGTGAATTGAATAAAGTAAACTTGACCTGAGTGACCCAAGCAAATAAAGGACTTGCAAGCATGTGTAGAGTTTGCAGTTAACTAGGAAGAAACAAGCCTAATGAGGACATTTAGTTCAGACTGTTCTATCCTTTCTAATCCGCTCCCTCCCCATTTGTAATGAAAGCAAAACAAACTGGCCACTTGAGATTAAAAACAGCGAGGCAAGGACATGGGAAAGGTGGTGCAGCTTGTGCTCTCACAGGGCTGTGTGTGCTGGAGAGATGGCACAGGAGGTTCGTAAGTCCTGCTCAGGAATGAAGGGGAAACTCGGGGATCTGCCTCACAGCATGTTTGCTACAGCTTCTGGACCTCAAGAGAAAAGGGCTTGGCAAAAAATGACATGATTTAATGTAACAACAGCAAAATTTAAGGCAGGAGTATTAAATTATTAGAAGCCAAATTATTTAGAAAAAAGAAAAATAACAAGAAATTATTTGGAAGCCAAATTTTGCCTAAATTCTATGAAGGAATTCCCTGTGTTTTCAAGGACCTTTATCTGCTAGGCTTGCCAAACTGCCCAGTATATTGTTCCTTCCTTATACAGCTTACTGTATTCTTTAATTCCTGCACACAAATATTTCAACTTGGGGAGCTCTGATCAGGCACTTCTGAGCGCAGGTCACAGCATAACCTTAGCAGGGCAAATTTAAGTCACCAATTCTAGTGAATAAATGTCAAATCACGTACAAATCATGTGCAAGACACTCCTGTCAAACATACTTTGCTAGAACCAGGCACATTTTAAAATAAAGTGGACTTCCTTACTGCCAGTTAGCATTTCCTGCAGACTTAACACCTGCTATTCAACATATAGAAACAGTCAATGGCTTAGCATTTATCTGCCATGTTCCAAAAACACATGGTTATCAAGAGAGATGTCATTCTGGATTCCTTCAATTCTCTGTGTTTGTTACCTCAATTACATTATTTCCTCCACTCTAGAGCATAGTGCTAATTTTCTTTCACAGAACAGAAAATAATGAGAAATTACAGCTGAAAAGTTTGATTGGGCACTGAAAAAAAAAAAAAAAGAAAAAATGCAAAATGCAGGCCAGATAATTACATTGAATGTGCTCATTTGACTATAAATCATTCAATAGCAAATTCCAAGTCCTGGAATCAAAAATGAGATAGAGCAGTTGCTTATTCTTACATCACAAAGATGACCATGGTGGTTCTGACATGTCTCTGCTGTCTTAAACTCTGAAAGGTTTACTCTGTATTCTACTACAAAGGTCTCTCCAATATTTTCCTTTCAGGGGGATGCATCACTGAATTATGAATCCATACAGACAGAATTCCCCTGTGATTTCAAATTATTAGATAATAACATATCCCTTGAAAAGAGGGAGAAAAACATTGCCAGTCTTAGTGTTAAGAGCAGTCATTATTGGAAAATACTGACTATGACCTCAATATCTTGTAAGCATTTGAAAGCTTTTCCTCTTTCTTCCCCACAAAAAGCTAACTCATAAACTCAGAGTAATCATGGACTTAAGCATCATTTTGTAAAAGTATGTGTTCTAGTTAATTATTTAAATATACATAAACGAAGTAATCCCTCAGCATTCACACATGAAAATTCTGTTCTTATTTACCTTTACCTCAGAAATGTACTCTGCCAGTTACATGTCACTAACAAAAGGACATTGTCATGAGGAGGGCTTGGCTTAGGTCTTTTTGCTCTTCTCTTTCCCTATTACAGGGGCTAGAGAGGCACCTACACTGCCTTTAGCTTTCTGTGGTTAAAAAAAAAAAAAGAAAAAAAAAAAAAGAGACACATTATGGCAAAGTTTTTGTTCCAGTGGAACAGCAGGGTCCTCTGCACATATAAATCTGTGTTTGAGCAGAGGTTTTTGTTCATATGGAGCACAGCAGCTACTCAAATCATATGACTTCCAAATTGTCTAGAAGAGCTTACCAATTAATCCTGGCAAATATCAGATAGACAATAACCAGTGGCAAAAATGCTGCTACATTAAGATAAAGTACAGCATAAAGGGAATGAACAGAATATATGAGGTGGTCTAATTGAGTAGCATGAATAAAGGTGACAGAAATGGAATTTAATCAGTTAAAAAGGCACGAGCTATTATGCGTAGGAGTAACTCATTGCCCTTTCTTTTTTAATTGGATCATGTTTCTGCATTGCCCAACTGGATGCTTCTTTTTGCCCTCCTGAAGCACAAAATGTCTCAAACAAGTTTTACGATATGTAAGAATATAAAAACCAAGAGAGGAGAGTGATCAACAGCAAACCCTCAGCACAGAAGGGCTGACTCCATTCTGTCCCTAGAAAGCTGCACAATACTTGCTGCTCCTGCCAAAGGAGATACTGGCTAAGTTTCCAAGACACTCAAGTGATTAAGTTTTGGTAGACATGCTGATTTTTCACTTGTCTACTTATGTACATCAAGGGAATTGTTTTCCTTCCCTCTCCTTTCTCAAATCATTACACTGAACTTAATGCCACACATTGAGACAGGTGCTTAAAACACCTGTCAGGTTTTCCTTACAAGAAGACTTTTGGTACTCCAGCAGTAAAGTTCTTCCAGCAACCAAAACAGAGTGTGCTCTGCACAAATGTGTTAATAAGACAGTAACAGAATAGTGAAATCTGGTCTGTGCATCAATGATATCAAGTGCTTAAAAGTGACTTCCATGCAACATAAATCATCCAAAATGATCACCATTTATGTACAAATTAATGCCAGGTTAGAAGCACTGAGTGTGGGCCATTTTTCCAGAAGAAGTAGGACTACAAAAAAAGTGGTGGGGGGAAAAAAAGTTTGCTTAATTAGCTCAGAAACTCAATTTTGTACACAAAGCAACTGCCAGCACTGGGATGACAGCTGTGGGAAGTATCTAATTTACTGGTCTGCCATATACTCACACAGTCACCATAAGAACTGTACCTCTCACTTAAAAGAAAAAAGTTTTCTGGAAAAAAACTCAAACTACTTAAAAAAAATAATCTAACGCACAAAAAATGCCTCAAACCAAACCGAATTGATTCCAAAGGAATTTCTTGGAAATGTGTAAACACTTAACACTGTTTTTAAAAATTGTACTGGGAACCCAAAGACTTTGAATTCAGTGCCTTTGAAAGCTTCTCCCATGATGGCACAGTTGCTTTTTGTGACATGAATAAAAAAATGTCTGTCTTATCTTTTGAACAAAATATCTATTTTCTTCTTCATGACAGTGGTCTTGTGAATGTCCATATAGCCACAAAGCATAAAAGTGTCATCTGTTCTATTAAAGATTATGAAATATTGATGTCCCTACAACTGTCATCCAGATGCAGTCTTCAGGCTTTGTTGAATTCGTGATCTCAAACCTTTTTGATTTTAGGATGCACCAGCATAATTTGGGGCTTTGGTCGAGACATTTACTGGCAAGAGGCAGCCAGGTCACAGGAATTCAGCATGCATGGGACTTGGAAAGAAGGGACTGTGAGCTCCTAACATCCTCTATCCACCCATCTGAAGTTGCTGGATTGTTGACCTACATGTCCAGGCAATAGGACACATGAATAATTAGAGGCCACTTCTGGAAATGTTAAATCTGGAACTTTTGTTTCCAGCTCTCAATCTGCACAATGCAGTCACCAGTGATTCACTTCAGAGGCCAATGAATATGCCTTCACCCCATCTCAAATCAAACCTATGAGGAAACTCTCTATATGCTGAGACAGGTCTTTAAATATACAAACCTGAATGCAAAACATGTCCCTCTTAAATTGAATTATTTCCTACGGATTGAGCCAGAGAGAAAAAAATCCATGTAAACTCTTTGTGACTCAGAAAAAAATTATTCCATGCTGCAAGCCAATCTCTCTACCTCAGACCAACTATTTCCCAAGACCAATCCTAATGAGTTTAAGATTTGCATGCAAAAATTCACCATATGTTTCCTAAATTTGTTTTATAGGAATCTTTGTGCTTTGCACACTTTTTTCCCAAATAGTGGTAGTCAGATCTGGACCTCAAGCCAAGAGAGATATTGGAATTTCCACGCAGAGGGTGGCTGCCAGTGACCCAGAGGATGCCCTCTTAATAAAGCAGCTCTGCTTCCATGCAGAGTCTGTTCAGTGAGAAGGAGTTGCAGTGTAGGTTATATTAATGGAACTTTAGGAAAATCTGCACAGGATTTTCCCTTACAGAGGAAAAGCTTTTTGCATTTTGGAAGGGCAAGGAAGCAAAAAGCATTTCTTTATAGATGGCAAAACACTGCAAGTGCAATGTTGGTAACTCAGCCACTGCCTCAGAGACAGAAATTACAGTAATTTCACGATTATAAGCCGCACCTGAATATAAGTCGCACTTCCGGGTAGCCAGGACGACCACAGGATTTGTCCACATATAAGCCGCACCCGAATATAGGCCGCACTTTTTATTTTTATTTATTTTTTTTCTTCTGTGCGGCAGGGTGGGGGTGCTGCTGACAGGCCAGGCAGGGCCAGAGCCGCGCCGGGAGGGGCCGGCCAGCAGC
>VRYO01002253.1:14872509-15089250 GCA_009812075.1 Sialia sialis
AGTAGGCTTTTAAAAGTCACGCAGGCCCCCAAGAAGCCAGGTTTAAGAAATGTGTCTCTAGTCAGAACCAGAAAATTAATGCAGGGTATCTGCCGGGTGAAGTTGATGGTTTGCTTGTTTCACACTGTACTAGCATTTTGTTGTCTAGACCAAGCATTTATTAGTCTGGACCAGGCTCCCTGGCTCTGTTCTGTTACAAATTAAATACTGAGAAAACTCACAAATGGACTGTTAGACAGTCTATGTTGGGATCAAGATCATATATGCATGTGGTTATGAACTGTGTCAGCTTCCCCAAATCCTCCAAGAGCAACAAGCACACAGCCAAGCTCATCCTGGACCAGAACAGCTGACAGCACAGAGTTTATGGCTAGTGGACTCCAGAAGCACTTCTTTAAGACAGCAATCTAGCAAGATGCTCAAATAAAAATAAACTAAGTGCTCCCTGCAGCTATTCTGGAGAACATTAACTCCTTTTCTGCTCACTACATCTCTCTTTGCTATAATCATGGAAATGAATGACAGTGTCCAACCACCTCTCTCTCAAGAGTTAATCAGGTCCCATCCATAACAAACTCAAGCCAAATGATAGAATTTTCCCACATTGTCATGTCTATATTCCACCTCCACAATGGGACTACCAGATTTAGTTACTCATAACTGCATTGTAAACAAGGAAATGGATGAAAGACTATTGAAGGCTGCTTGAGGACTTTCTCAGAGGCATTACAAATAATTTAAGCAAATCAGGCTAATAGAGAATGTGAGTGTGTCATTGCCCTGAATTGTGTTGCTTCTCAATTGTTCCCTGTTCTCATGATATGAACATCACAAGCAAAGAAAAAAATGCAATTTTAATGAAAAAGTTCCTCTCCCTCCAAAATCAACACACATGACCATAAAGAATTCCCAGCGTCAAGAACTTATAATACCAAAACTTCACTATGATTTCACAATCATTTCAAGGATTTTATGCTTGAAATCAGAAGAATCCTGGATATTCCTCTCTCATCAGCTACAAAGATTGCACAATCAGGCTGACACACCACTAGACTTCCATTCCTTTCCAGCTCTGCTTTGGCCACCCTTTGGTTAGCACCGCATTCATCACAAATACACACGTGAAAAAAGCCTTCCCCACACCCCAAAACCAGCCTGTATCATGCTCTGTGTTCAGAACTGTCACAAACACGCCCCATGTCACTCAGCAGCCAGGAGAAGGTGGCATTACTCACTGGGAACTCCGGACACCAGCCGCAGCGGACGCAGCACTCGGAACGCCCGCAGCGCCTTGACGTCGAACCCGGCGCCTTTGCCTCCTATCGAGTTTCCCCCGTCTGCTTTGGTTGCTTGTTCTAAAATTGCACTAAAAAGCCTGCAAAAGGAAAGAGGAGACAATGTGTAGGCAGGCAGCAAGGCTTGGGCTGAGCAGGAACAGAGATCATCAGCAGCATCTCACCCAGCGTATGGCACAGACCTGTCAAGTGTGTCACACCTCTCTCAACACTCACACATGGTGCAGAGACACAGACTCTCCCCATATGCAAGAGCCTATTGGTGAGTCTACACCATCTGCAAAACACTTGTTTCTGGAGCAGACATAAACATTATCCCACCTTGGGGAAGAAAACCATTCAGCCATTATCTGTCACCCATTTTAGAATTAAGATGCACCAATGGCACTGCTGGTAGAACTAGGTGCAAACTCGAGGACTTTTCAGGGTCAAGTTTTTAGATAAAGGAATCCATGCTCACACTGTGTGCTCATGAATCCATTTGTAAATCCCCTGATGTACTGGCTAAGGAGAGTGCAAAACTATAGGAGTCTTATTATTAGAATGTTTTATTATACCAGCCTTAATGTTTTATCTTGGCTATGAGGAGTAGATGCTTTAAGGAGATGTCTCACTCAGAATGCATTTTAAAAGGCAGAGCAAGAAAGAAAAGGCAATGTTCTTCTGAAAAAAACCTGAAGGCTCACCCTATCTGCTAATAAGAACTTGATTTAATAAATTAGCTCTCAGGAAGCAGCTTCCATTTTTCTGGTAAAACATTAGTACTTTTGGGGGAGGATGGATTGCTTATGAATTTGCTAATGACATTGCTTTCAGCCTTGAAATCCTCAGCCAGAACCCAGTCAAATTCAGCAGAGGTTAAAAGCTGTTCCAGCCTAAATGGATGTTTGGCACTCTAATTAAGGCAGAGTGGAGAGACCCCTTGGCCCATGGGTGCCATGGAGGGACCATAGACAACTTGAAGGAAACTTTCTGGGATGAAGCAGTCCAGATGGAGAGGCCTGGACACAGCAGAGGGTTCTCATAGGCTTCGCAGTCTGTGGTGCCCTGTCAGGATCTCATCCATATCCTGATGGCACATCCCACACAGCCCCCAGACCGTGGGGCAGGCAGAGGCTGAGCTGGCTGATGGCTCATCAAGGAGCTCCAATGCCTTAGCTCACAGATAAATCTTACTGACAGGGTCAAAACACAGGGAGCTGGTCCTGGATATTAAAATGAAGATTCATTTACCGAAACATCTATTCCCCCAGCACCAAATCCACAAAAAATGTGGATTAGAGGACCGCAAAAGTGAAATTTCTTTTTAAATTCACATTGAGAGTCTTATAAAACTTGTCAGCTGTGACTGAGAAGCTCCTAACTGGATCTATTCAAAGCCTGAACTTCAAGCAGCACAGAAAGATTTAACAACTAGGTAAGGAGCATGGGAAAAGCTGTGTGAGAGGAGGTTGGATGCTGAGCTTGTAGGTGTTGCAGAAGCAGGATGCAGAGAGACAAAAACAGAGCCTCTGAGAAATACTGCATTGACTACAGATATCACAGAGAGAGACAAACAAGGGTTGATGCAAAGAAGGGGAATTACTGGAATGTATGCATTTCTTGAGCTGTGTACACAAATTATACAGCTGCAATTATCTGCTGGTCCTCATAATAGAAACACTGCGTGTCAAATTTGGCCTAACCTGTTTTCAGCAAGCCACTGATTAAGCTTTAGCAATGTGCTCTGTTTTCACATTCAAAAATTTATCTTCCTAGTCCTCAGAATTCCCATAACAGGTGATGAGTGGTGCTCCTATACAACGGTCCCAGACTCCTGGGATGCCCTAAAGGAGAAAGAATTCACTGCAAAAAGCCTTCTAATGCTGTTTTTCAGCTCCAAGACTGGGAATCTCAGAGAACTCTGAGTCAACAACTGTGCAAAACTGAAGGTCCATTTTCCTGATGCCCATTTTCACTGGCCCATGATTTCCCAAAGAGCAGCTCTTGGCACTGGGCACCAAGGCAGCCACCTGTACAGTGAGCAAAGCAGACTTCTCTAAAACTCAAGCAGTACCCACACTCACACTTCAGCAGTAATTTGCACTAACTCCTGCTGCTCCTCATTTAAAAACCTACATTTAAGCTTGAATTGCATTACTCCCGCTAATCCTGCTTTAATGCATTTACTCCATGCTTAATATCTTCCCTGTACTAATCCTGCTTTTTACTAATGCATTACAACTTCTTATTTCTCTCATTCATTTTACCCTCTTTGCCTTTTGTATTGGGGTCTTGTGCCCACTGTGGCCTATTGAATCTCCTCTGCTTTTCAAATTTAGAGTTCATCTTGTCAATTCTTTGTCCTCACCACCTCACTTACTCAGGGCATGGGCACACCCATGATGTACAGCTATCATTTCTCTTAGTTTTTGCAGCTAATTGTTTTCTGAGACTAAAACAGCCAGATGGATGTTAAACCGCTGATACAAAAGATGAGGCCAGAGGCCTGCTCTCTTACATCTATATAGGAAATTCTGCTGTTTGATGAAAACATTTTTCGGGAAGTTTTCAGCAGGTGAGCTAGCATGCTCCAAGTGAGAGAACACTGCTGACAGGGAAATCAGAGTTCGATAGTACAAAAAAGGCAAGAGGGCTAATCTCTTCTGGCCACTGAAAATCTCACCAAAAATCAGCCTTATTTCCTTCTGCCAAACAGCTTTCTGCCAGCCTAAATCCATGCCCTGTTCTCATTTGGATATTGTACTTTCCATGTTGAAACAAAATCAGCAGCACCTTGATTTTTGCATTTCTCTTGTGACATGACCACACCTTAACTAAACTCATCTGACAGACATCAACTATAAGAGTAGAAAACTAAATTTTTATCACAAGCATTTACAGACATGCTCCATACTTTGTCTGGGGTTTTTCACATTTACCCGTGAACTAAGAAGTTAGCTTCATTCGGTTGTTTTTCTTGTGTTTTTCTATTTCCCTTTTGACATTTGATATATCAAAAGGCTTTTAACTTTGCTAATGACCCCAACAGCAGCATGATAAGGTTGTAACCTGCTCTTCATGTCTTCCTCTGTGGAGAGTACACTGTGATTTCTATAGCATAAAAAATAGCTTGTCAAGGGCCTCCAAAATATAGAAAGAAAACAAAGGGCTTGATATTTCTAAGGTAAAAAATCAGTAGAAAAACATAGCTGAAAAAAAATCCTCTTAGGTATAAAAAAAAAATAGTAAAACACAAAGGTTTTTTTCCCCACAGTGTTTCACTGATTTGGAAGTGGGAAAATGTTTAGGTCTGTCCTCTAGAAACTCCTCTCAGGCCTTCAGAAAGAAATAAACTGTGACCACATTTTCCAGTCTGCTCTGACTTCAGGTCTTGTCCAAATAACTTCACTGCTTACTTTCTCCAGTAAGACCATAATACTGCCTTCCAAATTAAACCAGTTTTTTTTTTCTTCTGGCAGTGGTTACAGGTCCTTGGAGAATGACTGTGCTTGGCAGACAAACTACAGCACTGCCAGGAAGGACAGATACTCTTCCTTCACAGTATCCTCAAGCTGGGCTTCTTGCAAGAGAAATTTCCTAATATTAAGGCACATCTTTAGTGTTTTCCTCAAGAGGAACAGCAAAAATGAAGGAAGTGGGAGACAATTTGCCTAGCCATTAGTGTTTAGTGTCTGTGGGCTGTGCCTCATTGAGCAGCTTAGGGGTCTTCACTGCTAAGTAATAATGTTGGTAGAGTTTCTGATAGACACCTCACCCAGACATTTTTCAAAACAACATTTGAAATGCTGCTGTACTAAGTTCACAGGCTATTTAAAGAGAAGCCAGATTCAAGCTCTGAAAGATACAGCTGATGAATAAGCAGGTCTCCCACACTTCAAGAATGATAAGATGCTCCAAGCTCACAGTCTAAAGTGCATCCTTTGACCAGAAAACACAGAACTTGTGTTCAGTGCTTCCCTCTGCTGCTGCTGCACATTCCTATGGCCTTGTTAGAATCACTGACTCTAAACTCCCTTGGGATATCAAGAGACAAATCTACAGGAGGCAGGGGAGGGTATAGAGGCAGTTATAAATATTTTCTGCAGGAACTGAGACTCTAAAATTTATACCTGGTCCTACACATGTCCTCGTTGTTCATGTTAAGGTAAAGGAAGCCAGATGTGCTATTATCTATTGAAGTTATATGTGGTGAACTGAGTATAGGTGGATTAGAAAGATCTAAACCATGTTTTTTATTTTTTCTCTTTTAACTTGCAACAGCAATTGAAGAAGTGCTTCCCTCCTCTCTTTCTTCAAAATTTATTTTAAACCTTTTCCACGGGGCTTCCTTCCTGGCAAAATATTCAAACACTCTGAAGTTTAAACACAAAGTCACTGAGGGGTTTCAAACAGCCCCCAGGAGAAGAAGGCTGGGCAGGAGAGGAGCAGATGGTGTCAGCAAGCAGGCTTTGCAGAGGGGCTGTGCAGAGGAAAAGCAGCACAGCAGCCTGGGCTGTGGGGCTGCACCAGTGACTTTAAACAGACAAACATCAAAGGAACCCATCTGGCCTTGAAGAGCAATCTGTCACTTGAGATTGTTACCATTTCACAGAGACCTTGGGGTCTTGGCCATGTTTACTGTATTCATGCTATCCTTCCCCAGTTGCATTTTTTGTACCCCATCTAGTGACTAAGAGCTGCTGGAGGCAAAAGCAGACACAAGAACTGAGAGCTGTCATTGGCAAGGAAATTAATTTCAGCCTGAAAATCATCCTGCTGATTAACTGCCTTAGTAGGAAAATTGAAAAGGACTGTACTTGAACTAGATATAGTGGTGTTCTATGGTTCCTGGAGTCCTGCTCTCTCACATCCAATGGAAAAAGAAGAGGTAATGTGTCCTCTCTTTAAAATGCCTCTTTCTCATCAAAATGAAAAGGGAATAATCACATTCACAGGAGTTCTTTTCTTCAATATTTCTTCAACTTAGGCAACATGACTATATGAAGGCATTCAAAGGCAGAACCAGTGATGGAATTGGACATCAATACCAAGGAAGGGGGTGGGGATTTTCCAGTTTTCAGGCACTGGTGTGCTGTGGGGAGCAAAAAAGCACAATGGGCATTGCTGTAAGGAGAAGCTTTATGGCCACGTGGAGGCAGAGAGGTCCTGAGACTAAGAATAGGTTTCAGCCTCCCCGTCACTGGGAATTCTCCTTCCACCCACTCTCATGGTGATGGCAAGTGGGAGGTACTGGGGAGCAGTTTGCTGATTAAATATTTTGGGGTTACCACAAATATCAGGAAGGTGGATGGGTTTGGGGCAGAACTCATGAGGGGTTTTGGATGACCAGGACTGTCCCTTTTGATGATTTCCCCTAGGAGTTACTGCAGGGTTTCCTTGGTATAGGGGTGAAAAGACTCCAGGTTTTTGTGGGCGATGAAACTCTCTAACAATGAAGTGGTGGGAAGATGGGACAAATTATTCAGGCAAAGAAATCCTTGTTCCCTTTGTATTCAGAGGTAGTTTATCCTTCACCTCTTCCCTTCAACAACCACAATTGCAACCCTTTGCCTACCTCTAACCCTTAGGAGGAAAAAGCACAAGGTGTATTATGTTGCTTTCATTCAAATAAATTAAATGTCAAACTTGAAAAACATAGAGAGGAATAAGAGAATTAGAAAGGTTGCAGCTCAAAGTGGCAATTTGATCTACAATAGTAAAAGTAGTTTTTAAAAAGGTTAAAAGATTAAAAGGGTCAAAATTGAAAGTGTTGGAATCACCAGCTGAGCAGTGCAATTTAACTGAGGAACTTATTTTTGTTTGTAAGTAGGAAAACCTGGGATTTAAAATTTTTTTTCATCTTTCAGAATGAGAAATATCAAAAGTTCACAAGATGGCAGAACTTATGTGTCATCAAGCTCTTCATCTTAATTAAGGGATTAACTAGATGTTATTTTTTAATATTCACACAGATTTAAAAACAAATGCACTTTCTAGCAGTTAGGCAGATTCAGGCCATTTACTATACCCAACAGCTTTGGACTGCTTTCTCTTTTTGCCCCTGGTTCCCAAGGAGCAATTTGGTTTCCCTGTCCTGCAAACCATTAGAGCTGTTTGTCAGAGGAATGGGCAGCGATGTCCAACATCACCCACATGACACAGAGCATTCCCCCACCCTCCTGCTCCCCAGTCCCCACGAGGACAGTGCCCTAGAAAAGAAGCTGTTGGTACTCACCCCACTACCACAATTATAAAATCTAGTAAATTCCAGCCATTGCGGAGGTAAGCGTTGGGGTGAAAGAGAAGTCCGTATGCTATTACTTTTAAAAATGCTTCCACTGTAAAAATTATGAGAAAGAGATACTCCACTCGTTCCTGGGGAAGACAAGAGAACAAGAGAGACACCGGTTAGTGACACATCATGGATCAGGATGTTTCCTGCTGCCTTGGTCCACCGTGCAGCTCACTGACTGCCACCAAGGCACCCCTCCCACTCTCACCTTGCTGCCCACAGGGCTTGGCTCCTCAGCCTGCACTGGCTCTGCAGTAAAATTGGAGTTGGATTCTGATATTTGCTGCCCTTGCCTTGGCAGGAATTGACCCCTGCAGAGCCTTGTGCAAAGCAGGAGGGGAGAGGGTCAGCAGAAACCCCCCAGCCCTCAGGGCAATTATCGCCAGCCATCAATAATGAACTGTGTGCAGTCTCTGGATGCAGGAAAAGGACTGCATCCTCTGGAGAGGAAACATTCTGCATGCAATACTGTGCAGAGAGATGGGGAAAACTCAGGGGAGCCCACCTGGTACTGATGTGTGTGTCAAATAGAGCCTTCTTTGGGATTCCCTTCTCTGCTGCTGGGGAATTCAGCAGGCTGAATATTGGTGATAAGTGAATCACAGATCAGGCTGACTAACTCTGGAGGCTTTTAGTCATTCTGTCAGAATTGTACATATCCCTGTGAAGTGCAGGCTGCAATTAAGCATATCCAAACAAAGGCACCTGCAGTTAGAGCACAGCCTGGTTTAGGAAAGGAAAGCAGGGTTTTGGAGTCAGTACATAGGCTCACCATCTCTCATCCTCGGGACTTTTAGCCCCAGTGTGGAATAAGGACAGCAGTATTGCAGGAATGGAGGGATCTCCACCTAAGTAGGAGGGAAACTGCAGCATTAGGTAATCACTACACAAGTGCTGCATGGCAAGCTGAGTGGGAGAGAAGTACAGGAAAACCAGATGACAGCACAAGAAGACCAAGTCCCTATAAGGTTAAACGTCAAAGTTATTAAAAGTTCACATTGAAGAAGTAAAATCTGAGAGAAATACAAATTAAAATGTCCTAGGCATAGCTGTCATATATTAAAGGATACCCAGCATAACAGTCAGACAGGTCACTATTTTTCTTTTCAGCTCCAAATTGTGGCTGCCCTGTTCCTCTGTCCGGCTGAATGCATGTATGACATTTTCATATTATACAGCAATATAGAATGAGCAGGATTACAATAAAATTACTTTCATCATTTGACAGCTGCCCATTCAAATATCTTCCATTCAGCTCCAGGTAATTAGCAACTCACTAGGAGCTTGCAGAGCAAAGCAATTGCCAGTTCATCTGCAAGTTTACATTAATGTGATATTTTAAAGACTGAGAAACTCCATCTGATAGTAGCAAGCACATGTTTGTGCTTTAAAATATTGCTGGCTTCCCTCAGACAATGCTTTCCCAATGTCTATACCCCACTGCTTAGTACAAGGAATACCTAAAAAAAGTGTCATTGTGCAGTTATCTGATCCAGGAGTAAAGCTCTTTTGAACACACCCACAGCAGAGGATTTGACTGTCCTTGTCCCAGATGGAGACACAGCAGCACACCAAGGGTTTCCCTTCCCTTGAGCTCAGAAAAGGAAACAACAGCACACAGTAGTGTGTTCCCAGCTGTACAAATAGCAAAGTGCTTTCAAGCAGGAGTCTGAAAGGACAAGGTAAAGCCTGCACAGAGAGTGAGGAATGATGAAAATGGGCTCTGAGAGGGCAGAATCGGCCCTGAGCTGGGGATGGGAGCAGGGTCTGCTGTGCCTGGCATGGACAAGGCCTCATGTGCCAAATGAGGATGGAAATAAAGATTTCTCCTATGGCAACCCAACCCAATAATTAGCCTTTCTCACTCCAGTTTCCACCTTAGCACATTTGTGGGCAAGGCTTTTTTCCCCTCTCACACAAAGCTATCCCTCCTCCTGCCTTTGAGCTGCCTCACACACTCAGCCCATCTCCCTCCATAAACACACCCAGGCCCAAGCACTGCAGGCCGCAAAATCTCCTCTGGGAGCCACAGCTGAGATGCACAAGGGGATGTGGAGGAGCTCACTGAACAGCTCCAGGTGCCCTTAAAGCCCAGATGGAACAGCAAACGTGCTCATGTCCCCTCCAGGGACAAACACTGCCTCTGCCTCCAGGGACAAACTGCTGCCACTCCATGAACGTGACTGAAATACCTGTGCTAATGCCAGCAATGAAACAAAACACTTGGGAAAATTCTGGAACAACTTTTTTTTGGTTTTAATTATTATGTAATAAATATTCAGTGCTGCACAGAGTAGCCAATATACCAGCAGCTAGCGTGTTCCATTTGGCTGGGTGTAGGGGCCTCATTCCTTTTCTGTCCCTAAAGATTGCTATTTTGTTATTGTAATAAATGCTGCTTATTGAATCTTGTCATGGGGGTAATGATATGCCAAAGTATTGCACACACGTGCATGTACATACATCTATACATTGATATACAGATGTATACAACTACAGGTTGTCTGAAGAAATTCTGACACCTCTTCAGCTAAGGTGGAAAGATCCATAAAAAAAATAAAATTCTATAAAAGCTTCTGAAATTAACATAAGACACAGAATGTTAAGCAGAGGATAGATTTTATGATCCTCTGCTCTTATATTAATGATTTCAGGGTCTAAAACTGAAGGAAAAATACTGCTGAGATTAACCAGTGCAGCTGCTCCAAGACCATTTCAGAAAGCTGCTCCTACTCAGGCTCAAGAGCAATTTGAAAAGCCTACTAAATAACTGGTGTCCCCTTTTCTTCCTGGACTATAAAACTGAAGAGCCTTCATGAACAGAGCACAACTCAGTCATGACAGAGCATAACTGAGTTCTCCAGAATGTGAATGCAGTCCCCTATGCTCATGTAGCACATGGAGCACACTGCAGGATCACAAACAGGAGCTTCCTCCTTGGACAATAGGGACATCAATGTTTTGAAAACTAAAGGGAAAAACAGCAAAAAAAAAAAAAAAAAGACTAGAAGAGGAGGAAGGAGAGAAGTTTTACAAACAGTCCCTGGAGCACACTTGTTGTAGGACTGGCTGCACCCTACTTTACTTTGTTTTGGGCTTTTTTTTGCAGATACAGGACATAAGCATTAGCTACCCCAGCTGATAGATTAGCCAGCACTAACATTGCCAGGAAGCAACCTATACATCATCTTACTCAGAGCAAAGAAACAAATATTAACTTTCTGTCAAGGCTCTAAGATACATTACCAAAAGAGGATTACTGTGTTACGTATGAAACCCCTCTAATCCCACATGTCTTACAAAAAAGTCATAGGTTTGGTTTTGTTTATAATTTTTAAACTGTAGCTAATGTAATCTTGGGTTCATAAAAGGAGCCTGAAAACAGGAAATCCAAGGAAATTACTCTAGGGTGCTATAAGGCTGTTCTCCTGTCAGAAAGTGAAGAGACCAGTGCTGTTTCTGAGAAATGCTCACCAGAATGATCCACTACATCTTGATCCCAGCTCTATAAACTCCATCCATCCCTCCAGCACCACTGCTTGGTTAAAACATTTTAAAGATTTAACCACAATCAGGTTCTTGCATTCCATGCACACTAGTGGAAAGAGCTTACAGTCTAAAATTCAGTCATTAAAAGTTTTCTCAGACGGCTGTTTGTCTCTCCTTGGACTCAGCTTGTTACAAATCATGTTTCAAAAACTACAGCTTCTGTGTTTGAAGTAATGAGTCACAAGCACTGCACAGTTGGAGCCTTTATGGGGCTGCCCCTGTGACCTCAGTTACATCTGAGTATTATCATTCCCTAAAGTGTCCTTAAACATGAGAGAACACATCTCTTCAGTAATGCAAATACCCAGATATCCAAGGAAAGCAGCAGTATTTAAGGGTTCTGCCATACAGGATGTTTTGGCAATGCTTAGAGAAACAGGCTGTGAAAGATGTGAATCCCAATGGAAGCACTCACACCTTCCCCTGGCAGGGAAAACCAGGAGAATGAGCTGCAGCTCTGGGCAAGACAGCCCAGAAACTCCATGAAAAAAGCTGCTGTGGCTCTTGGATAACAGGTTACATCACATCTGGGTACAGATATCCCCACGGTGTCAATAACCTGAGAGCACTGCTGACAGGAATAACTGTGACCTTCAGTGAGGAGCAAACACAGGTGTGCACTGAGAGGACCAACTCCATAAAGAAGTTGTTGAGACAGGTTTGTTCACTTCTTGGAATACTTAGTTACTCAGGAGACATTTTCAGCTAAGTATGCATGAAAATGTAGAGGCACATGAGGGAATAAAAAGAATATCCCCAAAATTAGAGCAGAACATTATCTGATTTTACCTGACAAAACAAGCCCAAAGAAGTGAGTGACTACCACTGAACTAAAGATTAACCCAACACTTTGGTAAACACAAGTCAGAAGGGCTTCTGAAAGGTTTAATTTCCAAATATGACCAGCACTGCCTTCTCTCCACTCCAGCCAAAGGCAGTGCCAGGCTTTCAAAGCAGAGTTAAACTCATGCTAAGCACTGCAGAAATATCAGCTTTTAATTAAGCCCTGGAAATTGGGGGATTCACTCACATACATCTGCTTTAAAGGGGTCCAACACAAGAATGAATGAAAGGGAATTCTCACTAATCTGAAGGAAGCAATTATAAAACAGGAATATAGCACAAGCCAGCCTTTGGAACTTTATGATAATTCACAGCATGCCCACGATGTATTTAAAGAACTTCCTCTGAAATGAATAGAAGGGAGAACATAAATAGTTTCAAGTTATTACAGGCCTCATACACATGCCCGATATTCAGGGTAAATCAATGAACACTTCATGCATAACTTTTGCAGAATTCAGTCTGTGAAGTCCTTGCTTTTTTGGCAAGGATCAAGTGGAATTTATTTACAGAATCCAGTTGTAATGCAGAATCAAGGTAGCTGGGGTTGTCCTGGTTTAGGGCAAATTTGGGAGGAAACTTCCAAAGGGGTCCCTCTAGAAAGCAGACTCAAGTGACTCCTCCCACAGCTGCTTCAGGAAAAGATTTCCTTGGAGAAAAGTGGAAAAAACCTAAACCCTGAACTCTGGTGCCAGTTAGACAATGTGTAATGCTTGTATTTCTTTACTGTCTTTGTCTGGCAATAGCAGAAATCTCTTGGGTGGTTTAGCTCAAGATTATATTTTTTTTTTTAAACTGAAATAGAACAATAGGATCCTGTCTATATATGAGTCAAATACAGAGAATATGTTCCTTATGGGTTCAGATTTTCTCTGGCATGACCAAGAATTGAAGCCATATAAACAGGCCACAAATAAATATTCCAAACTGAACTGCTTTGAAGAAGCAACGAAGGTTGTATCCTATTTTTTTTTTTCATCCACTACTCTGATTAAACTGAAATGAACTGTCACTTTATATTTTGATCAGACCAATAAGAGATTACCCTTCCAGGAGGAAGTAAAATCAGGGAAGGCAGCATAAAGTTTATGATTGAGACAGGCTCATTTAGGATATCTGGGTAGAAATTAAAAGGTGGAAAGGTATTTTTCCCGTGTCCAGAAATTAAATTCACCCATGGAAGAGGCATTTTTTGGGGCAGTGAGACAGCCCAGTGTCTTCTCCCAAGGTGAACACAGCCATTAGAAACATCTCTTTTTTTTTCCCCCTCTACCAAGCACTGATGAAGCCCAGGGTACCAGAAACATCCATTTCAATCAGAGCAGCCCCAGCACAACAGCTGTACCTCATAGATCATCACGAGGCACATGTGCCTCATCCAGCTCCCAAAATGACCTAAAGAAGTGAGGAATTGGCTGAGCACCCTGCTCAGGTGCCTGCACCCAACACACAAGTCCAGCAGTAATATTTCAGTGCTCCACATGATTAACTTTTAAAATCATTAACAATCTTTAAAAAACATGCTGTTAAATATCGCGTTTTGTTGCCAGACAGAGCTGTGTGTTTATCTGCACTTAAGGAGGGATTCTAGAGAGCCATCTAATTAAATAAAGATTCATTAGGACAGTTTTTAGGAGGCCTTTTCCACAGAGCGTCTTGTAAGCAGGATAGCATCTTCTAAGCAGGGTACTCGAGCACACTTGCTTTTGGAAACATCCTACCTGACCTCAGCACATCTCTAATGATTTCAGTGTTTTGCACCTTCTATGAGTCCTAAAGGGGCCGGTCTGGAGATCTTATCATGGTACCACTTTAATCAGAGCATCATTACACCATCAGTGCTTTCAGTACAGTAATTTCACAATTATACTCCGCACCTGATTATAAGCTGCACCTCCCGGTAGCTGGGTAGACTTCCTACATGCCAAAGAGTTTCTACAACCCCCTCATGGAGAAGAGGTGTGGAAGAGTTATATTCTATACTCTTAAGTTAGTGAGGAATCATTTCTTTCAGAAAGTTGGGTTTTGTTTTGGCTTTTTTTGTTGTGTTTTTCTTGTTTGTTGCACTGTTTTGTTTGTTTTTTTTAAATGGGGGAAGGGTTGTTTTGTTTTTTGAATTTTTTAGTTTGATTTTTTTGTCTTTTTTTTTTTTTTTTTTTTTTTTAATTAAGAAAAGAGAAACAAAGCTTTGAATAATTCTAGTGCATTCCAGGTTAGACCAAAACAGGATCTTAATCAGGGAGAATTTTGCCACTAATTTTGTCTGTAGGCTGAATTGACCACTTCTCGGTACAACTCCTCAGGTAATAAATTATACGTATTATAAATTTTATAAATATTATAAATATTATGAATATTAAATTATAAATATATAAATTATAGCAAATTATAAACTTTCCCTGGACTGCCTTGCAAGGGCAGCCCAAACCTGCCCATCCCTGGGACAGAAGGGCTGGTGCTGCCTCCTACCCAGGAGCACATTCCCAAAAAGAGCAGCAGGCACAGGAAGAATTTGGGCTGGGACCCTCTTGGATCCCTCTCCACCCCTGAGCCAATAGTGGATCCACAAGGGAACCCCTGCAGAAATCTGGCCCTGGAGCTCTCTTTGTACAGACTTTTCTCTGGCTGACCTACCAGGACACCTCACCAAATCCCACTTCTGAAACATCTCTAACAAAAGCATTTTCAGCCCATCACTGGCACATTTTGGGACGCTCTAATTTATGTTTTTAATCTACTACAATTCTTTTATAATTGTTTGTGCAGTGATGCCTGACAGGGAATGCTTTATAAATAAATTGAATTTATGACTATTTATAACCTCTCCTTCCTGAAATTTCTCAGCAAATAAATTGGTCCCACAGCTCAACCTTCTAGAGCAGAGGTTTCTCTGTCCACATTCATCCAAACACACAACATGTGTGCACAAAAGGGAGAGAGAAAGGGACAGAGTGTGTACGTGTGTGTGACCTTTTCTTTCCATGAGTCACTTAAGGGCATGTTTAACATTCTGTTCACAGTGCTCAGGGCAGACTGGAAAAATACAACTGAAGGGAAGGGGATGAAAAATGAAAAGTCCTTGAAGCTTCTTCATCCTTCCTTTCCTAGGACAAAGCTTTTCATATTTTGTTTGCTACCCCTGAGAAAGTTTCTCTAGGGTTTCTTGCTGCTGGAGCACACAGGACACATGAAATGAGGCAGACCTCAGACCTCTGACAACCAGCACATAAAACTCATTTTATGTCCTTAATGGAAGGCTAATTGGTAATTAAAAACATGACTGTGACCTGTGCAGTACCCAGACAATAGAAATTGATTTAATTTTAAACAGATAAAGCTGCAGCTGTGCAAAGCAGCAAGGAGAATCAAAGGAGGCGCTTTAGTTTTTAGCAGGTTTTGCTAATTTTGGCAAACCAAATAACACAAAACAAACTTTTGCAGTGCTTCAGCCCCTTGGTTGACTCCTCTCTGTTCACCCTGATGCTGAAACAGAGCCAGGAACAAGAAGATGAACAATGGAATCCTTGCCTGTGTTCCTCCAGTGAAACCAGGGCAGGAATTTCCAGTATGTGCTCCATTCTCCCAGGTGTGTGCACTGGAGGGATAAACAGGGATAAAACCAAAACCCTTGCTTGCTCCAGCCAGTGCAGGACTCTCCGTGAGCTCACAGCATTGCTGCACACTAATGGAAGCTCACTGCATAAACACTTGGAGTTTCTTCAAACAAGACAAACACACAGATCTGGCAATATTTAAACCTTTTTTGCTCAATAAAAATGTTTAAACACAAGGCTCTACTATTTCTGAAACTGAGAATTTCCCTTTACAGACAAGGGCAATATTGCATTTAGAACACTTTCCATTTTTCCTTCTAATATTCAAGAAAACCAAGTTTTGAAATACTAGAATATTTCAGACAACACCTAGATTTCCACCAGCCTGACTGGCATACCAGCAGGAACCCAAATTGGGAAAACAAAGAGAAACTAAGAGAAAAGCTACATACTAATGGATTTAATTCATTAAAAACAAGGAAGGAGGATTTCTAATTAAGTTCAGACACTCATAAGGAATGAAGATTGCATCCATGCCATTTTTTGCAATTGAAAACCCTGTAAATAACTATGGTGAGCACTAATTACCATGCTAGAAGAGAGGACAGGCACCCCATGTACCTGTATTTTCTTTTACCATGAAAAACCCTTAAGATAATATTTAGTCTCATGCAGAAAAATTTCAAATAAAAAATAAGAAAAATATTAGAGTCTGGACAATGAGAGGTGAAGAATCTTATTAATATTCTAAAATTTTCTTTTAATTACACTCAGCTTGATTAGCTTCTGTCTGGTTTGCCACAAAGTGTATTCTGCCTTTATCCCCTGGCTGCAGGGGTATCTCTGTCTCCTGCAAGAACTGCAGGCTGTGGGATCTCTGTCTAAAGGGAAAATCACGTTTCAGCTGGCCTGTCTGAAAAGAAATTATCAAGGAGATCTAAATCCCAGCCACAGCCAGAATTCCCTTTCATGATTTAAGTCAAGTTCTTCTGACACTATCACTTCAGGGGGGCCAATCCTGGTGAAAACATCTCCAGGAATATTCCCAGATCTCCTCTCCATCAGAGTGCTGCTCATCCTGCCAAATGGAATTGCATTTCCAAGATTCGGTGTTCCCTTGATGAAAACAAGATGTTACACTCCCTGTTTTCACTCCCCTGATTCCCAAGGCTCCCTTTTTCTCCAGCCACCCTCAGGCTTGGAGCAAACAGGATTCATATTGAGCTGTCTGAAAATTATTTTTAATGCTATTAATGTTATAGGCTGCTGTAATGGATGTCTTCCAAGTTTTTCATCCTGACTAGTTGTTCTGACAGATCTGCAGCACACTAAACCATCACTTGCCTTGCTGTTGGCCAAGACCCAGCTCCCAGCACAGAAAAAAAATTAAATTAAAAACATACATTTAACAAACATGATGAAATTTCCTCATGAAATAAAGACTCAATTTGGGAAAAATAATTTAAATTAACTCTTTATATGGATGTAATTTTCAACAACTTGTAGAAGGTCTGTATAAACAAGAACTGAGAAAAATAGGACAGAAAACTTTGGCCTGGGTAACACCAAAAATATTCTACACTAACACAAAATCCAACTGCACACACTTGGGGGATTTCAGCATTTTCTTTGAGTTGTCTACAAACTGTGGTGAGGCAGTGCTGTGCTAATGTTTGAGTTCAATGGGGGAGCTAATTAAAAACTATAATTAAATGGAATAAGCTGCTATTATTTATGAAACAGCAAAAAGGGTGTTAAAATAACAAACATAGACATGGAAAAATAATTTTGATATTGCTCCTTCATCCTGTTTTGACTGTCTGTGGTACTGTCAGTAACACACAGGTAGAAGGGGAATCAATTTTGCAGGTTATGAGCATTGCTCAGTCCACAGTTAATCCTTATCCTGTGACAGACTGCAAGAACCAACACAGCAACCTAAAATTCATTCACAGAATATTTTCTGAATGAAAAAGAAGCCAATGATTCAATTTTTGCAAACGCTTTTGTGTTTTGCTGAAGCATTTTAGTCACCTGGTCTGAACTGAAATTTTCCAAAATACTTTCTTCTCTCCTAAAAATTTATTCCTTATCAAATCCATCGGGATTCCTGAAGATATAGAAAAAACATTCATAGGATAGCATGGAACTTCAGCCCCTCAGCATGGCTCCACAAGCTGGTTCCCACAAATATTCCAAGCAATTCTGTCACTTGCACATCCTCTGTTTCACTCTCCTGTGCTGTCTCACCCTGATTTATTTCAAACCCAATTTGTTTCCACAAGGAGATAAAAAAACCCAAAACAACATAAGCAATGAGGACTATGAAACCACTGGCCTATGGCAAATGCCATAAAATAAAATAAAATAAAATAAAATAGTTAAGGGAAATGCTTTAATTTTAATAAGCTTCTCTTCTGCAATCATTCCCTTCATGAAAAGTCCAATTACCAAGAAGCAGTGCTGTTGGATCCATGCACTCTATAATGATTCGTTGGGCTGTTACACAGAAATGGAACTGACAGGGAAATCCCTTGTACAGCTTGCCAGATATCAACTAACAGGGCTGAATTGTCCCACGAGTTTCTGGAGCTGCCTCAAAGGAGGAGATTGCCAGACTAAAAGGAGAAGTTTGTCTCACCATGTAAGTGCTTTAGATTTCATAGAAGGTTGCAGGGCTTATGTAGTCAATCACCACTGAATGTGACTCAATATCATGCCATTGCAACACCAAAAAAAACAAACACCATGCTAGGATGTGGTGTAAAAAATGTATGAGCCACAAGATGCAAGAAAATTTCCTTTTGCTCCACACAGGGGGGAAAGCTTGGCTGAAATTCTGTGGATGAAAGGATGTATGGATGGACTCCTCCAAGAGAGATCAACAGGGATCTCCTGGAGTGGAGAGATCACCTAAGAGGAAAAGCTGCAGAGAGAGGAGAAATCAGAACAAGGCTCTGGGCTGCTGCAGAGAGGTGAAGAATTCATCTCCCTGTCTTCACTTTGGAAATGGCAGGAATTAGCGGCTTTCCACTGGCATAAAGAAGGTTCAGGACTTTGAGGAAACCTTTCCCTAGGATGGGAGGATTGGTCAGAGGGCTGTGCCAGATCCCTGGCTGGGAAGTTACAGACTGTAAATCCCCAGAGGGGCAGGGTGACTAAATGGCCCACCAGGGTATCTGCTACCCTAAATTCTGCACTCCTGAGGGTCTAATAGACATCCATGGCCTCAGAATCCGGCCAGATTTTCCTCACTGGGGAGGCAGCTGTCTGTTGGGTTTGGACAGAAAACTCCAGGGGACAGGCCTTCTCTAGTCACAAGTGAAAAGCCTTGCAAAATGTTTCTGACAGCCATTCAGCTAAGGCAGGAAATCTATTAGTCATTTGGGATTTCAAGGAATGCCTCCATGTGCCATCACTTGAAAAAGGAGCTCAGTTTCTCTCTTGGGGGAAAGAGAATTCAGGCTTCTCCCCAGGGCTGATCAGTTTGGAATTGTCACTGCAGCTGTCCTGGGATGCAGGAAGTTTTCTGCTCTTATGTTTGGGGTTTTCAAAGGTTTTTCTGCAGAGACCAAGTTAAGAGCAGGGATTTTTCCCTCCTGAAAGGACTCTCAAGCACCACCACCTGTTCTCATCTAGGCTGGTGATGTTTATAAGAGGAGTTTCTCTGCCTCAATGCATCTGGCCCTGAAGGACATCCAGGAACACGACCTTGTCAATGTTCAGTCTTCTTTTGATCTCTTTTGCCTTGGGCTCACTGAGCCCTTGCAGCAGAAATCTTTGAGATTTGCAGAGCATATTTGTAATTAATCCTAGACTTAGAGGAACGTGGGGATTAATGGATTGCTGAACTCCTTATGTCTCTGGAGCAATGCTGGAGTTTCCTTGTTACAAGCAGCAGAGAAAGACAGAATTTGGCTTCGGCCACTGAACCTGCTGATTGCCACAGATCAGAGAAGCCTTCAAAACAGCAACACAACTAGCTTGAACAAATACAGTCTCCTTCCTCAAAGGAGAACAAGACTCCACAGACAGTAATGAACGAATTAAAATATAAACCACACCCCATGGGTACAAGAGAAACTGTCTCTGTTTCACAAGTGGGAAAATTGAGAAAGACATAGGATGAAGGTACTTGAAGGTTGGAGGTCTTACAATTTGTAAGTACCCATTTTAGGATAATGACAGCCTGATTTTACTCTTTTTTTTTTTCCAGAGACACCAAGTGGTTTGTTGACTAATTGGAGTGATGATGCCTCTAGGGATGGGAGCTTGGCACAGTGACTTGACTGATTTAACCAGCTAACAAGCTAATAGCAATTTACAGCAGACAAACCTCTGACAAGCATGAAAAGACCTTGTCTAAATGTTTAGAAATCTGATTAATTCCTGCTGGATGAAAGCTGTCTCTGCCCCTCTTTGCTGCTCAGACTCACCTCCTCCTCGTGTCTCTGCCATCTCTCTCACCTTTTGTCTCTTTGGCTGCTTGGTTTTGCACTCCACTTTTCTTTCTGCATACAGGGAATTCCAGAGGTTCAGCTAAAAGTGAAGACCCCTGGATCTCCATCTCCAAAACAAAAGCTGTTCAAAACTGAGAGAAATGTTCGGAAATTGGACCTCCCTGATTGCCACCTCAGGAGAGGGAAGATGCAATTTTTGGGGGATACTTTGCTATTCCGAACCATAGATATGGTGCACAAATTAATGTTTAGGAAGTGCCAAAGAAAATTCTTTATCCAGAAGGATTTTTCTTGCCTCAATTTTTCAAATTAACACATAGTGCCCTAGGAACACACCTATTATTTGGTGATCTTTGGTTACACCCTGTGCACCAACCTGCTGCTCCTCCCATCAGCTGCCATCCTTTCTTTTCTTCAGAACCAAAACTTCCCTCACAAAACTGGGATTTAAAACAATACCTGACAGGATGACCTCTCCAGGAATGCAACAGAGTAAAACACAGAAAAAACCCCAATTATCTAATAAGGGTCTCCTGTAAACTCAGTGCAGCAGCACTCCTCCTTCAAGGCAATCAGGAGAATTCATGCTGTGGATGAAATGTGGATTGATGAAAATGGAGATTCCAGGTCAAATTCTGACCAGGTCTAAGTAAAAAGTGACAATATTGACTTTCTACTTTCTCTCCTGTAAACTCAGCACACTCCTGAGAAATGCCTGCTGGGACTCTTTGGGTGCTGCTCTGGAGCAGCAGTGTGAGCAAGGCAGCCCTTCCCAGGGAGGGAGATCAGGGCTCTAAAAACCAGAAAAACTGCTGGAACCCCAAAAAGAGGGATGTGCTTGTTCCAGCCCCAGCTGTGCCCACAATACCCTTCCCTTCACCAGAACTCTGTGCTCTCTAAAATAATTTTACAGCCCGCTAAAATAATTTTTATGTGCCTGCATTTTACCAGGCAGTAATTTCTGAAACACTGCAGCTTTAGCAATTATTCTTAAGTGTTAAAGAATATGCTAGTGTTTAGGTAAAAAAAAAAGAACCCAAGAATAACAGGTACTATTAATTTCTGATTTTCTATCTTTGAAATTCAAGCCATTTAGTGGGAAAAAAAGAGAATCTGTATTGTATGCAAGCCTATGAGCACCAATATATTTTAATGGATACATTTCTATTATATCCAGCCTCTGAATTTTCCCACCTCTGAAAATGCACTGCATCATCTGTACTGCTCTGTAACCCAAAATCCCAAGTCTCCTAAGGAAACTTTCCTTTCAGAACAATTTAACCTGATGTGATATTAACATCCTAACAGTTTCCCCCTCGTGAATTAGAAGTGTCACTCCCTGTTTTGACTAATTTCTGCTAGATAAATAAGGTCTGCCTCGATTAGAGCAATTCCCATGTTCTGCACTTTTTATTTGACTGGTGAGGCTTTCTTTACTTTGTACCCTGAGCTGTTCAGTGGCTTTGCCTCATTTTAAATCTGTATCTCTGCTCAGCATGCCTGCATTCCTGTGGAGAGTTGCTTAATCCCTCTGTATATTCCCAATCTAGCCCCAAGGAACACACAGAGCACACCCAGATCTTTAAATGGCAGCAACACAAAAATCTCCTTCCTTTTATTAATGGAAAAGAATTCCTGTACTATTTAAAAAAAAGAAGAAAATAAAAAAAAAATAAAAATTCAAGCAAGCCCCCTCTTTTTTGGTTTTATCCTTTTTTCCTGCTTTGCTCAATTAGAGCTGATTAGCTGCCATGACATATGAGTCACACAGGATCTGGGACACAGGATGTGTTCAGGGTTGCTTCATGACGCTCTAATATCTAACATGTACACTTGTTTACTAGGTGTGAGGGTTGTGCGTGATATTTACATTGCGCTGCATTAGCTTGGGATGGCAAAACTAGAATGGACACAGAATGATAAACAAAAATGATACAGGCAAATAAAGAGGGAGAAAGAAAAGATAAACCAAAGCACGATGCGAAACAGATTTCCAGGGCATGGGAAGAAAGAATTCACTTTTTTTTTTTAAAGGTCTTGTCTCAATTATATTACATCAGTTTAAGCTCAAGGTGCCTTTCTTTTTCATGGTGAGTGTCCACTTGTCTATACCTCAGTTTCCCCTCATAAATACCTAACTACCAAATGCCCCTAAAACTCCTTCAGCATAGGAGGAAAGACATCTGTGCACCAAATAATAACTTTTGCTGCCTATTTTGAAGCGTTGACATCTGCCTCTAATAATTTAAGGAAAGGAAAAGGACATACTATATATAATTTTTTTTTTCCTCTCCCTCTCTCATTACAGCACTTAGCTCTCAGTCAGCACATCAGACAGGTTTCAAAGGAGCACTCAGAAAGAAGTCAAGCTGTCTCCAGGTGGAACAGAGGATCACAGCACCATGGCCAGTGGTGGGCCATGAATGGTGGTGAAAACAAAGAGTGAGAATCCTTTTTTTATGGGTAAAAGCTAAAAAGGACTACTTGGCTGCGAAGCTTACCCAGGAATAACAATGCTACATAGACAAGATGGAAGAAGGAAACAGAAATAAGACAGGCTCAATATAAGCAAGGATATTTGAGCTCCGAGTGCTTAGGAGAGGCAAGAAATATGCAAAATAAAAAAATACGCAAAAAAAAATAAAAAAATGCATAGGACAGGTCCCTATTTTATTTGCTGCCTCCAGGATCCTCATGGTGGATAAAGACAACTTGGAGCAGTGGATCAAGCAGGAACAGAAGCAGGGCTTAGCTTGGGAACTGTTTCACAAATTAATTGCTTGTTACTTTGATTCTCCTTTGTTTTCCATCCTTGCATTTGATGGCTTTTGTCTCTTGTCCTCCCACCTGTGATTCTCCCATTTTCATCCCACTTTATCACCCCTATTTAGATACTTTTTTTTTGCTTCTGTCACACTCTGACAGAGTTCCCAAGCTCCTGAAAAAACATTTTAAGCACCCAATAGTAACAATGCTTTTAATCACTAGGCTAGTTTTTCTTTAACAGAAGCTTACAAGAAAAATATGTTCCTTGGGAGTCAACAGAGGCTGACAAAGAGGCAAGAGAAATCCAAACAGGACAGCACCAGAAGGTGCTCCGGGCAAGACTGATCAATTCTGCAGGGGTCCCTCATGTCCAGTCCCTCTCCCTGTGCTGCATTTCTGGTTTCCCCCCTTTTTTTACCCTTAGCCACTCAGCAGTTTTGGTTTTCAGTTAGCTCTGAACAAAACCTGCCCTTCCAATAGCACGAACATCTCAGTGCCATGGCAGAAAAGCTGAAGCATAGAGCAATTAAGATATCACTTCAATTTATTGCCCCAACATTGCACACAGTTCTCTCTGAAAACAGAATCTGAAGGGCACAAAACTCAGACCTCAGCTCTGCAAGGCTTGTTCAGAAATGTCACCACTCTATTACATCATAAGGGATTGCAAAAACAGCATCTCCCCCACCAAAATACTAAAGAGCCTTATAAAAATTGTTTAGGTATAAAGGAGGAAAGAAAACCAAGAGATGTATGCTGTCTGCCAATCTGCTAAAGTAAAAAAGATGTAAGCATACTGATTTACAACACTGGAAAGAATTAATCTGACTCATACAATTACTGAGGGACATTTGTCTCCATAACCCAGTAGGCAACTTCATTTTTCATCCTGTTGAATAGTATTTCCAGCTTTTTTGCTTTCCCTGGTTAACAAATAACCTTTTTAGTCTTGTTGCTTTCTAATTGGTATTCAACAAAACAAAACAAACAAAAAAACTAAAGGCAAAAAATAAACCAAACATTAAATAACCAGAATATCTGTATAGCATATTTGCTGTGTGGGACAGATTATTGAGAGAAGACTCTGAATCCCCCTCCTGATCCCTGCAGGAAAAAAGGAACTGAAACAAAAGGTCCAGGCACAAGAGTGACAAGGGCAAGGGAAAAGTGGCAAGGGAAACACTGAAAAGATGCAGAAATTAAGGAATGACAACTATGCTATAAAATATAAATTCAACCTACACAAGAGCAGGTAGTGACAGGACAAGTGTTCATGGCTTTAAACTGAAAGAGGGGAGGTTTAGATTGGAGATTTGAAGAAATTCTTTACTGTGTGGGTGCTGAGACACAGATTTCCTAGAGAAACTGTGAATGCCCCTGGTTTTTTTAAATTTATTTTTATTTATTTTTTATTATTTTTAAGCAAGTGGGGCTCCTTACAAAAGGCTTTGTCCATGACCTGGATGAACCTGTCTGTATGAAATGATGCAGCAGGAGTTTGCTGGTTTGCAGGGATGCCAGCAGCAGTGTCATTAAAAACTCACACTGAACTCAGTCACCAAGGAGAGAGGACCTTTTTCTTAAAAATCCAATTCTTACCAATTTGCAGAAGACACCAAATTTCAATTCCCTAATTGGCCTCTCCAGTCAAAACATTCAGACCTTTCATAATCTCAGATTTCCCAGGTTACAGGGAGAAGAAGAGAGGGAAAACTGGATATTTCTCCTACCCTGAGCCAGGCTCATCAGGCACAGGGATGATTTTCAGATGGAATAATCATTTATGTGGAGGTTTAATTAGCTAATTATGAGTGTGTTTGGGTATTTTAAGGAGGAAGAATCATTGTTTACTTGTTAGTAATTAAGTGTGTTCCATTTGATTTTGGTGCTGGGAAATTTATGAATATTATTTTTCTGTGTGGCTCCAAATATTAAAATCGTAATTATTTGCTTATATCTTGCTGCACTGAAAGGAGAAGTAAATTTCCATGAATTTCTGTAGGCTTGGGGCTTCTGGTGGACTTTTATGAGTACAACCAATCTGAATTTACTTATTAGGATGCAGAAAGAACAGTCAGGGAAGGAAAGCAGTTCTGGATAGAAAGGCCTGCTGCAGTGTTCAGGGTGAGAAACACAAATTCCTGCCAGCCTGCTTTGTGTGAGAGGGTCCAGAAAGGAAAGATCCTGCAGGATATCCACACTGCAGCTACCTCCTAAAGCCTTTGTTAAAAAAAAAAAACACAACCAAAAAAAACCAGCACAGCATCCAGCACAGCATGATTAATGGATAAAAAGATAAACAAACCAACCTGCCTTGTCCCCTTGTTTTGTTCCTTTTCAAGCAAATTTTAGGGTAAGTCATAAATCAGATCTTCCACACTCCATTTTTGCACTCTATTGTATGCTGCTAGTTGCTCTTTTCAAATCTTTTTTTCCCTAAGAACGCTGAATCTGTGTCAAACCAGGACATAATACAAAAACAGCACTTAAACACACAAATCCTGATTTTGCCTTAAAAGGGCCTAATAAGTACAGCCAAACTGTGTTTATAGATGTTTTTCTTTGATTTATAATTTCCGAGGCTTTACTATGCGTTTTCAAACTGCAAAAAACTATGCAGGCTAGAATGTTAACATTTCAAAAACTAAAGCTGAAAGCAATGAAACTATCACAAAATAATCCAGGTAAAATCACAGGATTTAGCAAGATTTAGCAGAGACCAGTCCAGCATTTCACTGTTAATATCTTGCCTACATGAACACTTTATTGCCTAAGCACTTTAAAAATCTAGTTCACGTAATTTTTAATAATCTAATTTCTAATTATCAATAATTGTTCTTCTCTCAGTCATATGATGCATCTGAACTAATTTATATTAAAGGCTAATACTTTTTCAAACACCTTGAGGTCACAGATCACCAAGATCTCCAGCACTGTGCCAAGCATGTGAAACACATGTGTACATCCAAAATTTGGAATTATGTTCACTCCCGGGCTGGCCAGATTGCAGAGCCATAGACAGCTGCTGCAAGCTCACAGCTGGAGCAAAATCCTCCAAATTTCAGCTTCAGGCACAGTGTGCCTCAGGTATCAGGCATTACAGTCATTGTGACACAAGATCTGCAGAGTTCACTTAAACTTGATTTTTGCAGATAATAACTGGCCGCCAAGCATAGAAAAAAAAAGCCACAATACCCCAATAATGATTGTTTTCCAGCCATAAAACCACAACAGAAAGAGCTGCTGAGCACAGAGGCCCCACAAATGCTAAATATAAAGCTTAGACTGTTCCTATTTCTGGCAAAGGGTAGAGGCAGAGCAAGGGGAGGTAAAATGCCATCAGAGATGATTGGAGAAACAAAGAAGAGATTTAGTCATTTTTTCACCCCTGGCCTTGAAGGAACCCCCATTTTCTCATCTGATGGTTAATACCACACAGAAACACATCTTGTTATGGCAGAAGCAAAACTACCAACAGCCCAGACAGGAAAATGAGAATAATTTAACAGTGGCAGCTGAAGAAACAGGGCTGGGCTCCAAAGCATATTCTCCCCTGCAATACTTGTATTATGCTCACATTTTACAGATGGAGTTTACACCACTTGCTTTCCAAACTTCTTCTCCAAGTCAGGCAGCTTTACAATTAGAATCTTTCCTAATACTTCAGTCACTATTTTACTTATTAAATAGTACTACTTTTCACTCTATCTCCTTTCTCCAAATCAGCTTCCAAACCCAAGGTGTTCTCTTTTGAGTCTTTTGGAAATATGCTTGAAAAAGCATTGCATTTTTCTACACTAGGAAATCCCCCCTTTTTTATTCAGGGCTTAGGGAAGAAAAAAAAAATCTACTGAAATAGGATAAGAGAAGTTTTAAAGCAGGGAGTACAGCTTCATTCCCAGAGTATGCAGAAAGAGATGAGACTGAGAAGTGAACCAGGCTCAGATAAAATCACCTTGTTTCGAGTTACACAATTACACATCCCTAAGGAAGGTCTCTGCTGCCCTGGCTGTGCACTGCATCCTTGCTCCAGCTGGTGTAAGGGGGCGATGAGGATGAGTGAGACTGAAAGCAGCACCAGAGGTTTTGCTGAGCATCCTCCAGGCACAGGATGCAGTCAGGGCAAGGTGGAGGAGCAACCAGCACACCAGGCTCCATCACTGAGCTCTGACCAAACCACAGCACACCACACCCCAGTCTGCTGGTCCCCATTATCCCAGATTTCCTGCCCAGGAAAGGGCTGCATAGCACTTGGAAGCAGCCAGGAAATGCATTTAGACCCAAGCAGTGCAAAGCACACTCAGAGCTGGTTGTTTATGGCTGGAGTGAACAGGAGGATGGATGTGCATTAAGCAATGCCCTGAGGACTGGGACTCTGCCCAGTGCACTTCCCTTCTCCTTCCCACTCCCAAGAGAGCAAGAGTCCTCAGGGTCAAGGCTTCTTGCGCAGTCCAGAGTAATGCTTACCCTAGAAAATATTTCTCTTTAGTAATGCATGCTTAGAACTTGGTATTTTGGGTTATTTTAAGTGGAAAATGCATGATGCTGCAGATGAAGCCTCTTGTATGTACAAATTGTGTTAATATACAATTCTTTCATGTACAGATGAAAACAGCAGTTTGCACATACGTGCATTGACCTTTCCCTTCTGAACCCTGCTCTTCAAGGACTGCAGTAATCTGGGTCTGGAGAAGACAGGTGACATTCTCTGAGGTGGGCAGCAGCATCATTAGCATTTCAATATTTTACCTGTCTCACGTACATGCACCTCATAGGTTGTACAAAAAGGCCATCACATCATAAAAGATGCATCTGTCAGTCATCAATTTATAGTAAATCCATTTAGTTGGGGACGTTAAGGTTCTAGAATTGGAGAAAGTTGTACAATAGCCACTGCGATTTGGAAAGGGCTGCCCTGGGATGCTCCTCTCCAACCTTCACCTACATCAGCAGGAGGAAGGACAAAGCAACTGAGTGCCAGGACAGCAAAATGCAAAGTCTCCAACTTTAGACCAAAAGTAGAGCCCGGAGGGAAGGAGCTCAGGTGATCTAAACAAAGCAGCACAAAGCACAGACAAGCTGGACTTTGCTCTGGCTCATTGCTGGTGCAATGAGTGGCAGCAATTTGATGCTGGGGAAGCTCCAAGGCAGAGCCCAGCAGGGCCCAGCAGCTGCCCTGGCAGAGCACAACACCCTGGCACACTGCTCTGCTTTGCTGTCCCAGGCTGCTGGGTGAATACAGCCAGTCCTGGCAACAGAGGGGATTTTCTCAGCACTACTCAGACAAACCTAGGACATTAATGAGCCAGGGTGTTTAACCCCCATCTGCCTGACCCAGAGCCAGTGTGCCACCTTCTCCTTCACCAGTCACAGCTTGGCTGTGTCTGGCATGGGAAAGTTCCAGACCAGCCTTTGGAAAGCACTAGTCACCCTTCCCCAAACCCTGATATGATGGAGCAGGGACACAAGTAGCCTTTGAGGTAGCACAGAAACTAAACCCAGGTCCTTCTGCTTTGAGATCATCCTATTGATGAGTGGGGCAGCTGAGAGGCCAATGAATCCAGGGAAGCAGGGGCTCTTCCCATCAGTGGGAATTCAGCAGGGTGTAAAAGTTTAACAGCAGAGAACACTGGCATGCAGTAGATAAATCTCCTGGGATTGCAGTAATAGAATAATGATATAAAATTAGAGAAACCAGCAGGTGAAATATTTACTCAGGAAAACACAGGCCAGCACAAAGTAAGACAAAGGCATTCTGGTTGCTGGCTGAGGAGAGCTAACTGGGTCAGAGCCATCTGAAGAGATGCTTTATGTGGCTCTCTTATCTACCTTTACTTGTGAAAGAATTTGTGCAGCGCTTGTAGTAATGGAAGACAAAGATATGTTAAGAAAGATTTCTCTTTGTCCCAAAATTTATCATCATGATGAAAGATTTAATTTTACTTATATAATTCATTTTACAAGTCTTCCTAGGTCAATATTTGTCCTAAACAGAGATGTAAAGAACTAACCTGAACAAAAAGCTTCACTCACAGTTTTGTGATTATATTTAATGAAGGAAATTAAAGATTATAAAGTAAATCTTATTTTACTCATTTGTGGGAGATAGGCCTTCCCACGTGGGGGAAATAGAATAAAATATTAGATGTAAGTATGAATATTAGAGGAGGGAAGAAAATAAAGTATGTTTATATTCTGCAATATGAGAATCCAAAGAGCAATTTTGGCCAAGATGACAAAGGTTTGAACACATTCTACAGTATGTGGAAAGGTATGAGAAAGTTAATCTGCAATGACAAACCCAGGGACCACAATACTGGCTCTCTGCAAGGCTTCCCTTTAGTCTCTGATAGAAAAGGAAAGAGGAAAATGGCATGAGTCTGAAATGAAAGAGGAAGCAGCAGTCACCAGGACAAGGATGACATCTCCCCAGGGAGCATCAGGAAATGTCCTGAGGAGCCCAAGGAGGGAGGGGACTCTGACCAACCCCCAGAGCCAGGACAGCTCCTGTGCTGCAATTTTCTCTGCTCTCCAGAACCCAAAGAGGAATTTGCAAGGCTGGCAATACACAGATGGAGAAGTTCCTTTGTGCATCAAGAGAAGTGCAGTGATTCCCAGTAAAGCAGATGGTATAAAAGGTGTGGAGATGCTTTGTAGCTCCCTGGGCACATCTTCAAAGGGCACAGAGATGCTGAGCTTTCTTAGCAGAGAGCATATTCTGCTCTAGAGGAAGGTCAACTGCTTAATGCAAACTAATAAAGACACAACACCCTTTCTTCATTCTATTATATACATTACTTTCCTTTTATTTGTGATCACAGTCCTGTAGCAAACAGAAGAGCAGCTTATACATGTGACCATTATTAATAAGTGTGTTTAATGTACTCTAAGTGCCTATAATGAAATTTAATGTCCAAGGGAAGAGACTGCACTTTGTGACCAGACAATTGTCTGCAGACCACACAAAAGTAGGGTTTGCAGACCATGGTCAGTCTACAGAATTTACTCTAATCTGCAGAATGATGGAACAAAATTTTCAGCTGCACTAGTTTCTAAAAAATAGAGACTGCCAGAAAAAGCTGAGTATCTTTTACAGAATTTTAAAATTTGTGGCTGTAGGGAATATAGTATACATGATGTATCTGAGGCACAAGCATTTGACAAAGCATCTCAGGAAACGTTACTCACTGAATTAATTTGCTTGGATCTCGATGGGAACAGAATCAACCAAAGCCAAAGCAGGCTGAATAACAGAAAACAAAATCTGCTTTTTGGATCTACATCAAGTTTGCACACTTAGCTTACAGGAATATTAAAGTGTGTTAGACCAATTTTTACCTAACATCTTCATCACTGCTCCAGGAAAAGGGAAGGGTCCATTAACAAAGAATGACATGGTTATAAACTTAAAAAAAAAAAAAAAAAAAAAAAGAAAAGAAAAAAAAAAAAAAGAAAAAAAAAGTTAAATAAGAAACTGGAAACCCCAGGCACAGAAGGACAGCCAGCCTGGCTTTGCTCACACAGCAAGTAGCAGGGTTCAGACAGGCCCCCACTAAATTCAACCCACCAGATTTGCTCTACATGCACAATTTATTTGCACAGGTACATTAGGAATCTTCTCAAGTTGTGAGTGCTGACTGCTTAGAAACAAAAAAAAAAATCATGTTTTACAAGGTATTCTATTTACATGGGAAATCCTGGAATAAACTAAATATCTGGGAATTCCCACAGTGATTCAGGGATCTTTTGACCTCCTCACAATCCCATGAATTAAATTTTTTTTCCAAGACCCTGTCCCTCTTTCTAGAACACTCAGGGATATTTCATTCACTTAGAGACACCTCATTAACTTAAACAAAAATGGAGCTAAAGCAGCAACAGAGGAGAAACAAGAACATCCAGGGGCTGATTTAAAAGAAGATGTTAAGAAAATGAAATCCACAGACCTTGGCTCAAAGACAACAAAGAATACAACCAGAAATGACAAATACTTGAAGGTTATAAACACCAAGAAAGGAGAGGAATTTTGGATTGTGCAAGAAGTAGCAAATCTATGACTAATGGCATTAAATTATGAAAATATAAGCTTTCATTGAAACATCAATTTGTCTTTACAAGTAGTTCTAGTATGATATCAAGCAGTCTTCCAACAGCAAGTTCAAAAGATCCAGTGTTAAGGGTATTTAGAAAGATTTTGGACAAATAATTGAAAGTGCTCTATAAGGAAAATATTCCATATTAGGAGCCAGAAAAGTTTCATGATTTACTAAGTTGTTTCCTTACTCTGACTTCTCTATCTATTTTGAAACAAGCCATTAGCATAAGATTTTCTAGCTCACAAAGACAGAAAAAGCCAATTTGTCTTCTCTTGCTCAACAAGTGCCACAAGTTACACAAGTATTACGCATTACTTACTAAATACTGTTTGACATCACTGCATCTGAGCTGGGTGTAACCCCCTGAAAAGGAAGGGCTGAGGAGAAGATAAATATGCAGATCTTGGCAAAGAGACAAAGAAGGAGAACTCAGACATCTCTCTTGTCTACCAGTCAAGTGATGGAAGGAACACACTTATCTGTATTAATGGAATGTGACAACAGAAGCATAAACATTTTTATATTAAAGCTACTGAAAGCACTTTCCACAGATCACAGAATATTGTGAGTCGGAAGGGACCCACAAGGATCTTTCTAATGAAGGGAACTAATAGCCTGAAGGGTCAAAACTAAAAGAATTACACCTGTTACACATGGCCAAGTTTGAATCTACAAGTCATGTTCTCATTGAGGCACTGAAATATTTGGGTGATTTTTATAGCTACTGGGGAACTGAAGGGAGACCTTTCTGCTCTTAAATGAGGTAATTACTTTGTAGTTCTGAGAATAGACTCAATGCAACTAAAAAAGCCCTTCCCAAACTTGAGTCTCACAGAGAAGAAACAGCGATGCTTGTTTGTTTACATAGCTGAACACCAAGCTATGGCTGTAGATAATCCAGGCAGCCAGGCTTGGAAATCTTCTTTAAAAGCCTAATGATTAATCAAGTCTGGGTTTGCAGTATTAGTACTGCCAGGGGTCACAGACAGCATGATGAGAAGAGTCCAATCCCTCGGAAATTAATTCAAGTCCTTCTAGAGGGATGAAGCAATCGCATCAGCAGAGAGGAAAGCAGCAGCTCTGAGTTACTGCTGGAACTGAAGGGCAGCAGCTGGATTCCACTGGATCACTTCTCCTGCAGCTCTCAGGCAGTGGCTCAAGCCTCTGTGAATGCATTGTGGCAATTCCCAGCTTGAGGCAGAGAGAATTCACTACAGGATCCTCAGAAAAGGAGGGCAGGGCAGACAGGATCCAACTGCGGTCTGATTTAGGAAATAACCCCAAGTGACTGCACCTCCAACAGCACAGGGGTGCTGGGCTCAGGCTGCAGGTGGGTGCCAGCACAGTGACTGCCTGCTCAGCATGGCACAGCCTTTTCCCTCAGATGAGGTCTTGCAGTGAGGTTGGGAGGATGGGGAGTGGAGGGAGAGGCAAAAGAGGCACTGAGGTGTTGGAGTCCTCAACACAGCAGAGCCCAGGGTTGGCCACGGTTGGGCCACACAGCCTGACAGCTGCTTCTCTTCATCCTGTGCTCATCCTCAGTTTCCCCAGCACAGCACAGCCATACCCATCCTTTACAAGCTATGGGAGCAGGCAGCCCCATGCACCGGTGCAGAAATGTGAGGCATCACTAAACACAACAGCCTGCTTAATGAACAAGCTAAAAAAGACTCAAGCCTTGGCCAAAACATGAATCACCACCAAAGTGCACTTGCTGAGATCCCCATAAAAGGCAATGTAAATAATCATGCCAAGCCCCCTGCGCCTTCAGACACCCTAGTGCCCACGTGCAGGCCAGCTGGACTGGGTTGAGTGTGGCTATGGGTGTGCACAAACGTGCCCGTGCCTGGAAAGCAGCAAGATAAAAAAAATCGGGGAAGAAAGCAAGAAGAATTTTAGGCAGGAGAGCTGTAAATCTCTAATAGCACGATATTCAAACAGGGTCTGCAGGTCTCAGAAGAAGGCTGCAGAAGTGAAGATCACAGCCACCAGGTGTCTTTGTGAGTGCACTGTGCAGCAGTAACAATAAAAAAAGCAAGTTAAAAAGCAGTAGTGGCACCGAGATGCAGAAGGTGACAGCTGTGCTCACACGCAGACTGAACACAGGCACGGTCAAACCCTGAGCTCTTTGTTCAGAAAAAAGATCCCAAATAAGGAGAAGTGAGGCTTTCCCCTGGGCTCAGCTGTGGGTGGCTGTGCATTACACACACCACTCTCAGTTGAGCATTTTAACGCTTCCCCGCCTGGGCTCAGAGTGCTTGGCCATTTTGGGTGCAGAGACAAGGCAGGGAGCAAAGGGGATGTCTCAGAAGAGGGGCTGGGATGGGATCCTGGCTGTCCTGACCCCTCTTGTGGGGCTGGCATTGGGCACAGGCAGCATGAGCAGCCTGCGTGCCTGGCCAGCATCACTGGGGTCACAAACACCACAGGCAGACAGAAGGAACAGGTACTGAGAGGCACTCGATTCAATCCAAACAACTATTATTGGAAGATGATTTCATTAATGAATTATCCCAATTGCAGCTGAGCTAGTGGGCATGTGGGACAGCCAAGTCATGGGCTAAAACTGAAATGATTTTCTTTTGTTCTGAAATTTAGCTCTTTGGAAGGTGTCAGCCAACAGCTCCTAGCCACACACATGCACACAGAGCTCCCTGCACAATCCACAGGCTGATTTCACCTCAAGTGAAGGCACCTCCCATACCCCAAAATGCCTTTTTGATGGAGAACAAGCAGATTAACAGAGCTGGAGAGCGAGGGAGGGCATGAAGAGGAGGTGACATTGATAGGAAGTGAAAAGAAGATAAACTCACAATAAGAATGAAAAAAAAAAGGGAAGGAGGAAAGGGGGAAGGAGGGAAATAAAGAATTCCAAGCATGCAGTCAAATGCAGACATACTAAAAACTGCTAAACAAAACACTTGCTTTAGGACAAGTTTCAGTTTTCTGAACAGAGACATTTTGGAAAACTTAAACAATTTTCTGAGGCACCCAGTGAGAAGAGAACCAGAATCATGAGGAACAGTGGCAGAGTCAAATTTTCTCCTTCTCCAACAAGCTCATCAGATAAAACATCACTGAACTGTTTAAAAATTTGTAGCCACTACTGCCCAAAGCAGGGCAACCCATCACAGGGTGGTCAGACTGATCAGAATTACTAAAACCAAGAGGGACCTGTTTGGATCAGGCCCTTCCTGAATTTCTGTGAACTCTTGAATATCCAAGACATCCTGCATGAAGGAGCTCCACTGGGAGGTCTCCTAGGACATGCTAAAAGCCGAGTTGTTGTAATATACAGATGGCTATTTCCCCAGATTCCCACCTTGTAAAAACAAAACACAACCAGTCCATGCAGGAGCTCTGGTGTTTATCCTACTTGTGCTACCCTGAATGAACAAGCTGGCTCTTATTTTTCTTCTGTGCAGTTATTGTACATGGTTAACAAGACAGAGGGTAGTCAGATAATCACACTTGATGAAGCAAGCTGGGGGAAAGCAATTTAAATGTTATTTCTTGCTTCCCCCTCCTCAGTGGGCTGATCCTGCCTTGTTAAAGGCAAACCTCATTGAGCAGCTTCACACAGATTTTTATGTCCTTCACTAATGCAGCCCAATTGCAAATGGCTTTTTCAGGCTGACTGTAATGCAATCCACTGTCTGTGGCACACGTGCACTCCTGTCTCCAGCAGCTGTACTGAACAGAGGATAAGGAGCTGCCAGAAACAGCAGGTCTTCCTTAGTCCCAGAATTGCCACCTGCCTCTTCCCTGCTGTGGGAGAAAGGTCCTTTAATATGCCTTGGGTGGCAAGGGAAAAGTGGGATTTATCATCAAAGGAGCTTTTCTGCACATTCCTACTCAGAGAGCCACGGAGAAGGAGTAAAGGATCTCCTGTGGAAACACAAGAGTGGAGGCTGAGATGGGGTAGGCAAACAAGACGTGGGAAGAACTGGTAGATCAAGCAAGGAGAGGAGAAATAATGGAGAAATGCAGGCGAGGAGTGAGTAGAGAGGGCTGAGAGGATGGCTGCTCATGTGGTGCAGCACAGGGAACGTTTTTAATTGGGTCATGTCTACGAGAAGGCAAATGGCAGTGTGCTTGCACTGTATATTTCTGAACTTATGTAACCTCAGCACGCTCCATTATTGCAATACATTCTACTGCTAATCATTTCCATCTGCAAACCCATCTCTTTGTGAAACAAACAGAATGCAGCATCTTGGAGCTGAAGTTAGTCACTGATTTTGTAACTGAATCTGGATTTTTGGGGGATTTGGAAAGCTGATTGTGAGGTTTTTTTTGCACTACTAAGTAAAGAAATCCACAATTTACAAGCACTTTAAAAACATTTCTCAAGAACTCCATGCCTATATTCAAAGTTTGAAAAATTATAGTGGGAAATAATTTTCAATGCTTTTAAACCACGGCTGGGGGTGAAGATGCAATGACATAAATAGCCCAAGTGTTATAAAATAAGACAAAAGTACATTGTTATGCATCCTCAACACATATGGAGGACAAGCCGCCCCAGAAGACACTTATATATCTTTAGTCAGCTACTACTACAAGTATAAACAAAACAATAATGCAAACATGAAACCCTCTGTGGGAGAGCTTTTAAATCATTGCATATGCATGGAACTGGTTGAAAAAAAATCCATACGAGCATAAAGTTTAGATTTTGACTGCACAGAAGCCAAGAAACGTGGTTGTGGCAAGATGTGGCTTATTGCCTTTTTGTAAAGCTGCTGACCTTGTATAAATCAAGACAAGAAACCCAAGGTATGAGTGACGAAGAAAAGGACCTGAAGATAGATTTTGAACATTGAAGCCCTTAACCTACAACTACTCACAGCTGAAGCTCTTTTGTTTGGGCTAAAATAGCATGCTCAGTTCCACAGACATTATTTTTAGAGACCTGTACTCTCCATCTGGACCTAAAGCTGATTGCTCCAAGAATTCCTCCTTGGAAATAGCTATGACAAGAAGAAAAAGGAATCTACCCCATGGGTTCAAACAACAAGCAGCACACACAAGGAGAGTGAGGATGGAAAGGATTCTTCCCATTCCGAGCTGTTCCTGCACAGCTCTTGGACAATGTTTATTCATCTGTGTGGCACCAGCCCAACCATGCAAACCATGAGTGGGTTTTTGGTAGGAAACCTGTACCTCAGGCTAGCTGCACCAGGAAACCACTGTGGAAAACAGCTGCCTCCAAGTGAGATGCAGTAAAAATAATAATAATAGTATTAATAATCAAAAATACCAGATGAGTCTGAATTAAGTATCTAAAATACAAGAGAGAAGGATGTTTATTTGCATTCCTGTGTGTGATAAGCACTAGCAGTAAAGCTGTCAGTCAAAGTCTGGTTGTGCCTCAGAACAATACATCAACTTGAACCAAGAGCATCCCAGCTTGGCTCCCAGATCACATCTACAGAAAAGCCTCACACACATCTCCACTTACAAATCAGATCTTATCTTGAATAGAGACAGTATAGCGCATACACAATGCATCATTTCATCACTTTTCTATGTAGATGCTACCCAAAGTAAGAATTTTAAAACTAGTCAGTGATAGGAAAATGGAGTGCATGGGGTTATCAGTTGCTAATGAAAGGCTGAAACAAAGAGTAATAAGTGGATCAGCCCTCTCAGCAGGCAGCCAAGGCAAAGTTTCTGCTTTGTTCCTGCCTGCACATTCATGCTCCAAGATTTGCTTCTCCTCAGAAGCTGGGGAGATGTGGAGCCCACTGCCCTGGATGACATCTAAGAATAATTAATACTAAGAATAACAAAAAGGTTTTCAGTGCAACCTGCTAAACAGAAGCAAAAAGATGCAGAAATTTGGAGTAAGGTTTCCCAAAGCTGTAAACTCAGGGATGGTACTGCCTTGAGGAGGGATCTGAAGATCAAATTTCCTAGCAGCCTCCAGAAAATCCCATTTTCGCACCATCTATAAACGCTCTCCATTCATGTGTGCACAAATTGTCACTTGTTTACACATAACCAGTATCTGGAGAGACAGCTCCAGCCTCTCCATGGGCAAATGTACACTTGAGTGCATTTGTGCATTGCTCTGCAGTGCTCACCCACTGACACCCTGCACAGCTTGGGCAGCTACTGCAAATCTTGAACCAGTCAGTGCTGACAGCAGAAACCAGCCTGGATGGAAAGGTCCAGATTTACAGGATTTACACACACGCACACACTTATTTTGTGTCCTGGCTTTGCTAAATTTGGGTAGGGTGGTTATGCATTAAGAGGAAAAGAATTAACTGATAATGATGGATCTGAAACTCCTCACGTAGACATTTTCAAACTTGAAAATTATTTTGATTTATGGCCACTACAGAATTAATATTTACAGCTGTACCTGTCCTCTACACAAAAGAGAAAGGCATAATGGGACAAGTAATGTGGAAAGGGTTAATAAGGGGCTCTAAGAAGAGCTGTGCAAGCAGCACACCCATTTCAACTCATCTGATCTCATGTGGTAATAAAAATGTTTTCATCCCAGCCTCCTGAGATTTAGCACGTAGAGTACCTCCTGTAGCTCCATCAACACCCCCACAACTCTGCTCTCAGGCACGGACATCCCAGTGCCTGGGTGTCTCTAAACATCACACACAGCACCAGCACAAAAGCAAAAACCTCAGACAGAAACCAGAACAAAACCCCATCCTTCAGCTCACAGCTTCCTGAGAATTTGTATAAACACTGAATAAACTACAGAGGTTAAAATTACTGAGGAGGAAAGCAGTGCCAGCTCCCAGAAAGGGCCACCAGGACAAAGTGGAAGGTTTTTGGTTAGTGCCTACCCTGAGGTCACCAGGGTTCACCAGTGGGGCACACAGAGCTCTCCAGTGAGGTGTGTGCTGGAGGAAAAAGTACTGCTGGAGACACAGGCAGAGCTGTGAGCCCAGCAGAGCCCCAGCTCAGCAGGGAGGGAGGATTTTCTGCCCGGGTGGCAAGTGAGAAGCTGCAGGAACACTGCAGGATAGTGCTGGCTCTGGCAGCAGGGAGCTCATCCCTTCCCCTGTGCCACAGGGAAACCTCTGCAGAAACCTTCCCTAGAAATCACCACACCTGTCAGGGACATTTTAGGCAGAAATTTATGCTTTACAGTGCAAAATCTGCATGCGAAATACCAAGTTCCAAAAGCACCTTCCCTTGCATTTAAAATTTGGGAAAGCAAGGCTCTAACATCCATAGCATTTCAATTTTAACAGTGTTACAGAAGCCTGATATCTTGGTTTAGGTTGTTCATCCATCAATTCTACCTTTTCTCCAACAAGGAACTTTTTAAGTTGGCAGATTTTTTTTCCTCCCCTGACCTCCACTGACTCAGAGTCAAATCCCATAGTGAGCTGTGAACTTCCCTACTGTGACCCCCTCCCCAGGGCAGACAAAGTTCTGTTTCTCCATCAGCAGAATTTGCATGTATGCAGGGAAGTAATCCCAGAGTGCACTGTGCACTTCCCTGTAAAAAGAAGATTAATTCTGCTGCCCAGTTCTAAAGCAGAAAATCATGTAAAGATTATTAACAAGACTGATCAGCAGAGAAATCAGGACAATCCAAACAATGGCTAAAATGTCATGTTGCTCAGTCTGCCAGAGTCTTACATCAGAGCTATCTAGGAGGAAAAGAATGCTTTTAAGAAAGAAATTATCATTAGCAGGGATCTCCAGAAATTTCAGGGGGAATTATTCTAATCCATGAATCAGCATAAATATTCTGGAATCGCAGATCTTTGCATGAGTTTGGGTGACCTTTGTGGACATCTGCAGGCAAACATGCACAGCCATCTGGGTGTGATTTCTAAGCCTTTTCATGGTATTTCAGTCTTTTATTCTTGTATATTTAAACCTCCCTCAAAATTACTCTTTTTTATTGGTAGTAGTGTGCCATTAACCTTTCATTTCTGTTTGAGCCCTTGTTCAAACTGACACCCATTTATTACACTAAATAGGGAAACCTGCTTCTTTATCTCATCCTTGAAGGTCTGAGACAAATAAACCAGCAAAAGACTGACAGACCAATCAAGCCTTTTTCAAAACCAAGGAGATTAGTACAACTTGTAAAGCAGAAGTGAGAGCAGAAAAATGACACTCTTGCAGAGTCTCTCGGGAGGCAAGACCCAAGAATTGTTCTTAGAGACAACAACCAAGGGAGAACAGCACACTGCTCCAACATCTGCCCCTGGAAATGCAGAACAAGTCAAAGGGCAAAGAAATCCCACATCTGGGGGAGTTGTGTCAGTAAGGACAAGGGCAAGATGCGCTCAAAATATTCCCAGAGAACATCAGGTAGGTGAACACGTCTCACCTTCAGCCTTGATAACTTCATGAGCTTCTAAATGCTATTTTGAGAGCTGCTTTCTAAAAGGAGCTGCTGGAACTTATCTAGAGCTGCAGCTAACCTGGTATCAGGCACCAGTGAGTGACAAGTCACTCATTTTGCTCTGCTATGCTCACCTCAATCACCTAATACCAAAGTGACTCTCTTAGCACATTTAACCACATCCTCAACAGAACAAGGAATCCCAAAACTCCTGAATATTCCCCCAGAAAAATAAAACATCATTTTCTCTTCCTAGTGAGTAAAATCTCTCACCCAAATTCCATCTTTTTGTTTTATAACATCAAGGTAGCTGTTGAAAACAAAATGAACATTTCATAATGAAGAATAAAAATATTCCAAAAATCTGCAAAGAAAATAGTAAGTTCTGCTTCCATTCTTCCCTCGTTTTATTGAATTCTATCTAATTTAACACACATCGTTCAAGTATTTCAAGTTTGCTGAAATTACTTTTGGAGGAGGGAAATACTTCCAGAAAATGTGTAACCAACATTGTAACCAGCATCTGCGCCAGACACTGCACAGGTGGGTTAAAACACCCAGTGAGAGGCTGCAAACCTTGACTCTGCAGCTGGAGATTAACCAGAACATGACATTTAATTATCAGCACATTTGGTGTGAGATGGAAACACCAAAAGAGTTGTTTAAACTCTGACCTTTCCTTCTCTTTATCTAGTTAGCTTGGGTTTGGCAGAAACACAGACCAAATTTCACAGGGATATTGAATATTCTGCCTTTTGTGCTCAGGATTGCAGGGCAGCAGTTATCCTTGAAAGGTGCACCAAGTGTTAGATTGCCCAGCAAACAAATAAAACACATTGCTGTATATGAAAACAGCATGAACTTTGAATTTGGAGGAGGATCTGTTCAAATATCAAAATAAATCACCGCTCTCATTTGTTATTTACTATGCCTGTCCCAATCATATAATGCCAATGCATCCATAAATTGCCTTGTCACAAAGTGACTGCTGAAAGTGATGAAAGCTGTCACTTAATCAAAAAGCCTAAATTAATCAAAAGCAGAGGGAAGCAGCCCCGGCCCTGCCATTAAGGCTTGTTCCAGACATGGCAGACTCAACTGCTGCCTCCACACAAACCGTGGCATGTACAAGGCAGAGAAAAGGGCTGATGAACCAACAGGACACTGGCTCAGGAACCAGCTCATGCCTATGACCCCAAACAGGAATCAGAAAAAGGATTTCTAACCAAAGAATGGAGATCCTGCAACTGTCAAGTAAGAGAGAGCTATTGTAACATGGGGCTTGACCAGCCTGTAAAAGGGATTACTCGGCAGTTTGACTGCAGACTTAGCTCCAGTCATTATTCCCAAATTTTGCTCTAAGTTTTCCTTTCCCCAGCATAATAGCTAATGCAGACAAACCCTCCAGCAACAAGGTCAGCTACTCCCTATGCAAAAGCCAAAAAAGAGCTATAGGAAAATAGAAATCTAAGTACTTGACCTCCACAAAGCCTTGAAGATCTTGGTAACACAAACCAGCTGCACGTGTGCAGATTTCCTCCTGACACCAGCTACAAGTTCCTAAAAACACAGCGAGCTGACATTTATACTTTTATGCAAATACAAGTCCAGTCTTCTAACCTAAGTTAATCAAAGCAGAAACGATTCCAAACCAGACCCTCACTGCCCAGCCCCTTCAGGATACCCTGGAAAAATCAGTCTGACAAAAGCGAGGACACCTTTGGTGTGGCATGCAAAGAATTAGGGATGCCCCAACATTTCTCTTTTTCCCAGGGCACTTTTCAGCTTACATTTGATCTCCCCAACTGCTTATCCTCTTCTGAGTCACTCTGTTACAGCTTTAAACAAGAATTTCCTGCAATTCCCTTACAATTCTTCCACTTGCTCCTTTCCAGAGCACGGGCTCTTGTGCTCCCCTCTATTTCTCCTTACTTACAGATTCCATTCTTCCACTTCCATTGATAAGTGATGGAAGGTCAAATTGTTTGGTTTATTTGCTCCTGGAGATGCCCTACTAATATTGTTTACAATGTCCATTCCACATCTACTTCACAAACAGAAATGCTCTGCAGGTAAGGACTGCTGCAACTTTGCAGCTTCAGTACTTCCACATCTGTTAAACTTGTATTGCTGAACAGAAAAAGGGCATGTTCATACCAATTTAGTTGTCATGTCACTCACTTCAAGGTATCTTGATAGGCCAGCCCCAAAACTAGCACATAGAAATTCAGGGATTCTCAAAAGGAATTCCTGCAACTTCACATCTTGTAATGAGGCTAAAAGGGTCCTCTTGATTACATGGAATTTATGGCAAATTGTCACTCGGTGTCAGGAGAATGTTCTGCTACCAGGATGGTCTTGGCAGGAGATAATTTCTGATTGCCAGGTTGGGTTCCTGGAGCACCTGGCCCACCCTGCTCAGGAGCAATAAGAGGTGAGTCATGACTCTTTTCTTAGGTATTCAGAGCTGCCACCTTCCAAGCCTCCTTCTCCCTTTCTGAGAAACAGTGAAAAAAACAACCTATAAAACCAATCTTCCACCCAACTAATGGGTAATCTCATTTACTGAATTTACTCTTCTCCCCTCAGAAAGATAAAAATGCTGCTAATGACTCCACAGCCTCTGGTAATACTGACTGTCTAACTGAAAACTTTACTTGTGGACAAGAAATAACTTTTAAAAAATGAGGGATTTGAATTTATTTCTGCCACACATTTATCTAAGACAGCTGCAAACATTTTGGGGGGCCCTTTTCTTTCAATTTACAAGACGGCAGCTATAGCAAACAACAAGAATTCAAATGTTTTTGATGAGATCTTTTGCTCTGACAAGCAACTGAGAGAGCCAAGGAGGACGGAAGCAGAGATTAGATGTTATGGTCAGCTGAATTAAACCATCTCAACACTGAAAACAGTCAGGGGCAGTCTGAGGAAATTCTCACAAGAGGCAGTGTGGTAAAATGGGAGACCAACGCCCCAGGTACAGTTTCTGGCTGCAGGTCACCATTAATAAATTTAATTTTTTATCAGCCAAAATGTCAGTTTGCACTCTTTCTGTCACTTGTGCCATCTGCATTCAAAACAAACAGCACATGAGTATATGGGACAAATAAATCCCCAAAACAAGCAATCAGAACAGACTGCAAATCCTTTTCCAAACAGTCACAATTATGCATGGCTCTCTCTTCTCCCAAACCTACCACCACATGGCATAAAATAAAAAAGATAATGGAACAAGGACTTTTCCACATTGAGCAACCAGGCAGGGCAGATACAAAGATTCAAGCAGCTGCTAAATAATTCACATTAATTATTAATATTAAAGAAAACTGGGACTTCTAGCTGCAATGCACACACACACCTAGCATTGAAAACATGCCCTGAGGCAGCTAAATTGGGTGACATAACTAAAAATTCCTTTTCAGTCAAAGAGCAAACATATTTTTACTAATAACAGTTGATAGGAATCAGAGTCTCTGCCAAAATATTTACACTTAATTTGATTACAATAATGATCAGAGAGCATTGTTTAATTTAGTGTTCATTTAGTTTCGGCAAATCCCAAATATGAAACAATTGTCTCTCTCCAGATCTTTCATATATATTTAGTACATGTTAAATTATGTATTTATGTGTGTTCATAGCTGTGTGTGTTTTTATGTATAAATGTGTGTATTTTGTTAAATGTTTTCATTTAGCAAAAGCAGAGTCATGCCCAATGTTTCTGATGCAAAGCAGCAGGGGTGAGTTAGAGGTTCTGCACCCTCATTAAACCAGCACTAATCAGATCTGCACCCAGTACACGTTTTTTACTACATCCTGGAGAAATGGCACATTCCAACTACGCGTGAATTTTTAATTCCACAATATTGCTACGTAGATCTATTTCACAACATTGTGCAGAGCAACAGAGGTTATTATAAACCAGCCTTTTGCACCCGACCCCCTTCCTCCTCCATCTGTGGGAAAAGCTCCCATCTCCCTCTGGAAAACGCAGAGTTGGTGCTGTTGAGATGGGGCAGCTCATGACCACGCCACAACACCCCTCCCAAAACGTCCTACACACACCAGAGCCAGCTTGGAGAAGGAGCTCAACAAACCCAGAATTCAGGCTGAATTTGCTGCATTGCACTGAATCTCTCTCTCTGTAAATAACCCAAATACCAGAAATAGGCTTAGAGCGCACCTTGGTAGCTCTGGGTGTGATGGTTCTAGTGTGCACTTCAGAGGGAAAAGGGGCTGGGGCTGCAAGAACTGAATACGCTGCCAGGAAAGAGAGGATCCAGTAGGGGAGGAATTTTACTTTGGTGCTCTGAAGGCAGCCCAAGCACTGCTGAAGAAATATTCCAGAGTTCTGTGGGGATTCCCTTCTTTGTCACATGGCGGCTGCCAAAACACCCACCTGGCTCCAAACAATTTGGTCACTGAGGGAAGCTCTGGCATTGCTCCCTCTCCACAGCAGAGTAATCTTCTAGAGAGAATTCCTCACCTTGGGGGGCACTTTCTGCTCTGTTTACAGCCACAGCCTGCTGTGAGAGCCTCAGCTCGGGGCCTTCACTTCTCATTAAGATTCTCAGCTTCGTGGAGAAAGGTTTGAGCAGCAAAAGCTTCAGGCTCTGTGCATGTCACAATGGTTTCATGGCATGTTAAATTCAAACACTGCCATAAACTGAAACTTCTCTTCAAGCAACTGGGGTTTCTATTAACTGCAGCAATTACCAAAAAGTGTCTGTAAACGTTTCAGTGTCTGGCTCAGTTCTTTTTTCTCCCTGGAAGGTAGTATGGGGTGATGGAATAAAGCACATTGCAGCTTCAGTAGCTTGCAGCAAAGGGGGTTTTTAGAGTTACTAATAAAACAGGAGGAAGGTATATGCAGTGTTAAGAAATAATAGCAGCACTTTACTGTGCCTCCTATCTGCATCATCCACAGCAGTTTTGAAACACTAATTAATTAAACATTTCAGCAGCCTGAAAGATGTGTGAGAATTATTCTCATTTATGGATGGTTAAACACAGGCTCAGGGAAGTTAGATGTCTTATCCTAGAACACAAAGGCAACTAGTTGCAAACCTGGGACCTGATTTTTTTGAGCACCAGACTCTTGCCACTAAAATTATCTCATGTCTCTTGGAAATAAAAATGTGATGGAATGATTTCTGGACAGGCTAAGCTTTGTGATCCCTCAGCAGCACAGGAATCTGTCACAAGTAGCACTGTTGATGGAGGTGCATTAGGATGCATAACTGCAGCAGGTCCTCCTCTATTTTCTAAATCTATTTTCCTAAATCATCTGCCACATGACTCAGAATATCTTCCCCAATAAAAATAATGGATTATTCTATGTCCCTTCTTTAAACAGATGGGCTTCTTTTTGCTCTGTCTTCACCATCCAAAAGCATCCCAAAGACTTCTGTAGCTCCTTTAATATTACCAAGGCTTCATCTGCTGTTGTGCCTGCCCCATCACAAAAGTCCTCAATGTGTGTAGCATCTCATGGGAAGTTGTAGGCAGATCTAAATGGAACAACTGGCAAGGAAAAAAATCCGTGACTTGAGCTTGCTTACATAACAAATATGTCAAGGTTAGCAGGGAAGGCACAAGGCTGGAGGGATGAAGAGGAGCTGGGGGACAGCATGGACCTCAATGACCTCCACATGCAAGTGTGTGATGTTGTTACCTGACACTGATTTTGTCCTTATTTTATAAAACAGTGCTAATGTGCTGCAGCTGATAAGAAGATGCAGGCTGCACTGCCTAGGTCAGGCTTGTCTGGCACGGCTGAAGAACAAGGAGCCAGAATCTCCAGCCATGAGCTCTAACTGTGCTACTGAAAGTGAGATGGCCAAAAGGAGCTTTGCAGAGACTATGTGCAAAATTCTGGGACATGGATAGTGGGGAACATCCACACAAAGAGACAAAGAGGTCAGAAATTTGGGCTTGATCTTACAGAGATTGAGAGAGATGCAAGAAAAAAAACCACTCCAAGACTCTTGAGTAGACCTGGACCTGAATTTAGAGCTCAGAAAGCTGCTGAGAAAGGGAGGTTTGGACAGTTTGTGCAGATAAGTAAGAGCAGATAAACACAGTGAAGAACGACAGATATCATCAGAACCTCTGTGCTTCAGTTCTGCACCACTCCAAAATGCCCCTGTGAATTTTCACAGCAGCACAAGTGCAGCTACAGAAAAGACATAAAGAAGCAGGAGGAAGAAAATACCAGGGTTGAAGGTAGGGAAAAAGCAGTCAGCACTGATCCTGAGGAGAGAAGGCAAACAAATTGCATGCTACAAGGCAGACCAGTTGACAGTGAATCCCCACCCACTAAACATTATGGAATTTACAACCTCAGCTCTGTATCAAGAAAGAGAGGCTTTAGTGGTGGGATCAACACACAGTAACCTTAACCAAAACGTGGATGTTTTCCTGATAGGAAAACACAAGGTTTTTTAAAAGGAATACCCATGTTTTAATGGGCTAAACAAGTTTTATATTATCTAGACAGTACTTTGGAAAACTCAAGTTAGCCCTGGCCCTGGCAGATGTTACCTGAGAAACAAAAGATTTTGGAGAGCCTAACAAAAATAGCTGTGGCATTTGCTGTTAGATAGCTGAGTTGGTTCAGAAAAGCTCTTTCTGCAATAAACACTTGCACATCTTTCTGATGCTTCATTACTTTGCACAAAACAAGACCTTCTTTTGGCTCTCCCATCGGAATTGTTCAAAACATTAATAGAATAGTACCCACTTCAGTCCACAGCCTGGCAAGCACTCACAAAACACACATGAAAACCTCATGAGAAGGGGGAAGAGGAGCAAAAAACTTCCTGAGTGCAAGAGGTGCAGTTATGGCAAGCATAATTCCCAACTTAAGGGTCAGGTTGTTTCTGGAGGAGTTGCTATGAGTATTAAAAGGGTGGCTGATCTACAGCTATAAAAAGACTACAGTTATTATCTTCTTGTGTAGAAACATGTTCTCTTTTCCCAGATCAGGTAGTTGAATAAAAAAACCCAACAAAACACTAAACCCTGTATTTGCTTTGATGCAGGCTTTTAGCTCCTAGGCCAGTCAGCAAGAGGCAACATCTGTGCAGAAATCTAATTTTCTGTCCCAGGCAGAAGAACAACAAAAAAAAAAAAATCCATGCAGGTTATTTGAACTATTACACATTTTTAGTTTTGAATAGTTTTTAATGATAATTTGCTTAGCTTTCTAAAGGAAAGGTCATCTTGAAATGTAAAAGAATTATTTTTAAATCTAAAAAAGGTCAAAATAGATGTATTGCAAATTTGGAAAATTTCCTCTTTCCCAAAAATATTTATCTTGAAAATTAATCAAAACTAACTCGTGACGTGAACTGGTTCCGTTTTGATAAATCCACTTATTTTAAAAAATCATTTTCATGGAAATATTAATGGCTAGCTCCACAGTGTTCCTATAATACAGGACATGCTGGAGTGTCTCCGAGCTGCAGTCACCAATCTCCCTGGGCTATACCTTGCTGACAAAGGAAAAAAATGAGGGGAAAAAATCTTTGCTAAATTGGCCTCTCCCAATAAGCTGAGAGGGTAATTTCATTGAAATCAGCTGCAAAACCTCTTTAAAAGTTCTAGGTAGGTAAGATGTTCTACTGCATCTATATTAATTGGATTACTTAAAATTGATCTTGAAACAACCATGAGGTTGGACTAACACCACGAAGCAAATCTCTAAAGCAGGAATAAGGGGATCTTGAAGCACAAACATCTCTACCATTAAACAAAGTCAAGAAAACTCTTAAATTGAATGAAAACATCCAGAAGGGAGCCTTACATTTTGCAATGAGAGGTGACAGATCATACTGAGAAAGGGAAAGCATTTTGCTACTACAAGCGCTCCAGAGGAGACAGCTGACCTTCAGCCTCTGATTTTGCCATGGAGCAATTCCTGTTCCATCTGTCCTCAGAAAACAGACCCAGTGCCTCCAGAATGAGAGGCATTAATAGTTAATAATTAATAGTTAATAATAATCAAACTGAAGTCCTTAATGATGCAGGTTTAAAGTTCATTCTCTTCAGTGTTTTTCTGCAAGGCAATTGCACTGCCTCTGTGATCCTGCCAGCCAGTTTTTAATTTGACAGAAACATTTTTTGTCTGGTGAGGAGCTCAGGGAGGATAAAGAGTGGGATGTAGGCTGGAATCCTGCTCCAGGTGATGTCTTGGATGCAAGGTGGAAGGGACAGGGTACAGACAGTGTGAAATTGTGCACTGATGTGTAAGGGCTGGGGGAACTCCAGTGCACAGCCAGAGGTGCTGCTTTTGGGCACAAAAGTCTCATGTGTGACAGGAAAGGATTAGCTCTTTTCTTGAGATGCACAAGACACTCTATCACTGCAAATGGTGTTGATTATTTTTCTTCTCTTACATTGCCTCTTAACATGATCTCTCTCAGGGCTGAGAGCTTTCTCCATTTATGATAAAACATGAATAAAAACTGACAAAGAGATAATAACTAATTTTTAAGACTTCCCTAAAAGGCTGAGGAGCCTAAACAAAGGGGTCCTGATTATTAGCTCAGGACAACTTCTCATCCCTGCTGCATGGACAAATTGCACTACATGCCAGAAAACATGGAAAGCACAGTAATTTATCAGCAGAGAGCAGAAAATGGCACAGGGGACTGTGACTTCCTAGATCACATTTCTCCCCTTCAGGTCTTCCTAAAGAGATATTGCAATATCAGCTCTGATTCCAGTCACAAAAGAGCAAGAGCTAAGTCTTGGAATGGAAAAAGACTCCTCCAACTAACAAGTATTAAATTCAATTGTTTACAAATTTACTAGATTGAATGAGCTTCATTCCAGACCTAAAGGTTTGACTCATGAGATCTAGAACTTTTAGCAGTTATTTTGATAACTCCTCAAGGCAGGTAGACGTGATGTCTAATACCTATTCTCTAGTTTTTTATTTCTTAAAAGACTTTAAAGGAGAATTAAGTGAATTACAAACAGCCAGTTTAATTTCTAGAACAAATTATGAGATTATTGTAACTCTATGGAAGGTAATTATCAACATCCAGCAGAGAGTTGTTGTGGAAAAAAAACCTCTCACACCAAGCTAATTTCTTTTTAGGACCAGGTAACAGAGAGAGGAAAGACTAGAAATGTGCAACTCTACTTCAGCAGTGTATATAAGGCATTCTTATGTGCTGCAAATGTAGAAAAAGCAAGACTTAGATAACAAGAGGTTTAAACTGGTAGGAACACTTTTAGAGATACTGAAATATTGATTTGTGTAAGAAAAGTTAATGTGCTAAATCATATTTCCATTCAAGGTTTCAGGTCTGGGTGCCCATTTGTGGATGCCACACAAGGATAGATGAAAGCAAGTCCAAAGTGAGCAACAGAAACTCAAAACCACCACCCACAGAGACCTGCCCATGGCACTGATGAACAACCCCAAACATCTTCCATGGCCCAAGTCCCCCAATAGTAACTCTCAATAAAGATGCAGAAAGGGACCGCTCCTAATTATTTCATATTTTGTCATCAGTTCCAGTTTATCTACTCTGGAAAATTCATCATTTGTGTTACTTCAATCAATCAAAAATTATTGGACACCATCAGGGCAGTGTAGAGTTTTACACTGAATATGTGTAAAAGTGTGCATGTATGAAAATACAAATCAATATGTGCATGTGTGTATTCACATACACACAAAACAGTGCAGTATATCCTCAGAATAAGCATATATATCTATATTTATATTTCTTGGAAATGTCTTTCAACATTCAGCTGGTGAACTGAGACCCCTCCATGTTCTGTAAGTTGCTACTGTTCACCCTGCTCTCTTCACCAGTAGGATTTGTATTCTTAAATCCCCTATTAACACTTATTTTAAAAAACTACAGACGTGATTTTCTGGGGGAAAAAACCTTTTCCTGCTACCCAACCTAAAGCGGCCCTGGCACAGCTCCAGCCCATTCCCTTGGGTGCTGTCGCTGTCACCAGAGAGCAGAGCTCAGTGCCTGCCCCTCCTCTCCTGCCTGGGAGGATATTTAGGGTCACAACAAGATGTCCCCTCAGCCTCCTCCAGACTGAACAGCACAAGTGCCTTCAGCCTCTCATCTCACACCTTCCCATCCAGACACTTCACCACCTTCGTTGCCCTCTTTTGGACACTTTCAAATGGCCCAAAGACTTTTCTATGTTGTGGCACCCCAAAGTGCACACAATATCCAAGGTGAGCTGTCCCAGCCCGGAGCAGAGCAGGACAATTCTTCCCTTGCCTGGCTGATGCTGTGCCTGGTTCCCCAGGGACAGGGATGTCCCTCCTGGCTGTGTTCAGGGCTTGTGTTCAGCTTTCCAGGGAGCAGCACCCCCAGATCTGTCTGCAGGGCTGTGCTCCAGCCTCTATTCCCCACATGGAAAATCTTCCCTTTCATTCACGCCCCCAGCTGCTCCAGAGCTGAACCCCTCTGTGCTGCAGGCATGGCAGCTCAGTAACTCCCTGCTGGGTTTGCTGCAGCCCTGTGCCCTCTCTGCCCTGCAGGGCTGTGCCACCCCCATTGCTGCCACAGAGCCGGGCTGGAGGCGCTGCTGTCACGGAGGATGGCAGCAGAGCGCAGAGCATGGCAGCGGCAGCAGCAGGTGGGCAGGCAGAAAAGCCAGATCACTGTCTGTGTCATTACTGTCATCTAGCTAAAGGCAGAACATGCTCTGCCTGCGCTGCTCCTTCCCTCTGCTGCTACAGGGCAATTCCTGAAAACGCTCTACAGGGATGTGATGCACTTGTTAAGCTTTGTTTTAAGCACTCAAAGCCACCACTGTCAGAGCGGGTGAGTGCCCCTCTCAGCAGTCAGATTTTTCTAAGACACATGTGCTACAGGAAAATAAACAAGGAGGCACCCAGTGCCAGAACCAACTCGCAAAGCTGCTGGACTTTTACAAGTTTGCTTTTCTGCCTTCCAGTGCATTGGCAATGTGAACAGGAGCTGCATCCTCCCAGCCCTTCCTTCCTGATCAGCAGGGTGTCATGCTGCCTGCTTAGAGCTGCAGGAGCGCTGCTCAGCTCCAGCACAGAACCAGGTGAGAGGAGCAGCACTCCCCTCCAAGGCTGGCATCCGTCTAAAACATGCTCCTGCATCTGCTTACCAGCTTTGCTAATCCTTCCCCTTTTTCTCCCTGATATTTAACAGAGTAATTCGGTGGCACAGCTAACTGTTTTCAGTTCTGGCTGTCAGATTTCTAAATGAAATCTATATATTTAAAAGCATACAGACTATGTATCAATTCTTTATATGTATATAAAAAAAAGTAATTTCTGCATCTTAAAGCAGACTTGCTAAATTTAGCCAGAAAGCTTAACACCATCACAAATACAGCCTTCATTGCAGCATATACTTCCCTCCTCCAGAAATGGATCCAAACTTTGCTCCTTGACCTCATCATTAACTTAAGAAGAGATAATAAAATAAGACTCAACTAAAGTCTGTGTCCATACGAAATGTAAATCTATTTTGAGGCCTGAAAATATTCCATATGCCGTGATTTTCATTCCATTGGTTGTGAACTTGAAATAAAATTGAGAAAAGATTTGATTTTGGAGGGAAAGGTTTTCCTTTCCACATTAAGAGCGCAGAAAACTCTGTAGCCCAAATGAGTTTTAACAAAAGCCTCCTGCATAGATCTATGGGCCTCCTGAGGGTTTTTTCATCACCTGCTCAGACAGGGGAGAGAAAATACAACAAAAGGCTCATGGGTCGAGATAAGGACAGGGAGAAATCATTCAATTACCATCACAGGCAAAACAGACTCGACTTGGGGAAATTAGTTTAATTTACTACCAATCAAATTAGAGTAGGATAATGAGAAATAAAACCAGATCTTAAAACACCTTCCCCCTCCCAGCCCTCCTTTCTTCCGGGCTTAGCAGCACTCCTGATTTTCTCTGCCTCCTCCCCAGCAGCAGCACGGGGGGATGGATAATGGGGGATGCAGCCAGTGCTTCCTTTTTCCTGGGGGAGAGGATTGCTCGGCTCTGGGGTCCCTAAGGGGCTGCAGCTGGATTTCTGCTCCACTGGGGACCTCCAAGGGTCACAATGTGTGCAGAAGAATTTCTCTTCTGGTCCCTGGTGCATTCTCCTTCCCCTCCTTCATCCGTGCCCTTCATGTTGGCAGAATTGCTCCTGCCACACATTTCCCCTCCTTTTTCCAGCTACAATTGCTGTTGCCCCACAACATTCCTCCCCGCTTTTTATATTTGTTATCCCTGGGGTGTTCCCCCTGTTGCTGATGTGCTTAGCCTTGGAGAGCTAATCCCAGTCTTGGTGCTGGGCTGGGCTTAAATCTCTAGAAGCTTCTAATGGAAGCCACCCCTCAAGTCCCTCTGCTGCCACAAGCTTCCCATGCAGACCCAGTACAGGCATCAGAGTGAATTCAAGATAATGCGTGTGAAAAATGCAGGGGCATTTAAAATGTATTTGTCTGTCAGCTACTCAAGTTTTTCAGGGCTGCCAGTTTCATGAACACAGCCTGAAACAGATCACTGAAAGCAAAACTTATTTATCCTGCTATTTGTAGCATGTTCTGCTTTAAAAAGAGGCAGCTGGGAAGATCTGTATTGGAATATTGAGGATGCTCTTGATAGACCAAACGTTCCAAAATCACTGGGAACATGGGCTGTGCATTGGCTATTTTTAGTCTAACTTGGGAGGCTTCACCTCACACCACATCTACCCTTTGCTGAACAGCTATCTCCTGGTCAGACATCCCCCTCTGCCCTGGGAGCACACAAAATCCCAGAAAAGATCAGCAGAGAGGGTTTTTGATCTGTCCTGGAATCAGAAAACAGTGCCTCAATGCATGCTTCCATTGCCATCTCCCTAATCAGCCTCCTCTCTCCAGCCATTACAACTTCGAAGAAAACAAGCAGTGAGTGTACAGAAGACCATTTCAAACAGTTCTAAGCATTAAATTGCCAGAGTTGCAGTTGTTACAATTCTTTTTTTTTTTTTTTGATAGCTCCAGGAACTCTTTGTTGATTTCCAGCAAGAAGCCCTGAACACCACCAGTGTGATTTCATAAGGTGGGTCTGTACCAACAGCCCCAAGCATGGCAATCCAGCAGAGAGGCACAGCAAAGCTCGGCAAGTGTGAATGGACACAGGGAGGGCCAGGAGTGCTTGTTCCTGCACCATAGCCACTAGCCTCATCAGCAATAATTAACAGATTGTAATAACTATTGAGTGTAAGGCGGGGGGAAAAAACAAACCCCCAAGCTAACCCCAAAAAGCCAGCAGCTCCCTGGTGATGTATCTGCCTCCTCCTTGCCGTGTAACTCCAGATACCACACACACGCTGCTGGCTTGCAGTCTGCAGGAGATAAAAGGTGCGACAAGCCGACCTGAGGTTGCCAAGGAGACCAAAATCTTTCCCAGTGCCATGGTAACTGACTCTGGGATGTGCTATGAAAAGCTGACTGCACACCCTAGTTGAGCTCTTTCGTCTTTTTAAAGCAATTAACTGAGAGTTCAGTTAAATTAGTTGCTGTTTAAAGAAAGGGCACTGTCAAAATCCAAGACATATTAGTTGGTGTCTTTTTTTCCAAGCCAAATAGAAGACAACAAAACCTTGGGGAGATTACCAACCTTCACTTGGTTGTTTCTGGAAAACCAAAAGCCTTATCTTTCACCTAAGAAAGTCCATCTTTACACATTTATACAGAATAAGAAGGAAAGGGTTGAGCAGCTCTGAGCCTGCCTCCCTTCCATGCCTGAATGTCCTTGCATCTCTAAGTCTCTGACGTCACTCAAGTTTTAAATGGACAAGAAACAAGATCCTAGAGGAGAATAAATAAGGCTGCAGTAAAACATTTGAGATAAACATAATGAAACTGCCATGGCAGCTGGACATGGTGCAGCAAGCATCAGGCACATGCAGACTCGGACAGTGAGAATGGGAACTCTCATCAGCCCTGGCTCCTCTGTGGCTCTGCTTCCCCACTGCAGTGAGCCACCATTCCCTTCTTCTCACAGCACCCTGTGATAGCAGCCCACAAAAAGCTCCCAAATTTCATCAGCAGGCATTTCAAATCTGCTTTTTTCCCCCCTGTTGTTGCTACATGCATCACCCTGATGAGCCATGAGTTTCCAGGATGCTGCTCCATCCTCTGATGGAAAATGCGCACCAGGTAGGTGGTGCTGCTTTAGGCTAGGAATGTAACACAGCTTAAACTCTTCCATGCAAGCAGGAAAGAGTGGAAGCGGACAGGAGATGCAATAAACCTGAATTAAGACACTCTTTGGGCTGAAAAGGCTGAGCAGCACCTGGGAACACCTGCCAGTGCTATCTTTGTGAGCTGAGGCGAGAGAGCTCAGGAACAGCCACATTCCCATGGCTCCTTTTCCCAGAAAAGCCTGCTAATTCAGTAGTCTGGTTGGGATCCAGCTCGTGTATTTTGGGGGTCGGAAATCTGGCCCTGGAAAGTGAGAAGAGTTAAAAAGAAATAACGAACATGCTCATTTCAGGGATGTAGGTGGCAGAGCTCTCCTACTGAACTAGTGTAGAGCAGTGTCCTTGTTTGACCTGCTGGTGACAGGACACCTGTGCTGTGCACTGAGCACTGGGCAGTGCAGGGGCACTCACAGCACTCCAGGTAAGGAGACCTGAACCCAATCCTGCTTCACCTTTCAGGCTTGGCTGCATTTCAAACTCATTTTCATCTTAGCAAGATATGCAAGCAATGTCTCTGGAACCCAGCAGTAAATACTGCACAGCACACAGTACGTGTCCTGAGAGGGGCCAGGAAAAAGGAATCTGATTCTGCAAGCTCTGATATGAAAACTGCCATTGCTAATAAACAGCTGGTGACAACTAAGAACATTTTGAGTTTAGAGTGAGCAAACTCATGTTTCTTTATAAGGCAGCTACTGTAGAAGGAGCTGCATTGGGTAGGTCTGAAAAAAAAAACACACAAAACCTAACTCTACAGTCTTTGTTCAGAAGACAATTCCTCTCATTTTTAGTTTTTCCTCAATGAAAGAAAATCCCATTGCATTAAGCACAGAGAAATGTTATTTTGACAGAACTCCTGTAAGGCACATTACTGCAGAATCACAAAAAGCCACGCAAAGACAACAAGGGATTGCTTACACCAAAAAATAATACAAGGCAGATACTACAGTAAACATGCTGCAATCACCATGGAAATACACGCCTAAAGTTTTTGACAGGTATTTACTCAGCAAGTCAAGAGCCTCAGCAAAAGACACACGAAGTGGCAGCAAGAATCCATATGTCTGCTTCCCTCAAAAGAGGGAACACTTGCTAGGAGTGGTTTTGAATCCATATTACAGATACTGATTTAAAAAAAAAAGAGGTGAGTAAAGAGTGCCAAGGAAACGGATCAGAGCTATTTTGATGGCAACTACTGGAGAGCACAGCACTGGCTGATCAGCAGCAGGAATCCATCTCTGAGTTTTTCAAGAGGTGCTAAAAATATCCACAAGTATAAGATGCCATACCAGCCAGCTAGTTGAAGAGAAGCAAGAACAAAAGAGGAAAAATCCCAACATGTTACAGGGATGATTTATAAAGAAGCCAGCAGAAAAAGCAAACTGAGAATTTGCTTCCAGCTCCTGCCCATACTCTATTCTGCCTCATATTTGCTGCACAACTTACTTAGAAAAGCTTTTCTAAACACTTCACTGCTAGTAAAATCATGGAATGGGCGTTTGGTGCTCCAACAGATTGGCCAGAGAGGTTCTACACTGCAGAGACAAGCACGTCAAAACTCAGGATTTAACCACAATGCAGCCTCATCTCAACTTTGGTTTGCACTCTGCTGCTCCAGGGACAACTTGGAGTGCCTCATCCTCTGCTAGGTGTGGCTCTGTAAGAAAAATAAATTGGGTGGCTTTCTTTTAATTTCCTAGCATACTGGTGAAGTTTGTCTTAAAGTAGACAGTTAATAAGAGATTTAAGCACATGTCAGACTAAAGTAGAGATTGAAACACTGGCTGGGAGGGCACACCTGTGCCTCACTAATGAACCTACACAAACCACATCTTACATTGTGCTTGAAATTGTATTTCTTGAGATTCAGAATTAAATAACACACAGAGATGGATGAAGCATGGCTGTCTCTGAAAATAGCTACCCATTCTTCTTTATCATGCTCTAAAGTCAAACACACTCTTTTCAAAATATTCTGCATCCTGAATTGCTGTGGCTACGTGGGGAAATAGTTCTGTCTACTATGAATATTCTAGAAGTAGAAGCTTCGCAGATGTTAGAGAAATGGCAAACAAGATTCATAACAATAAGAATTCACACCTCCATTTCCTCTTTTCCTGTCTAAATGCAGGGCTAATTGTTTGTAAGCTGGATGAAAATAGTACTCGCTTAAAAGAAACAAAAATTTCATTTCCAAGAGTTGCAATTTCAGCATAGGCTTATACTTCCACATCCAAAAAGAAATTATCTGCACTTTTGTTTTCATCTAAAGCACATCTCAAAACTTTCCAACTAGCTTTTGATCAGTGAAATATTTATTCTGCTTTTATTCTACATGTATTTTATTCCTAATTATTATTATTTTATTCTGCACTTCCATACCAATCTTCAAAGTAACACAAAAAAGCCTCCTGTCAAAACACTCTAAACTCCTTGGAAAGAGGTAATTTCCCAAGTTATTACTGGGAAGTTTTCTCCCTGGAGATTTGGAGCACGATGCCAATGGCAGAAGCCTTTAACTCAGTGTTATGTTTTTAACTACAGTCTCCTCTATGCTGGTACCATTTGGCTAGTCAACAAAAACAAACCCAGGTAAAATCTGCCACCATTGCCACCCAAATCCTGCCCTGGAGCTGGGTCAGGTGTGGCTGAGCACAGAACTGCACTGGTGGTGCTCCATCAAACTGACTGACTGGGCTGCTCTTTTCTCTGCAGCCACCCTGACATTTTACCTGTTTACTCAAAAAGCACGCAAGGAGCTGGATCAACAGCGAAAGGGCAGCTGCCAGACCCTGAGCTAGCATCACCCATCCCCAGCAGCACTTTAAGCCAAGAGAAAAGAAATTACAGAGGTGGGAGGGGTTTTTTCCCCTCCCTCCCTTCAGATTGTAGTAGCAAAGTCAAAGGAATGCTTTGCAATCCTGAAAGAGGGGAGAAAACTTTCTTAAAAGCCTCTTTGGTGAAAAAGCAGCATCTTCAGGTACATTATCAGGAGGAAATTGTCATCCTGAGCTGCTCCCTCCAGAGCCAGGCAGAAATTAGTCATGGGCAAGGCTCAAACACCTTGGAGGTTCAGATGGGCATTTGCAATGTCTGATGCTATCATAATCCCCCGAGTCTGCCAGAGTCTTTATTGTGGTTTCTTGATGCTTCTGCTCAAAGTGCAGAGGCAGGAAAAAGATGAAAAATTAAGGGGGAAAAAGTGGCCAAACATTTCTGATTACAAAGAGAGCTCCATTTGAGGTTTGCAGGAGGACTGCAGTTAGCTCTTATTTTATCTGAACTGGCTTTTGTATCCCTAAACAGCTTTCATGGTGGGTCTGTTTGGAATTCTTCTAGTCCTTGAAGATACAAAAACTAGCTTCATCATATTCTATCCTATTATCCCAAAACTCCTAAGTACCATTTTTAAAATACAGCAAAACAAAGAAAAAATGCGTAAGTTTTTCTGTCCTAGCAGTGATTTCACTGATATGGGAAAAAGAGAGGGAAGATGGTCACAAACAATAATTAGTGTAAGAAATAACGTCTCATGGCAGTGAATCGGAGGAAAGAATCCCTACTGCATGCAGTGCACTACAATATCTGATTGTGAGGAAAACTAGAAATAGCCAGAAAAATAAATCTACAGCTCAGTACAGAAAGACACAAAAGTGAATATTAACCACACTTATTGCACCACTCACATACTGAATTCCACTCACTGGACTACATTCAAAACATCATGCAAGCAAAGCCTCCCAGGAACACACAGCATGGACATGTTTTTCCAAGGCTTATCCAAATTGCGCCAGTGCTCAGGGATCTGGAAAATGAACTCCAAGATTATGCAAAAGATGAACAGGTTCAGAAAGATGCTGAAGTGATGGGGGAACAGGAGTCTGTAACCCTGATAGATCAGTCTCCCAGACAGAAATATTGATGTTTATGTTCCGTGGGGAATTCTGCATTATGAAGAGAAACTTCAAACCAGAGCTGGAGCAATGATGTATATGAACAGGGGAATAAAAGCAACGGGGAACTGAAGCCAAGGAGAGATAAAAAGAGATCACACCAGGCCCAATCCACCTTCTCCTCAGAAAGTTTCTGATATAAAAACTTTGTGATCTACTTTTTGCTCCAGTTCTGCTGAAAACAAGAAATTATTCCATTACTGTGTTTCTAAAGACAATCCCTCTATGAATTCACAGTGAAAGAGGAACTTATTGTATACAGGGCTACAAAGAGTTAATATAAACAACATTTAATTTACTGCACTAACTACCCCAGTATTAAGTGCACTCACTTATCTATTCTGGTCTTTCCTTTGAACTGTACATTTATTTATTCTAAAAGACCTGCTAAGTTTATCTGAATATGTCTTTGAAAAATGCGTAACTGCTTTAAAAATTCCAAATACAACAAAACCAAAAAACCTGTGTGACTTTAAACAATTCATTATCTAAAATTGACATTTTACATGGAAAAGTCAGAATTCTGAAGAAAAAACCATATGGAACACAGATAATGTAATATGTATGGTTCTACTGGTAAGTCTGGCTGTATAAAGTGAATAGCTGCAGGTACATCCCAAATCCTTGCAGTTTGTCACTATTATGGAACAACATAAAAAATTCTTCCTTTAGAATGCAAAATTTCTTTTTTGAAGTAACAAATAATGGCCATAACTTAAAAAGAGACAAACTGGGGAAAAAAAATAAAAAGCACAAAAAAACAAACCACAAAGCCAAATGCTTTAAAACTTAACTTTGAAGAATTATTTGCTTGTACCATACTAATGGTTGTAACATTTCTGATACATGGAAAACCAAAACCTCTATGGTAGCATTCTGCTGCTGGACATTTGCTCTTAAATTGTGACATATCTGCTTCATTCAGAACATTCTTTTTTTTTAAGCCATATGATAATAAGAATATCACAAGACAGGAGAAAAATAAATGAAAGCAGGCTACAATATTGAAAAGCTTTAAATAAAATGGTGTGGGTTTTCCTCCAAAGTTAAGTCATTTTGAAATGGACAACAAATGTAACTCTATTTAAATTTCAAAATGAAATTGAATGAAATGAAATTGATATTAAATGCTTTTACTGAGAAAAAAAAAAAAAAAAAAAAGACCAGCCTTCATTTCCAAGCAGCAGAATTTATGAAAAACAGCAGAGAAGAAAGCCCAGAGAGGCTGTGACACCAAGGCAGGGTGAGCTCATGTGGAACATAAGTTTAAGAGCTTTTAGCTCCTTGGATGGTTAATGGTGTGTGGCCCAACATCCTGGGAGTTTCTCATGCTACCAAAGCCACTCAGTTTGTTAAAGTGCTCCAAAAACTCAGGTTCCAGAGATAGATTAAAAACATGCAAATCAAGTATTTTGACATCAGCTCTGACAAACATCAGGCACGGGCTGAAAGGAAACTCTGAGCCCATGTTATTTTGTTATACGGTGTTTCCTCAGAGGACACAGCTGCTCCACACACAATTAAACATGGTTTTGTCTCTCCTCTACACCTGTAGAATTTAAACTTCATAAGATGACCTAAGAGTAGTTAAGGACATGCAGTTTTTATTCCAGCTGTGTGTACTAAAAAAAAGCATCTCCAATTATAAGTTTGCATCCATTCCTACTTTTGTTGTGCAGGAAGTAAAAAAAACAAACAAACAAACAAAAAACCCCAAACCCACAAAAAACCCCAAAACAACAACAACAAAAAAACCCCAAACCCAACACACATGAAAAATCTGTATTTTATTTCAAGTATGTGAAAACAGATGCCCTAGACAGTTGAGAAATGGCCAACTCATGTATTGTTCAGGCAAATTTAATTATAAACAACCAAAGACCTATTTAAGCCACATGTTTTGATTTAAAAATGGGGTAAAAAGAACAGATATTTTCTTCTTGTTACCTTCTTGCCTCAAGCCTCTGCATCCATGGTAACACAATTACCATCTCAGGGCTAGAATTGATCAGAATTTTTATAATTACATTCAGCCCTAACAAACCCAGTGCCTTTTTCTCTGTTTGATGGGGAGGTTCTTTCCATATGAATTTAATAGAACTACTGCCTCAATAATCTCCACCCCACTGCCCCCCAAAATGTTTTAAAAATAATTGCTACTAAATGGTTTCTTTTTCTTCTTTTTCTAGTCCTCTTCACCAGGAATGCAATCAGCCAGCAAATCCTGCACCAAGCAGGGTCAGCTCTGGATTAGTTCCCATGTCTTTGCCTGTGTCTGCTTTGATCAGTCTGGATTTTATTGAGCAGCACATCCTCAGCATTAGAGAGCAGTGCACAATGGAGCAGCATGAGGGGTTTGAAGCTTTGCCTTACTCACTGGGCCTTCTGCATTCACTCTGCTGACTTGCAAACTCATGGCAAGGCCAAGAAAAAAGTGATTTTTGTGTCATCTTCCAGGGCTCATTCGTTATTTGGTGGCTTTTATTTTGCATGATTAAGGACTCGTGTCATCCATGTAATTCCCTTTTCTAAAGGGATATCCCTGGCTGGTTCTCCCTGACCAGGAGCCTGCAGTGCCTACCTTAGTATCAGGTACAATTTAAAGAGGTAAAAAAAAAAAAAAAACTAAAGAAGAAAAAAAAAAAGAGGAAAAAAAAGAGGTATCCTTTAGCTATAGGGACACAGAGGCAGCCACAAACCTGAGCTAAAAATGAGAGATGGAATTCAATGTGCAATACCCAAAAAAATAGAAAAATAAATGACTTATACCAGGCAGCAAGCTAAGAGCTGGAAAAGGCAAAGAAAGGAGCACAAAGGCCTGGAGTGAGTGGGAGCCAAGGCAGAACAGCTTGGGAAGGGCCAGGCTTTGGGAATTGCTGAGGTGCAGCTCAGCTGAGAGCAAACACTGTGCATCCCACTTTGTGACACTCCTGAGCCAAGAGCACACCTTGGCTTGTGCTGGCACACGAGTTCATGTGCAGCACATGTGCCTCACAGGCAAGCTCACCACATGGAGCAGAGAGCACAAAATCCCCCCAAAAGAAAGAGGAATTCTTGGCTGGTGAGCAGCCTGCACTGTCTGGAACACATTGCCCATAAAGCAAGAGGACAGATAACAAAATCTGGCCATTGGAAATCACTGGAACTTCCCCAGCACCCAGGGCACACAGGACTTGGCAGGTTTCTAGAACAGAGAAAACAGATTTTCAGTTCCCTCAGCCAGATTTTCGAAGCTATTGAGGAGACTAAAAGGGCTAATAGAGCCAAGTGAGATTTTCAGACACAACTATCCAAGTCAGGCATCCATCTCCCCTGCCCTAACCTGCTTATGCACTTCAGAAAATCTCATTAGGCACAGATCTGCATCTTCAGATACCTGTCTGCTTGCAGGCTCTGCTTTCCTTCCTCTACAGCTCAACATTTTCCATCTCCTTTTTGCCTATTCTTCCTCAGGTCTAGCTTTTCACAAGATGCAGCAGGCTTTTGACCTTGGGAAAGGGATCCTGGAAAGCTTTTTTTATGGAGTGTTTTTTAAAGGAGGGGCTAAACCGAGAATAATACCTCTCAAAAGAATAACCGAGCAGCTTTTTTTCCCCCCTGTTTAACCAGCACAGCCGTAGATTATGAGGAGTTTGGTTTCATTACAGAACAACCCATCCCTGTCCCCTAATACATTATCTCATCAGGAGGCCCCACTGCAGAGAGCCTACATAGACACACATTTCTTAATAGCAGGGCTAAGTGGCAGCATGATCTAGTGGATTAATTATGTAACTGGCAACTAGGATTTCCTGGTTGTAATACAATTTTAAATCTGGATCTTTAAACCAAATTTTTGGACAACTAGCAGTGTAGGTTTTAAGAAATTTGCATGTAGCTTATTTGTTTTAAAAAACCCAACATTTACTTCTTTAGGAGCTTTTTAAATCATACTTATCTCTACTACAAAGAGAAACCTTTGGGACAACAAATTAATTTCAAAAGCCTACAGTAAATAACTCACAAATTTAAGATATTGAACATAAGCCAAAATAGATGAATTAAAATTAGACATTTCATACAATTATTCTCATTACTAAGGAAAAACAAAAAAAGTGAAAACCAAGTGGAATCTTAAGAGTTCTTAACAATTTTTGCCTTCAAATGAGTCTACAAACACCCAGATTAGTAACTTCAATACAAGTGGTATCCAGTTGCTGACTGGAGTAGAAGCATATTTCTTGATATATAGAGATATTCTAAGAGACCCTGGGGTAGTGCTGCTGCTGCCCTACCTGGGAAAGCTTTACATTTTTTGTTATGAAATATCATAAAGGACTAAGCATTTAACATACACTCTTATATCTTCTCCATATGGCACCAATCCTTCTATAAACGTGACCATGTGGCTATCAGGATTTATGAACCAAGCGTGCAAGTCAGGCCACTGGAGTGGAGTCTAAAATAAAGCAGGGTACATACATCCCATTGAATTCTTCCCCAAACTCTCTCTTTTTTTCTGAGATTTTTATTCAAGAGGAGCTAAGAACTAAAGCAGAGGACATATGGGATCAGAGCACCTTATCAAATTACCTGAGTGGTTTTGCTATACAATTATTTTAATGCCCTAGACATTGTTTCATGCTGAGATTTATGAAGGCTTAGAACAAACCCTCACTTTTTAAACAATACTGTGATTTCCCTATGCACAGTCGAGATGGAAGACAGCAGAGCATTGCTCCATTCTGATTTTCACATCATCAGTGGCAGAGCCAACCTCAGTCACAAGAGCCAATCCAGTTTTGAGGGCTGCAAGTTTTCATCCTGCTCCTTCCATCACGGATATTCTGATATATTCTATTGACTCCCTCCCTGTGAGGGTTGAATATCAGTGTGGAATGTGTTTCTTGTCTATCTCCTTGTTGCCTGCAGCTTCCATCTATTCTCTCCACATTAGTGACTGAGCAATAATTTTATTGATTGATATCCATTTCCTTTCACCAGACTGGTCAAATTTATCAAGCAGATGACAACAGCCATTCAGGCTCACAGCAGTGAAGCCTCTCCTTGCCTACACCCATCACAGAGTCTGTACACTCATCAGAGACCATCCTGGCCCCCAGCCCACTCCTGCATTGAGCCAGGCTTTGGATCTGACAGGAAAAGAATTCCTGATTCTAATCTCATCTGACTTTGCACTAGTGCTGATTCTGCCAGCTTTAGTAGGGGTGCTCCTCATCTTCATCATTATCCTTATAGGTCAGGTTTAAAGTCTGAAGATCTTTTTCCATCTTGATGAACTTGCAACTCACTCAAATTGTGTGTTAGTGAAAATCTGGAGTAACTCCAGCTGGAGAAGCTGACTTTTGGCTAGCAGATAGCAAGAGAAATTCAGCAAGGTTTTTTTTGCTCATGTAGCAGAGTGTAGCTTCAGTAAAGAAAATAGTATTAATGGTCAAAACTAAATTCTAAAATCTTTCGTCCCTTTTAGCATGGAACAGAAATTAATTTTATCATTTTAAAACTTATGAAAAGGAGATGCTTTTGTAGTTAAAGAATGACTTGACATGAGTCAAAGGATAATGAAACTTCAAGAAGATGCTTTTGCCAAATCAGATTAGTTAAGCTCCAAAGAAGAGTAGCACACCACATTTAAGAGGAAAAGAATAAAATTTTTAGCATTAATTTTTATTATCACAATTCATATCATTTTGTTAAAACTCACTGCTAGTTTTTGCACAATGGAGGGGAAAGAAATGCTAAAAATGTTGGTTTAAATTGAAAGCCAGCCCTCCCACAGAATCATTTTAGATAGCTAAGATTATGCACAGCATGAGTTACAGGGTTAGTAACGTAATTTGAATAAAACTTAACAATTATCTCTGAGCTACAGATTGTCACAAAGTAATGCTTGATGGACAGAAGAGAGGAGATGGAAGGAATAATATTTAATACAAGGAATCCTCTACTTGCCTAATATTTGAAAATAATCTTTTAGGTCATCTTTTCCTTAGCTGATGTATTGGTTCCTGCTATTATCACTAGTCAAATTTCTTCCTTTGGGATTGAAAATAATTTTGTCCAGGAATGAATTCAGGCTGAAGGATCCAAATAATGGTGTCCCAAGGGATGAGAAGTGAGCCCTAACTACAAGTCCTCCCTGTGTCTCTTGAGCTGGAGTCCCTGCATTGTGTTTTTTTTTCTAGCTTCAATGTCTGGTTTTGCTTAAGCTTGGCTTTGATATGGCAATTGTTGTGATGTAAGTAGCTTTGGCTTGAGACTGAATGACATATAAAAAAGAGATGATCAATCAGGAAGTCATGTGAATGGAATAATTTTGAAATTGCCCAAATAATTAAATATTAAACAAAACAAAGACTGGCCTTAGTGTAAAAGCTGCAGGGAACTTTTAATATTTCCTTTATCCATTCCATTGGAATGTGAATTAGATTACATTTGTGCTAAGATGATTGGCTGACCACTTACTCAAAGAAATGAGCATTCAGCCACACAAACTTGATTTCCTTTCATTAATCACTGCCTGCCACATGCTGATCAGCCATCCAAAATTTGCTCAAACAACTGCCATTTTTAATTCCACTTTTCACAAAACTAAAAGTGCTAAAACTTAGTACCAAAAGAACTACACTTGCATGAATTTTGTCTAATATTTAACTCCTGCTTCACTTACAGGCCTCTACATCTAAAAGGATCCATGACTTATTTGATCCATGACTTATTTATGGGACTCCTTTGTCTTGAACCAAAACTGAAGGGTATACTCTGAGCTTGCCTAAGATCACCAAAGCCTGGCCCTCTGAATCCTGCCTTGTGTTTTAGTCTCCTATAATTCAGCTTTTACACCAATGTCCTTTGAGTAAAAATATCCTTGTGTCATTCCTGAGCTGCCAAAGTGCTGTGATTCCACTACTAAGCACTCCATCTGTGTTTGTACCTTGCATTTGCTTGATCCCCAGCTCAGAAGCCATGAAATTTTATAGCTGGTTGGACACTTGTGCCTTCCGCAGGGAAATTCTGCAGAGGCTGGACATTCATCCTTTTGCAGTCCATTCATGTTATGTGCAGCTCTACAGCTGCTGATAATTTGCCACTGTCATGAGGAAATCCAGAAAGGCATCACCATATGGAAATAAAACCCAAAATACGCTGCAGAACGAAACTTCAGGGCCACATACACCCCGTCTTTGCTATTTTAATGCAATTTGCCCTTTGCAGAGAAACCATTTCAGAAGATAAATTTAAATTATTATGAAATTCTCCTCCCTGACCCACACCCCTCCTCTGAGCTTGTTACATACTACATTTTTTACTGTGGAAATAGCTATGTCACAGTGGGAGGATTGTCTGTCCTAGAAATGTATTAACTAACCAATAGACAGGGCATAGGAAAAGAATAAAAAGGGTGACGAGCTACCCATTTTCATATACAAATAGACTGTGTAGTAAGTAACAGTTTTGGGACAAGAGTTACCTGGGAAAAGAACCCAACGTGAAGGGTAAAAGGATTTCTATTTATATATTATGTTTCCATTTGTATTGCTCACTAAGTATGAAAACTCTTTTTTAAATCTATGTCTCTGGTGTCTTGAAGAAGAACAGACTATTCCTGCCTGGCTGACTCATGTATCTCTGGGCAGTCAGACCTTCTGACTCACTGGATAGTCAAAAATCTCAGATTAATAATAGTGCATGGCTGCTAAAAATAGGAGCATAGACCCTAGGGCTGAACGTGGGCAGGAATCAACACATCTCCTCTGAATACCTGCAGCCAGGAAAACACAAACAAAAGCATCCTGCTCCTTCCCTTGCCTTACATTCACTTTGCTTGGAAAACCAGACCTGAAAGTGCCTCTGGCTGCTATTCCCAAACATCAGCAGAAGAGATCTCAGCAAGGGGCATGAGTGTTTCCAACCTGAAAACCTGAATAACCTGGTTCTTTTCAATAAGGAAACTCCAAATATCACCATTTTGGGTCATCCCTCAACACTCCAACCTCAGCATGTCACAGCTCTCACATCCCAGGCCCCAAACACATCACAAGTACTTGGGTTCACTTTATTCTTTCCTTGCTTTTGTCTGTAAAACTCTGCATATCTGGTTGCAAACTCTTTAAAGTGCTGTGATCATTGAGATATAAAGTATAAAACAAAACCAAACACTGTGATCTGGCATTTAGTCCTACATTTCCAGGAAATCTCTATTCACATTGCCTTTTATCCTGGATCTGGTGTTGATGCTGACACTGACAGCTCACTTGTCCATCAGAATGATGAATTTGTATTAGAGTTTCAACTGGATTCATTTAAACCAACAAAATCAATTGGCCTGTATGATAAATTTCACAGAATTGAAACACCAATTGTTTTCTGAGTTGGTATGATGAAGGAATTCTGATCAAATACAGAATTGTGATCACCAGGAACTCCTGAAAATTAAACTTCTGATCTCCTGCATCAGCACATTTTCTTGCATAGCACCTTCAATAATCCCTGACACTGTTTGAACACTCTTGCCTTATAAAATGGCCCCACATGGGCTACCTAGAAACCAGGATGATCAATGCCAAACAGCATCTGACTGCTCAACTTAGTGGTTGGGAAGGGTAGGAAATTGCTAACTTCAAAGAAAAATTAAGCATAAAAACTCCCAAAAAATCCTATCAAACAGTCAGCCTTGGAAAGCAAAATTTGAGGCTTGAAAAAGAGATGTAAAAAACTGTCAGAACTGAACAGACAGCAGTGCTTTAATTAGGTGCTAGCTTTTGAGATGCAACTTAGGGAAAAGAAAAACCAATCAAAGTAAAGAACTAAAGCAACAAGACAATACAAATATAACAGAAAAAAAAATCCCCAAGAAACAACAAAAAAACATCAACCCAACATTTAGAGAAGAAAACAAGGCCTCTAAACACTTTAAAACCTTTTCTCACCCTAAGTACTTGCACTTATGCTCACAACTGCTTCTACTGGGCAACTCTATTTTAAAAATCCTTATTGCACACTGTTTCAAGGTGTACTTTTGGCTGTAATTAGAGATAATGCTTTATCTGGCAACCCATTTCTGTTGGTCCCTGGAGCAGCGTTTTAAAGGAGGCTAGGCCAGGGTGAAAGAGGAAGGACATGGCCATGAACAGCCAGGGAAGCTGCAAAACAGATACTGAGGGAAAGGTGAGGGAAAATCCATCAAAAATGAAATAAGATTGACTAGGATTGAGGTGATTCAATGCCAGAAAGCAGTTCTGCAACCCAAGTTGTCCAGTCTTTGACTGCTTTCTTAACTCCTGTCAAGTCCAGGTAATAATGTTTTTTAAGAGCATGGCAAAAGACTGATGCAGCTGCCAAAATTATCCAAAATTGACTAACAGACTGAAATGCTTTCAATTCAATGCACCACTGAGCTGGCTCTGGGGAGATGTAAGTAGACAGCTACATGGAACACAGAATCTTGGACAAGAGCAGAACTTATTGTATTTATGTCACAAGTAACAAAACTTGTTCTTAAACCCCAGCAAGAATAACACAGTCATGAAGAGCACTCATAGTTTATCAGAACATCACCTCTCCATCATCTTTAGATGGCATTCAGGATGAAGCTATAATCCTTCTGATTCAACCCACATTTTTCTGAGAGATTCATTGAATTGAAGGAATTAAAGCTTGCTTGTTTTGGCATTATGTTAGTTCACACTTGAGAGCTAGCTCTCACAGGTTTGGAAGCCTCCATAGCATGGTAATCAAATGACCTTGAAATATTTCCTTTTTCTTTCCTTCCTTTCCCCCCCGGTTTTGTTTTCTCAGCACACTCTGAAATTGCAACCACAAAAACACTTGTAAAAATTGCTAGGTGCTGTCAAATCTCTTGATTCGACATGGGATGAAATGCAAGAAGTGGATGCAGAGGGGCACAGAAGATTGTCACCTGGTGGATGCACAGAAAAAGTGAAAGCTGGGAGCTGCATGATGCATCATCCTTCTCTTACATGACTTGTACTGCTTTTGAAGGAAGAAATGTGAGTCGTTTCTGTCATCATCTGTATCTGGATCATGTGTCAAAGGGTTTGTCTAAACAAGTGTATTTTGGGGGTTTTTACATTGCTAAAAACAAATAAACTGAATTCTTACTCCCCTTTCAACTCCCACCACACCCTTATCCATGTAACAGGCACCACTGTTGCCAAATGACCTTCCTGGCAAGAGACAGAATTATTAGGTGAGTAATGATAATTTCTTCACTATTTATGCCAAGGCAGCTTTTACTATTGCATACTTCATCCTCTCAAGAGCATACAGAGTGTGAAAAGCTCAAGCAGAGCAGTAGAGTACCAAGCATACTTCAGAATACATTATTGAAGTGCATTTTCATCTTAAAAAAAAGAAGTCATCACTGTATTTCCCACTGTATTAGAGTGCAATTCCAGGTAATGACAAAATCAGACTGTTGAGCAGATTTTCCAGAAAACCTCTTTGCATCAGAACCAAACCAGATATAATCAGGCCAAGCACACTCTCAGCAATGAGGAGTCAAATGTGTGTCTACGAAATGTTGAACCTCTTCTTGGTAGGATTCAAATGCAACCCGAGGGGCTCCTGTGCTGGGACAGCTCTAACTTGGCCCTATACAAAATACAATCAGCTCATAGTCACACACCCGAATTTCCACATGCAATGATTGAGACTTTTCTACATCCCAAGCCAATTAGGAAATCTGCAATCTGCACCGGGACCACAATAGTACAGCATTGAAGCCATGAAAGCCATGATCCTTTTTTTTTTTTTTGCCATCTCACATCATTATCTCCCTTCTGCTTGGGAGGAAAACCCCCTGAATTTTGCACTGAGGACAGCCCTAGTCCCATCACCTGTACATGTCACACTGAGTCCTTCCCCTGGGATAAGCCCATGGCAGCTCCAGCCCCTGCCCAGCACAGCTAAGAGGAACTCTGACCATAATTATCTCAGCTGCAGTTAATTACTGCATTTTCCTGCATCCATGCGCACATAGGAGCACACTCAGAGAGCAAGGGGAGCCAAGCAGCTCAGTGATGCTTTGCTTGCTCTATTTCCTGGCTATCAATGCAACAGAACATTGACCAAAAAACTTAGTAAAAATCTATCCATATGAAAAAGGCGGCCAACATAAAGCACCCTGCAATAAAACAGAGAGCATGTTCTTAAACTTTGATTCGTCTAGGACTAAATGTTTTCCTGTCTCTGCCCAGGATAAGTTATAAAACATGATTTACTAGGGTCTGAGTTTATTTAAATAACCTTGCACAGGTGCTAAATGAAAATACCTTATGATAGGTATGCATAAAAGGGGGGAAACAACTCCATCAGTTTTATCCACATCAGCTTTTTAGATGGTATTTTTTCCTCTAGAGAGGAAAATTTCATCCATAGCTCTATGAAAAAAATTTCTTCTGATTTCTCTGGGATATTTTGTATATCAATACACATTAAAAACCCCCATGAATTCATTATACTGACTACAGTACTGTTCAATCAAAGCATCTGAGATAAGAGACCACAGATTGCACACAATTCTGTGCAAACACAGGATAGGCTTGGAAAAAGAAAAAAGTTTAAATAATCAAGAGACTTTTTAGATAGAGGAAAGAAAAGAGGGAGGAAAAAAAGGTAAAACATAATTTTACATCTCATTTGAAAATACAATATGCAGGCCTAAATAATAATGGTGGATCCAAACACATTGAATGCTGAAAAACTCTTCAAAAATCTGAACTGGGGCATGAAATTAGAGGTTTTGGGTCTCTCAGATGAGAGATCCTAGGAGATAATGAACTCCATATTCAGGAAAACCTCTATGAACCAAATGGAAAGAATAGCTTCTGCATTGTTGGGGGTGGTAATGTCATGTTGCTTTTATGAAGACACTTGTCCCCATGTCCTCTAAAACTCCAAATCTCTGACCACACCACAAGTACAACACGCACTTTGTGTAGAACACAAGATGGAAGTGGATTCTCTGCATCTCTTCTTTTTGCCATGGTAAAATTGCAACCAGACATTGATGTTTGGTGCTAAGAACAGGCAACTCTACAAAGAACCCTGAGCACTCCTCAATTACCTTGAGACCTTAAGAGAATTGTTCGTGCATCTCCTGGGCACACAACATACAATTAACTAGCAGCTTAAACAGGGGGTGCTGTGATTTTTTTTGTTTTTCCACTCAGAAAATGGTATTTTTTCTGTTGTGCATCTCTTAGAAGGCAGTGAGAGAGATGAGCCATTACTGAAAACCCCAAGGGTAAGTGATACAAAGACATGGACTCTTCCCAAGGCATGGCCACTCAGCATTGTTCCACTGAATAAAAAGGTTCATGGCTCACTCCTGCACTTGTACAGCTGTTTCCATTTGTGTCCAAGTTTCAGAGTTAGCAGCCTTCCTCTGTTACTGAGACTAAAAGGGATATTTGTTTATGGTTGACTTTCACAACTTCCTGTGCTTTGCCATGCTCTGTCTTACACAAATGACTCTGTAGCAAAATGTCTACAGGGGAGAATATATAACAATTATTCTTTGCCCTTTTTATAAATTACATTAAGAGAAAACCAGAATATTATCATATGTCTTCCTGCAGAAAAATTTTCAGCAGCTATAAAAAAATTACTACAGTTTAAAGCATCAATGGCCATTTAGCTTAACTTTTGACAGTAAAGTCCATCATATTTGTTGATCCACTGAGAGTGAGTGATAGAGATTAACCTAAATTGAAATCTGAATTTCAGATCTGCACTGCCCTCTTTGCTTTGCATTGCTCCAGCAGCAGCACTGTGGGATCACAGAGTCAGAAGGCCAGGAAGAACCTTCAGAAGCCATTTATTACAATGATTTTCATCTTCTGAAAAGCACAACTCCCTTTTGAGTTATATATCTTCATGCAGCAGTTATGTGAATAGGGGCCAGAAACATCAAGGTCAAATGCTATTAGATATAACCACTGCTAACACTTCAAGGTTCTTTCAATTCAAGAGTAGCATGACCCAGAGTTTGAAAATCACCAGTTTATTTCATCCCTTTAACCATGATTTACTCCTTCTACATGTTTCAAGGGAGAATCAAACATACTTACATCATTTCTAACAGATGTTTGCTTAGTCTTTTGGAAAACTTCCAATGAGTAAGACTCCACAGCCTTCTTTGGCAATGCATTTCAAAGCTTCACCAGCCTTATTGTTCAAATTTCTTCGCTAATATCTAGTCTGTGCTTCCTGTCTCTAGACTAAACATTCCTAAGCTGCAAGTCATGCTTTGATCCTTGCTCCTGTGCACTGTGCAGTGGGTGCTCACCTCCCTGAGCCTGTCCTGCCCTGGACTGCCCCAGGGCTTCATCTAAAGCCTCCCCAATGCCCAGCAGCACTGAAAGCTTCTGTCCCTTTTGCTGCATCCTGTTTTCCTACTTGCACTGCCACAGACTGCACCCACTCTCCTTAGAAGGAGCATCAGGAGCCATTGGGCTTTGTGCTCATTTCCCGATATCACTTCCTTGCTTTTCCTGTCACAGATGCATCTTGCCTTGGCCTCAACAATCCCTGGGTGCCAGAAGAGCCACTTGGGACTCCTCAGGGATAGAATTTGCTCCTGCTATGAGATTCTTAGACTGGGATTAGAGGAATTCCCACCCTACACCATAACAGAGCTGTGTCCTCCAGGAGAACCAAGCGCAGCCTGGAGGGCAGTGAAGGATCTCATACTGAATGGGTACACAAAGCCAGCAGGTTTCTAGATACGTTAACTCCTGGCCTGGTTTTGCCTGGGATAGTTGATTTTCTCCCTAGAAGCTGGTACAGGTCTGTGGTTTGGATTTAGGATGAGAATAGCATTGATAACAGGCTGAGTTTTTAATTGCTGCTAAGCAGTGCTTACTCTGAGTAAAGAAGGTTTTCAGAATCTTGGCTCTGCCAGTGAGGAGAGGCACAAGAAGGTGGGAAGGAGAGCATCCAGGGAGCTGATGTGGCCAAAGAGATATTCCAGACCACAGCAATTCCTGTTCCACACATGAGCTGGGGGGAGCTGGGGATCATCCATCAGTGGGTGGTGAGCAACTGCCTTGTGCATTGCCTGACTTGGGATTTATTCCTCTCTCTCTCTCTCTCTTTCCTATTATTATTATTATAATATTTAACTTTATTTCACTTATTGAAGTGTTCTTACTTCAACCCACGGGTTTCTACCTTTTTTTGGATTCTCTTCCCCATCCTACCAGCTGGGGATGGGGGAAGTGAGCAAAGAGCTGTGTGGTACTGAGCTGATGGCTGGGATTAAACCATGACAATGTCTACACATTTAGATAGCTGCAAGGCCAATAAAATGGTAAATCACACACCTGTGGGTCCATTGTATCCTGATATCTACAGAAGGAAAATGCATACAGGCTACCAGGCTGCCAGAATAATCATTGTGTAACTTCCCAGGACTAATGCTGCAAACCTTGTTCAAGTGTTTTCTGCACTCAGTGCTTCTACATTTTCTTTTACAATATTTAACTCATAAATCTAGGATGCTACAATCTTTCTGTTTCAATATGAAACATTATTTTGCTAGGAAATACAGATAATTAATCATTTCCAGGGAATTTGAGCTAAACCCTGGGTCTTTTTTTTGGATAAGTGGAAAGCCAGTGAAAGATACAAGGTGGGACCCTAGGCTGTGCAGTGCAGGGAGCTTGATGTTATAATTGAAATTTTCTACATTTCCTCACCTGCTGCATTCCATTATGGAATCTTAAGAGGAGCTATGGCAAGATACAGATATTCTCCCTTTTTCCTGCTCTTACTCCCAGACATCTGTCTGTCCTCTATTATTTCCCCTTTTTTTTTTCCAGAAGGAGGAACAAATAATCTTTTCCTGATTGTTCTGAACCATACAACCACCTGCCCAGCTGAGGCAGGCAGCCTTCTCTTGATTTCTGTGAAAAGTTGCTGTTGCTTATCACACCTTTAACTTAGAATAATGAAGCACTTTGAATATGTGATTATGGATCTACAAAATCAGAACTTTCAAAGACTGAAATTCCTGCTGGAACCCTCTTACATTCTTCATGTCTCAGCACATTAAGGGTTCAGCTGCAGCTCCCATCAGGAATGGAGATATTTCAGTAGCCCTGAGAAAGCCTTGAGGATGACTTCTCTCAGATCCTTTTTTTAAAGAATAATAATTTTCATAGAGCACACACAATCAGATAACCACCCGTATGAATAAAAAGTGCTACATGAACCCAAAAATGAAAGCAGTTACTATTATGGAGGAAAGATTTGGGCTTCTCTCTAACACATTCCCCAGCAGAGGAGAACCTGATGGCTTTAACTCCTCCAAGTCTTAAATGAAGAAATCAAAGCACCAAATCTCACACTCACTCCATGACCTTTGCTGGGGAGAATGAGCAATGGTCAATAGCAATAGTTTTGCTCCACTCGAGCAGAAGTAAATTGCTCTTTCACTTCCCAAGTCCTCACTGGAAGAGTCCTGAAAAACCCAACCTTCCCCCCACGTCAGGCACTGCCTGCACCAGGAGAGAGCAAACCCTGTGGTGTTGGCAGTCTGAGCAAACCCACAGCTCCAAGGCTCCTTGCTGTCACATTCTGTAAACAGCCCCATCCCTCAGCTTTCCCAGAGCCTCTATGAAAGCAGCATGTGGAGGCACAGAGCCTACCTACAGCTCAACAACCCACACAGCGCTGAGTAACAGCGGGGAGAAGCCTTCTCCTCTCTCCTCAGAGATGTTTGTCCTCAGATTTTCCAGCTGGGATGGATTTAGTCCCATCTGCAGTCCCTGAGGCATCACCCAGACTGCTAAAAGAGAGGCCAGTGCTGTGCATGTCCAGAGAGAGCCAGGACAGGGAGGACAATATCACCCCAGCACTGGGCGGTGGGGATTCTGCCATGGTTATCTCAGATTTGTGCAGTTGGAGGCACAAATCACAGAAAGCCTTCTCTGCAATTCCCAGCTTCCTACCAAAATCCTCTGCCTGATAGAGAGCTGAAGGTTCCTGTTCAGGAAAATGAGTTTTCCTGCTATTATTTTGGGTCCGACTAGAACTTCCATTTTCCCTAGTCCAAGCCTTCCTACAACACCCAGTTTTCACTGACACAGCTAATGATGTCACAACTTTCAGAGCAGCTGAGTCAAGATCACACTGACAAGAGCAGTAGCTGTTCATCGTTTCAGAAGAAAATTCAGTGCTTTTTTCTGTTGAGCTTCCCCCTGACAAACTTTTACCAGCGCACAAAAAATGAACAAATAACAGCAAAACCCTGTGACTAAAACAATTCCTCTTTCCAAAATGGAAAGGAATTGACCAAGGCCATCAATTTAAAAATTTTTTTGAGATATTCAGATTTAACAGCTACACACACCATGCAAATGCTTTAGTGGATGCTATTCTGATTCCACAGCCACAGATGAGAGTACAAAAACTATTAAGAACAGTGTGTGAGAGCACCACTGCAGTAGTCCCAGAGGAAAGACAGACCTTTTCATCCCAGAGAAATCAGGTTCTAGTAACTAGGTCAGATTAGAGGCTGGGAAGGGATCACTTTTAGGACCCTTACAAAAAAAAAAAAAAGCTGTGAGCAGAGTCAGAGGTGAGATTTCTGCCTCCCTCATGGTATGGATCAGCAGAGCCTCTCCAGTGCCCTTCATCAGAGAGTGTGAGCTAGGAAAAGTGAGCCCAGGCAGACTTGCTGCTGTTAAAATATTTAGGGAATGTGCAATTCCATAGGCTGCAGTCACTTTGAGACTCAGCCGTGCTGCAGATGCTGCTGCCAGCTACTGAAGCTTCCAAATAATGACTCAATTCATTAAAATCAAATCAGTCACTGTCAAAACCTCTGAGTAAGAGCTCAAGGAGCTGAAGACATCCCTCTCTTCCTTGTGGCTTTAGCAGTACTGAAGTTAGTTCATGGCAAATGAAGGTTTGCTTGCTTAAGCACAGCTTAAAGTCAGATGTAGGAAGGAGAGGTAGAAGTCAGTGCCTACAATTTTGGCTTTTCCTGGTGAGAACTAACCTGACTGTGACAATTCTGTGGGAAAGAGTTTTATGTATGACTGGTCCATGGGTATTGAATGAAGTCCTATGGTTCCCCAATGGGTCTTGTGAGGGGATTTTAATAACAGTGACCCAAGAGGGACAGGTTACAGAGCTATTAATGCCTTAGAACATGAACATCTTCATGCACCCATGGATAGTGTGGACTACTTTCTCTAAAGTGACAGCTGGGAAACAACTTTAAGAGACCAGAAAAGAAACACATCACTGTTTTGCAACACAAACTTCTGAAACCCCCCTGACTAATTTTCTCAGCTGTTTTTATCTTTCACAGCTAAAACTATCTACAGATTAAAGTAATTTTACATAAATATTTGATGCTAGACTTCATTATGAATCTGGGTTTAGTAACAGAGACTAAGACAGAACATTTCACAGACAGCACTTTCCAATACAAAATCATTTAAGCATCTGCAGGCTGCAAGAATAAATGTCTCAACCAACTTGTCAGAGCCTGTCAGGCCTATAATTATGTTCTACAGCATTAAAAGGAACTACTTTTGATTGTGTGGGTATGAATTGCAAAAATAACAATACCAAATTACCAAGGCTAGAGCAGGAGAGTCTCAGTGGAATGGGCAGGGTGTTCACTGGCCAAGGGCTCCTTATCTGTGTGCAAGGCTCTGGCATACCCGACCTCTCCTGGGTCACCCACCTGCACCTGGCAATATTTCCTGTGCATGGGCACACACACACCCAGCTGAAATCTGAAATCCTCAGTGCAGCTCCAGCCTCCCCTCCCAGCCCAAACTCTTGGCTAAGGGGGCTTTGGGAGCTCTCAGACTCATCTGCACCCCAGACAGCTGCAAACATTTAAATAGCACACAAGCATCTTCCTTACAGCCTATTTATAACCAGGGATAGGGTTACAAGTTTCAGCATTTGCTGACTCCAAAGAACAGGGGCTTCTAAATACTGTTAAACTGAAATAGCACATTTTCAGCTCTAAAATCCAAATGATCAAACTTTAAATTATACCTATGCCCAAACCTGCATTTCTCACTGGCAGAAGGCAAAGAGAAAAGTGCTGAAAGAATTAATAGTTTTACTGCTTCTTCTTGGCATGACAGTGATATTATAGATATCACCTATAAATGATGCAGAATGTGCTAGTTATATGGATAATAAAACTACTGAGAAACTAAATAGCTCTAAATTGTAACTTACTGAAATGAATTCAACTTTAAATACTTAATCTTCTAACATTAGAAAATGTTAATTTCTTGTTAAAACATTAGGTTTTATCCAATCTCCAGAAATAACTATCACTGTTAGTAAAAAGAAAAAAAAAATTATTGTCAAGCTACGCTATCAAAATGTTTGTTAGCTTGTCTGCTATTTAAGCCCTTTAGAAAAACTAACTGCAGTCAGGAAACCTCCACAAAACCCAAAACACATTAAAAGCTTATGCTGTCACATTAGCATTAGATGATATGGGAAAATTAATTTCTATGATGCATTGTTTAAAAAAAAAAAAAGGCACAAAATTATGTCAGGCAGCAAACAGCAGGACATTGTAACAAAACCCCCAAATTGCTGTAAAATCAGGAAAATAAAGCCCGAGGAAGCGACATTACAGAAAACCCCTCCCCTCTCATTTCATCTTTGGGCTGCCATTCACCTGGAGCCTTGCACAGAATTCAGTGGGAAAACTCAGAACTGCCAGGAGTCAAAATGGAATTAGGCTGCTGACACTCAGGACCTGAGGGCCATCATTTTCTTTCAAGAGACAATTATCACTCAAAACTGGGCCCACATGGTCTTGTTGTGTTATAATCCTGCACTTGAGGAAGTGCTCTGCTTTGCTATAGGGTGCCAATAAAGGGATTTTAAAACAGGTGTCACAGGCAACATCATGTGCAAGCCACAACTATCATCTTTACCTTGAAGCAAGAGGAAGATCTGTAAAAGTAGCTGCACAAAATGCATGTAAGAAAAGGATTTTGTTTTCTTGAGAGTCCTGTTTTTCTTTGCTGTGTTGGCTGGATTTTAGTCCTGGCTCACAGTCAAAACACTGGTCACGGCTACATTACTCTCAATTTCATTTTTCTTGTTGCGTCACCAACATTTGCCTTTATAGCCTCACATACAGTGAATAATAACCCTTAACTATTTCTAAAAAACCCTAATAACTAACAAAAAACCCAAAGGTACAGTAGGAACTACAGGTCTACAGCCAGATTAAGGAAAACAATGCCTGGATGGGGAGGAAAGCCATACATATTCATAATATATTCTGCTCAAATAGCTGCTCACAGTAACATTTAATACCTTGGATGGAAGTATTTTCAACCAGCAATCAATCAGGCTTGCTGGCATGGGTGAGCATAGATGCCTTATTCCAGGAAAAACTATTCCATTTTGTCATCAAGGATTATGTGAATGCATCATGAGAACCTCAGCATTTTGGTAGAGAAGAGGAAGAATTCTTCCTTACTAAAAGACTGCATGTGAAATAGCCACTGAGATTATTTTAAATTTTTAAAAATTATTTTCCATGTTGGCATCAAATAAGAATAAGCTAAGATTCCAGCAATTATTTGGGACATCTACATTGAAGTAGATAAAACTTATTTTAGACACAGACTGCTCAATCCTGTCCTAAATGAGCTGGCCATGGATGCCTTGGATTAGAGAGATCCATGCTCAATCCTGTTTTTTGTTTAAACAAGGCTGCTAGATTTCAACAGTGACATTTCAGGAATTTTTCAGAAAAAAAAAAAAAGAACTGTTCCACTTAAATTTTTATGTCTTACCTTATTGGAAAACTGTTCTATGTGAGACTAATTTTCTAAAATATCAGGAATAAAACCTGCTAGAGATTTTGTTTGTTTAAAACTGGTCTCATTATTTTAGTTAGGTCACCTAAGTTGTGAACTGGCATCAACAGATAGTTTAGATTTTCAAGAAATGTTACATTTCAATTAAAGCTCATAAAATGGCATGAAGACCACAGGAAAAAAAAAGTCTCAATTTTCAACTGTGCTGCAGACAAATTGACAGCATGAAAAGAGATGCTGTAGAAACTAAGAATGCAATGTGAATTTCTCTTTTTTTTTGCTGGTGCAGTTGCATCTCAAGGGTATTTTGCATGGGACTTAGAAGCTGAATGTTATTTTGCTACTACAAGTATCAATAGGAAGGTAGAAAATGTACTAGTCACATACAGGAAAAGAAAAAAAAAAAGAAAAAAAAAAAAGACTGGCAATTAACATAGAGATGTGTGCGACCTTGGCTGAAATATTTGACAACATGGAAATAGTCAGGAAAATGCATGAGTCCAGCACAGAGGTAACAGAAATCACATTCAGTGACAGTCACAGAGATGAAAAGAAAATGGGATGCTATGGCTATTGGGGAGATGGGGAGAAAAAAAATAATAAAAAGGGAAAGGTAAAGCAGCTGCAGTTTGGTTTGAGAGCTGAGACTGTGTAGCTAAAGCGGATAAACAGACACATTTATGAGATGTTCTGATGAGAAAATTCTGTGTGGTCTAAGGGACACTGCTGGCTCTGCAGTGAGGATGCTGTGATGCCACTGGGACAGACAAGAATTAGTCAAAAAAGTGAATTTCAGTGTGCCAAAATTCAGCCAAAATACCATGCATGTTTTATAGAACATGGAGTACTAGAAAATTTGAAAGGATTTTTTTTTTTTTTGTCATTCATGTCAAATTGAAACACAAAGCTATAGGTTGAATCAAAATATTTTTTTTCTTTTTGCATGGAATCTATGAGTCTTTTAATGCACTGCAATGGTCAAACAAAGGGTATCACAACTGAGAAAGGCCAAAGGAAGGGAACAGGGACATGTACCATGGAACACTCACACGAGCACAGAAATTCAGCATTAACATCACACTGACCTAAAACTTGTGGATTCAGCAGCTTGCATCTCTCAGCTAAAATGGCTTCTTTAATTCCAAAAAGGAAAAACCAAGAGAAATAGGCAAAAATGGCATTTCCTCCGTGAGTAAACATGTTATTAGGAAAGAGCTGATGCGTCAAGGAAAAAAAAATTGTGCGTGCATATACATATGTATTAACATATTTAGAATGCATTGTATAATACAAATCTCCATACAAAACAGATCATTTTCCCAGGAATCTGCAGAGCAGAAGAGTTTGCTGACTGCACAGGAAGCAGGTGGAACAGGAGGGCCAGGCAGGGCTAGCACACAAGGGACGCTGCTGCTTTTCCCTGCCCCAAAATTCCCCCTACTGGGGAGAGGAGCCTCACTGTGCAGCCCTAACCCAAATGACAGCTGCTCCCAGCTCCAGGCTCCCTCTTCTAACCAGGGGTGACTCCAAAACTGCTGCTGCCAAAACCATCAACTTCCAAACAGAAATGGGTTTGGAATTGGTTTCCTCTGATGCATGCTGTGAGTCACCAGAAGCCCACGTTTCCTCATCTTTCAGATGTTGGTTATTAGCATTCATCCTTGGGTTTGAGCAACGTTTGTTTTCACTAGATTCTATTTTATCCTGGGCCTTAAGACTTTTAATTTTTGATTTTTTTTTTCTCCAGGAAGATTTTTTTCTTTCTTTCCTGTGGAAAACCTGCAGCACATTGCATGTTGGAATTGTCCAGGAGGGTGTGAGCCCTCTCTCTGATATTAGAGCTGGCTTTAGTGCTTTGTGCCCAGTCATAGTCCCTTTAAGTACCCTTAGATCATATAGCCCACAGATTGAACAAGACTTGAATGGGAGCAGGATTAATACTCAGGAGATGTTTGCTTATTTGCACCGAAAAAAAAAAAATTAAACTTTTTTTCTTGAAAGGAAAAGGTATTTAAGGAAAAGCTTTGTTTTGTTTTACATCTCTCCAACACCTCCCTATTATTTACTTGCAGGAAATCAGCACGTCCTTGGTTAAAAGATCCTGAACAGCTCTGTGACCAAGCAGCTGAACTGCAAAACTCATCAGCACAGACCCAGCCTTGCAGGGTGGCAGACATGACAAAAAACATTTAACAAAAAGAGTACCACATGCATTTATCAAGATACAGAGCTTATTTAAATACACACATCAAATTCTCTCTCTCTGCCTGCCCAATACCTAACTTCACTGCAGCATTATTAATATGTGATGTGCTTGTGAATCCATGCTATTGCAGAAATGTATATGAAATCCTATCATGGCCTGCTTTCAAACGTGAAAGACACAAACAAAATGGGTGAAAATCTGAGTTTTCACATTTGGGAATATTTACCAAACAGTCTGTATACTCTGAATGAACCTTATGTAAGAGTCAACATGTTCAAAGGGCCAAAAATAGGTCTGAAAAACTGTGATGAGTAAATTCACAATATTTCTTTGAGTTTTAATTTTAACCCATGAAAGGCTACATGTTTTATCTACCTCCTGCAGCCTTTTTTTCCTTCCACAGCCCCTAAAACACCAACATCTCTAAGGATTCCAGCAGAATCCCAGGTTGGGGATCTACACCTCAGTGTAGGGTGGTCTCAGCCTGGGGGGTCACCTGACAGTCATGGAATTATTTCCATTTATTTTAAACAAAACCAAGCCTACCAAAACATACTCAAGTCAAATAAGCTCCACAAGGAGGCATTTCACACTTGCAATGGGAGGTATCCACAATATTCTGCTTATTGTCCCATTACTGCATCTCTTGAGCAAATGAGGAAAGAGCAAGAGCCTGAAGGAATTCTGAGCAGCCAAGACCCTTCACTTACTTGCTCCCTCCTCCTTTATACACCACTGCTACCTGTAACATCCAAACATGATGAGAAGTGAGTAACTTCCTCGAAGAGAAGATCCAAACTAGAGAAAGTTTGCCCAGAAAGCAAACAATTAACAGGAGAGTTTGGGTTGAGGGGGACAGGGCCAACACATTCATTAAAGAAACAACAAAAGCTCTTCCTGCACATCACTGCAACCTCCAAACAGCTTTAAATGCATCCTGACCTGGAGCTCATCAAGGCAGGCTACTCTCAAAGTGACAGAGGCATTAGCAGACCACACTCCTCAAATTCTCATTTTCTATTTCAAGCCCCACCACAATGCTGGGAACTGGAGGATTTATATTCTCAGAGGATCTAGCATGCTTTCAGATAAGTAGTGTTCATACAGAATTGATTTGCAGCATATTCAAAAGTTAAAAAAAAATTAAAAAAACAACAAAAAGCCAAGAAACAGAATATGAGGAATTCATGCTCCCCTACAAAAAACAGTAATTGCATTGGTTACAAATTGATGTGATGTAATGCCTAGATGGAAAAGTTACCAGCAGGTTTTGAAACAGAAGGAAAAAAAATTCCAATAGCTTATGTTGGTACAGAGTGAACAGCAGCTTTTGCTTCAGAAGTGTTTAAATTACTTTATAAAACATATTTCCAGAAATCCTTGCCTTGAAATGTCTCCCCTCTGAGGTGCAGAGTGAGCAGAGCAAAGGGGCTGCAGGTAAATGAGGAATGGGTTCAAGGCACCCAGAACCAGAACAGAGGTTCTGACCCACAACCCAGCACCAGGAACAATGCTGCAGAGCATTTCAGGACACAGATGTAACTAAATTGATCCTGTGTTCTCTTAGGTATCCAGCAATTAATTCATTATTAACCTGCACCTAAGAAACCTGTCCCTGACACACCTGCAGTCAATGCACTGAGAGGTGAATAGTGTAGTATTTTATTTTGCTATCCCTAGTGAAAAATTGGGAATCAAGTTCTTATGCATTTTCTTATTCTGATTGCCAGCCTGCATTCCCCTTCATGGCACACCTTAAGTATTCATTACAATTTCTGAATGTTTTGCACATTTATTTCAGATGTGCTGATAGTAATCTGGGGACAGTCTGTAAATCAAAGGGATTTCTGCCTGTATTTAAAATATTTATAAAAAGCAATTATTTTAGTCCATTGAGGATGTCACCTTGGGCCATTTATTCAGCTCAACCATAGCCACCTAACAGGGGAATTCCCTCAGAGAATAAAGCACAGCAGGACTAAGGAATGCTACAGTGTACATGGCTAGGAATTTCTTAAAACCAAAAAAGAAAACTGTACATATTCTGGCTTACTTCTTTGACATACCTTTCTCAAACGCAATTTGGTACTTTAACCAAATTGTCCTTTCATTAGTTTTGTCAGCAGGTTCCTATGAAGCTTCCATTGTCACCCTTTGTTCAGGTGTTTTTTTTGCAACTTCTGTGAGGGAAACAGGTTTGTACATTCATGATGGTGTGAGTCCTAAGGAAAAACAATGACTGTGTTGCCCAGATTAAATTTCTGATGAACAAGGCACTGCTTTCAGAACAGCTCCTGAGGCTGGAAAAAGCCCTGTCCTTGCTGCCTGGGCTGCAGATTGTCTGACCCAATTTCTTCTTTCCTGTTAATGGTTTTCACATCCTCCCTGACACCTGCATGAGCCCTTTCACTGGCCACTCAAGAAAATTATCATCTTATTGTACCCCTGTAATCTCTCCCAGGCTTCTGCTTTTTCCACTTGTCCCAACAACTCCAGACTAACATAAAAACAAATGCAAAATGCACGTGGATAACTGAGGTGTGCCCACAGTTAAATAATAATTAATAAAATAAATAATATAATAGTATAATTCTGTTTGCCTGATTCATGACACCACAGGACATTTCCCACTGAACACTGACAAAATTTTAAGAGGGCAAACTTGTGCTCTCAGTGATAAAACCCAACAGCTCAGCTGCAATGGGCATGCTGGGGTTTAAATTAAGCCTAGCACTAAACAGTCTGGGAACTTTAGAAAATATCACAGCTCAGCAAACCTTGTGCACACACTAAGTTAGAAAATCACATTCACATCTTCCCTTGCAGCTAACCATAAAAGCCAAAATTGTATCTTGTACCAAAAGGGTGTCTTGAAATTTGAGATATATATATATTTTTTTTAAAAAAACCAAACAAACAAATAAAAAAAACCCTGAGAGAATCCATGCAAAGGATCCCTGTGGAGCTGTGGGGCCAGCTTCCCCTGGTCCCCAGAAGGACCAATGAAATCGGCCACTCTAACTATTTAGGGGTGTAGATTCATGGTTTTCTTAAATACCTGTCCCCAGGATGGTTTATTAATCTTCTTTAAGGCAATTATTATAAAAGCTAAAAATTGTTTCTCCTCTCTGTCCATCCCTCTCTTCCCAATTTCTTTAGCTCCCAAGCACAGAGACCACCTTGCCTCAAAGCATAAAGATGGGTGAATATGAGACCTGCAAACGAAAGTACTTGTATCTTGAGGATATTAACTCCAATGCAAACCCCTCTTTTAGAGAGCTAATAAGGATCACTTAAATAAAAGTGCTCACCGTGTACAAGTTACTGGAATAAGGGATCTTATCCCCACCTGGCATGGAAAGTGTTGACAATGACAAAACAAATAAACACATAAGCCTTGAAAAATCATACTTTTGAGCACATCTTTACTTCCTACAACACCACTCCCAGCCTTTTAACAGAGTGATTTCTTCACCTATTTGCCAAGAAACAACTGCTATTTTCTGGATGCTTCCCATACATCAGTTTTCTCACCAATGAATGAATCAGCTAAGACAAATGGAGCAGCCCAATATAATCTATCCTTGATGGCAAAGCAGGTGTGTGAGCCTTGGTTTGTGTTTGTGATGCTTGGCTGTCACCAGGACAGGAGCAGGCTCAGCCACACAGCTCAGCTGGATTGTTAAGCTGCTCTTAGCACCTGGGACGTACAGGAGCTATTAGCAGGTTATTCAGGCCAAGCCCTCTGCTCTAACACAGTCATCACCCCCTTGTCTCACCAGGATTATCTGGCTTCATTACATGACAGCTTTGCCCTCTCAAGTGGATCTAGAGCGCTTCTGGGCATTTCTGGCACTCCTGGAATCTGCACTGGATGGAGTTTCACTTGGTGACTATTCATATTTAGGTATTTTGTACAGATTACTTCCACTAATATCTCATTATTCTATTATTAAACATAACAAAGTGATTTTGGGAGCTGCTTTGTCTTGCAAAGCTATCAAAGCTGCTCCAGAGACCTCTGCTTGAGGTGAGCTCCTACTTCACAGAGTCTCCACTCCAGTATCTTCACTTCCTTGCCCTTGTTCATTACTATGAAAGGGAGGAAGACAGGTTTTCAGCAGAGTTGAGTCAATTTCTAACTAGCCAATGTAGTTCCTTATTGCCAGAAAATTCTGAACCGACAAAACTGGAATTTGTCATTGCAAAGGGAGCTCACTCCCACTGGAGAGTTGTAATGAGCTGGATGTAACTTCTAGGTCCCTGTATTTCTTTGGGAAGCCATTTAATATCATTTTAATAGGTAAAAGAGAAAGGTCTCCAGGATGAAAAATAATTATATTCAGCCATAAAAGTTAAAGAGGTTCTCTCTTTGATACTGAAACCAATAACTTCAAGTAGCCTTGTCTCAAAGTCAACATAGACATTTGGAGAGGTTAATATTATTCCATCCCAAATAGTTAGCCAGGTTTTCAGCAGCTGTGAGGAGCCCTATACAAAATGTACACATTTAATAAAAAACCCACACTCTCTAATTCTCCAGAAATTATATATAAACATGTCTGATCAGCCCCCTTCCAAGGAGAATATAATTGATATTAAAAGTGCTAATGCTTTAGGCTCAGATGGATTCTGATTACACATTATCAAATATTTAAAACAAAAGTCTGTAGGCTCTTGTGCAAAAGTAACGTGGGGGGAAAAAAGATGACAGTGTTTCCTTTTAAGTTTATACACAAACATATACTGGGTGAGATACTACTTACTGCACTAAAAATATGCATCTGATCAGTTGTAGATATTACAATAGGATTAAAAAAGAAAAACTTCTGAGAAACTCAGGCTCAGCTGAGTTCCTGTCATTCATTTCAGTGGCAGGGGTCACGTTACATCTGGGGTCAATAAACACACAAAAAACCCCCCCTTGAACACCCTCAGGAAAGACAATAAAAAAAAGCCACCATTTAGGGTGGGACCTCAGAGACAAAATCCAAATAGATTGAAGTGGCAAGACAGTAAAACTGCAGGAGCTGGCACATCACAGACACAATTCCTGGGATGTGTTACCAAGGAGATAATGTTAATAGGCAAGAAACAAGAGAGTGGGAGGGGAATTAAGTAACTATTCTCTCTGCCTGTCGAGTCAGTTGTGTTCGTGTACATGGAAGGATAAATAATCTATTTTTAAGAAGCAGTGAAAAGCAGAGCTCTATTTAAATATAGCACTGCAGAGCTGAAGCTCTAGCTCAGTGCAAGGGTTTCTCAAAGAAAACAGCTCAGCCAGGAGGGTTTGCCTGGTTTGTCCCTCCCCTCCCCAAACACCTTTTATTTAGGAGAGGATGAGTACAAACCTTTTAACAAAAAGCAATTTTTGATAAAAAATAATGGATGCCTGGAGCTGCCAGCCCTTCCTGCTATGCCCAGAGTGACAGCTCAGAATTGGTGAGCTCAGGCTCTAAATCAGCAGCTTGAGGCACATTCCCAGTCAGTGAAAACCTGCTGCAGACAGAAAACACTGAATTTCTCCATCCCCACGGCTAATTATTAAATTACTGTATTTGTTCAAGGACTGACAAAACAAAATGCCCTTGTGAAAGCCAGAGGTATTTCAGCTTCAAATGGATCCACGGTGCTTCTCTGCACAGAAATTAATGGGAGCTATTGAGATTGAAGGAAAATTCCTCATCCAATAGGTGGTGCTAGCAAGTTCTCCTGTTATCTAAATAGCTGATAGAAGTATTTCTAAAAAAAGGGAAAAAGACGGAAAAAAACCCTTAAACCAGCTAAGAGGAATCAAACCCACTATCCTGCAATGTCAGGGTTCCAAAATACAGTTATATTTACTACCTTACGATTGTTGCTTTTCTCTGAAATGATCGAGTTTCTTTCATTTAAAAAATTCTCCAATTTTTTTTATCCAAACTGCATCTGAAAACAGCAAATTTTGTATGATACCAGTGACCAGATAGCCTACTTCCAAATTTCTGCTGTATTTCATATGCCCATCATTCCTTGAAGTGAAAGGGGCTTTAACACTCCCGCAAAATGCCATGGTGATATTCTCTCTTTCAAGATTTTTTCCTAATCTTCCAATTGTAACATGTTATTGAACACAGGAACTGGCCTCTTGAGGAATCAAACCTGAAAACTTGTTCCAAATCTCCTATTTCAGCTGTCTTCTCATGGTGTTCATCCTCCATTCAAGAGATGAAAGGGTCACATTTCCTCAGCTACCAGGCCAAGGCTAAGGAACATTTTCATGTGAGCTCTGCAGCTCAAGTGGGAAAACTAACTCTGGTTTTCATGAGATGAGAAAGAGGTGGAAGAAGATGAAGGGAGAGCCAGTTTGCGGCAAAATACTTAGTGAATGACTGGATTAAAACACCAAACCACCCCAAACTCTGAGGGCAGAGAGAATTAAAAAAAAAAAAAAAATAGATTGAGCATGTCAAAATGGTTGCATTCAGAATATTTCAGCCTGTCATTACATTTCAAAAAAAAGGATTTAATATCAAAAAATATTAAGTCTATAATACACGCAATGAAATATTTTAGATTTGAAAAAAATTTCAAGTCCCAAAAGAATTTTGCTTTTTCATCTAATTATTTACATTGCACAAAACCTTTTACATATTTTTGCCCATTTTTATTATTTTGTCAGCATTAGCTGGACACTAAGTATACAACTTCACAGAAGTCAATGAACTTTGTGTGACTAAACTACAACCTTCCGATACTAAATTTATACATTAAATTGCCATTTCTCAGCCCTTTCCTCATGAAATGGGGAAAAGCCCTGAATTTTCTTGTGCATTAAGTGGCACTAGCACAAAAGCAAGCACAACGCACATTGCACAAAGTACTTTGATAATTCATTTCCCAAATGACACTTGTAGTGCTGGTTATTTATGATAATATTTCTTACAGTAATAGTGAATGCCCTTGGGCATATTTTTATTACTTAAAACTCCTTTGCTTTTACAAGACCTCACTGCAGCATTCTGTTGAATTTGTGCTAAGTGGCAGGGAAACCAGCATTTCTCTGCTGGGCAAATAAACAACAACTGGATTGCTAAGGTTTCTTGCATCTTTTAGGAGCTCTCTGATTTCCTCCACTGCTTTAGATCCAACTGCTCCTGAATATCTTGGAATTATTGGCATCACAACAGCTCCTGAGAAGCAGGGAATGGATAAAGAAATAATTTTTTAAAAATCCAAAAATATAGACTCTCTATTTCACCCCTTGCTGAAGCCTTCCCCACCTCAGTCAGAGTATTTGTAGCATTGAAAGAACATGGGAAGCTTTTCCTGTGCAGCCAAAGGAGTGATTTAGAGGAGAGGAATGCATTTCCCAGAGCTGGAGAGGCTGACATCCCAAACCTTGCAGAGGAGCACAGCTCATGACCATAAATAGGTTGGATGCTGCACTTTTCAAGCCACTGTTCATGAGGCTCAATGCCAATGCTCAAACACAAGCTGGAGTACAAGGCTCACTGAGTTCCTCATCCCTGGACACATCCCCCATGCACACCAGACCTGGCTCTCCTGCACCTTTATCCCTCACCATACACAAGAGAAGTGACAGAAATAGATAATTAAAGGCAAGAAAAATGCAAGTGTACCTCCTTGGCGATGCCTACGAATGATAATTGAACCACAGTTTGGCTCCTACTTGCCCATTATCTTAAAGGAAAACAAAAGCCCTGCAATATTCAGCTTCTCCACAGCCCCAACATCCTGAATATTATGAAAATGCTGCAGTTACCAAGCTGAAACAGCTTTACTGCCTTAAGTGTTTGCAGTTTTGGAGTTTTTTTTATTAATTTTTAAAAAACCAGCAGATTTTTTAAAATGGAAAAATCTTACCCACTCCTACATGTCCCAAGTATCAAGAGTATTCCAGAGCCCGTTCCTCTTGAGATGATCAATATTATCCTTCCTCAGGTGAGGATAAAATATATCAAAATGTTCAGAATTCTGAATACACTCTTAACAGGGAACCTATGAATGACCCTGATCTTGGAAAAGCAAGACAAAAAGAACGTGCTTGCAGTTACTAATGGGTTAATTAAATTCAGAAATGGCATTGAATCCTTCTTTGCAAAACAGTTTTAGCAGCATTTTTCATAGGGCTCAATTAGCACACTTAAAATAATTGGCGATGGACTCAACTTGGAGTTTCACCCCACAATTAAAATGCATCTACAGCTGGAGAGACCTGCACCACATTACCTAGGATGTAGACAGATTTAGCCAGAACCATGAGGTAGCCGTGATCGCAAATGGCTCAAATCCCTGATTTCTGTGACAAATCACTAAACTTAGATTGAAAAGACTTCTTTAAAGCAGCAGAGGCCCAGAGCAGGATGGCCCTGCAGCCAAGGCACTGTGTTTGCCCTGAGCACAGCTAATGCACAAACTGTTCTCATCTCACAGCCCCTTTATTGCTCAGGGAGCTTCTGTGTGCCAGGCACAGCTCCATCCATTGTGGAGCTGCCGTACGGGGCAGACACGTGTAGTACATCATCACTCAAAGGTGCCCAGTTTTAACAAACCATATTTTTCAAACCAGTCCACTCTGTTAGATGGAAACCCTTTAAGCTTGACTGGCAAGATGACAATTTGGCACTCCCTTACTTTAATGAGCTACAAAGCTTTTGAACAGAGTTTAATTAAAATGGGCCATACTGCAGTTTACAGTACAACTTTCAGGTCAGATGCACCTATCAGCAGTGCCTTTGACAGACCCAGCTCACTGAATATTGCTCACCACAGGCTGCAAGAGCCACTGGACAGCAGCAAAAGGAGCTGTGAGCTCATCAGAACGTGCAGTGCCCTCCACCCAGCCACTCCTGCACACACAGCAGAATGCTCTCAGCATTCACTGTGCAGAGGAGCACTTGGAAAGGCAGCACAACACAGGGCTTGCCAAAAAATACACCTGTAGACACATATTGGATGGAATAACAGCTGACAGGTATCAGTAATCTCAATAAGGGAAATACAGCCTTGTATTTCAGGGATGTCAGGTGCTGTGCTTGTGCAGGGAGTGGTGGGGAGAGGGCTTTCTTCACCCTGGTCTTTCTGCCCTTTTGCTGCTCTCCATGCTGTGCCACACAAGGCAGACAGTGGACCTGCGCTCCGCTATTTTCCTGGACATCAAAGCTGGTGATGCACTTGAAGAAACCTTGTGAAATAAAGACAGATAACCTCAAAGGCTTCAGGAACAGGCATTTCCTAGCACATGTGAATGCCAGAAAAGGTATCCAGAGAGGAAAGAGCACAGAGCTGGGCAGACATTTACTACAGCTTTGACAGCAAAGACAGAACAAGAGAAAAGGTGGAATTTCACTGACTCCAGTAAGGGACCTTGAAAAGATGAGATCAAAGAAACAAAGCTGGAATGGTGACACTGCACAGCTCCCTTGCTTTCCCTGGGACAGCTACAGGGCTATCCCTGCAATCTCTCAAGCAGGGTTTTATTCCTCTTTGTGACAACCTCTGAGCAGACATGAAACACTCAGAGCTGAACTCCCCACGGTGGAGAGGCTGCACAGAGCATCAGTAAAGTCAATTCTGGTGTGAAATAGCCAGCTCTGTGTGGAGAGGGTCCTAAAGCACCAGCTCAGTCAGTTCTGGTGTGAAATAGCCAGCTCAGTGGCAGCAAAACCCAAAGGTGCACTGCTCCACTCCGCTGGAGGGAGGAAGCAAGCTACCAGCAAAAATCAATGAGCAATGAATTGTTTCCTGTTGGGGATGTTTACATTTTAAGCGCTGTGACCATAATGGAAGTGCCTGAAATTAAGACTGACACACACTCTGGGAAGCAGCGATGCCTCACACCACAGGCTCACCCTGAACTCTTTGTTGACGACCACATAAAACTGGATATTTTCACATCAGAAAAGGAGTTTTTCCAGCTCCAGGGTGTTCAGGGCTTGGAACTTGAAACAGCTCTTTAGAACCCATCTTGGGAAAAGATGGTACACTGTTATGTGGAATGAGTGACACAAAAAGGATAAGGAAGACTTTCTGGCAGTTCCACCTTCCACAAAAGGAGTTGTGTGGGCTCATGCAGGTGCAATTGCTGTATGCATGCTAACTGTGGGTATACGCAAGCAGGAAAGAAATAGAGAAGAAAAAAAAAAACAATTTACAGATGTTTTTTTCACAATGCATCACTATTAAAGAACACAACTTAATATAATGAAAAAATGAAAAGTCAATACAGGTGTTTAAAATGCTAGATATGGAGGAACCATGAGAGAACTCAAAATAGCAGCATAGACCTCTTCCATATCCTATTCCAACTCTAAGCTATTTTACCATCCCTGATTAGAAAAAGTACACTGCCGTTGCAGAGACCACAGACTTGTCAGTAAATACAATACAATTAGAGCTAAATTTCAGGTTAAGGATAAACAGCAATCACGCCAGAAAATGCAGATGCTCACTACTGGAGCTACTGGAAGAAACACTGGCAAGATTTTAGTATGTCACATTCACACCCTCAGAAACCCATCATCAGCCTTCAGAGACTGAAACAACATCTAAGCTGGAATAAATCAGTAAATTGAGGGTACAAATACATCCATTGCTGAACTCAAATCCCAAATTCCAAATGACTGATCATGGAAGGAGACGTGCTGGGTAAGGCTTTTTTGATATTCTGACAGCAAAAGTCCATCTGATTCAGTCAACTAAAAATACAGCTTAAAAATGGGAGAGGTGTGACTTACTGACAAGTCTTCTCACCCACTCTTTTATAGACTCAGACAGGATAGATGGAAAATGGAAAAACATTTGGGTAAATTGTAATTAGAACTCTGTACACAAATTAGTAATGGAACAGTGAGGGAAGACAAAGGAGGGGAGAGGCCCCAGTGAGGGATTCTCCTCCACCTCCAGTACCAACTGTCCAGAGCTGCTCTGAACAGAAAACTTGTTAACAGGGTCAGGAATATAAAGGTGAAGCCTGAAAAACTAGATCTACTCAGATTCTCACACAATTATTTTTCCTTCCCTTTTTTTTTTTTTTGGACAACTTTTAAGAATCTTTGAGGCCACTTGCAAAATCTCCCTCTTGCTGTCTGCTTTGCTTGCTTTAGTAGGCATTTCAATAACTCAACTTCTTTTGCTCAAAGTAACTCAAAAAGTTGGTGTCCCTGCTCAGTTTGAACATTTGGAGAGCACTAACACCAAAGTGGACATTGTTTCTAAACTATTTTGAAAGATGATGTTCTCATTCCAAATATCTAAATTAAATCAGATCTTTGGATAACATATACATGCACTAAAGAATTTATTGTCTGTGGGTTGAAGAGGTTTGTTCTGCTTTTCTTAAGTTTTTATGGAGGTAAAAAAAAAAAAAAAAAAAAGTTATTATTTTCCAAATAACCTATTTGGAAAAGAATACAGTCCTGGGCCCCAAATTCTAGTTTTGCTAAGAAATCTAGTTCACTGAGGGTGGAATCAGGTCACAGTGATAGTGAAAACTGTTCAAGAAGAGCTCATGCAAGAGAACTGGAAAATTAGAATTGTATGCACAGAATCAGATTGCACTAAAGCTGTGTTAAAACAAGTGCACAGGACATCCTGACACCCCGCTCCTTTCAGAGAGCAAATCAGGAGTTTCCATCAGCTTTCTTTGTGGAAAAGCTTTACAACTGTCCCAGCAACACAAATGAAGTCTCAAACAAATGGGAGAACCTAGTTAATACACAAGGAAAAGAATATTGGCAAATATCTGAGGAAAGAGAGAAGTCCCACGAGTAGCTAGTCAGTGAAGCAACCACAAAAATCAATACACTAACAGCGATTGTGTGCCTCAAATGGCAGACTACCTGCCAAGGCATGGTGGTCAAAGGAATCTGAATTATCTTTATAGTCTTCTAATACGTATTCTATTCCATATTGCCAGATTTCATAACAGTAAATGCAATTCCTCTTGCATTTTTTTTTCCATACTCTGCACTCAGAATGACAAACAAGAACCGTGCTATTGTACCTAAAACATGCTGAAGGTTAAGGCTTTAATCATGAAATATTTCCAGCAGCTGTTTGAAGATGTTAAAAAATGTTCAGCATTGCACTGTTTACATTTGACACTACCCACTGAAAACTCTTGAGTATGATATTAGTGGGAGCTCTTGCAGCTGAGCTCTTGCTCCTTAGATGTGCAGGTGGTGTTCCTGTCACATTCCAGGGATTAGATCCCCATGATGGATGCTCCGTGTACAACCAGAAAACAGGCCCTGAGTGTGTTGTAGACCAAGGCTAATCTCTACAGATGAGAGAGGCAACAGACACTTCGACTATTTCTCTTGTAAGGCACCAAATCAGCTCCGGAAATAAACAGCAAAGAGGAAGATGCTCCTGCACAGTTCAAAACAATCAAAAATAATTGTGTTTCAGATGAACCAGACTCAAAATTAAATATTTTGCTTTTTCTTCCATAAAAAAACAAAACACTGGTAACAGTTTTTTGAAAGAAAATGTAAGTTTTTCAAAAGACAAGTTGTGTTTCTAGAAAACGTGGCAAGAAATAACAACAAAGACCAAAGGAATCTTCTTTCATTTGCAAGCTGCTTGAAAGTGTTGCAAAACCTAATCCTCTCAAGAGATATTCTGTTCCTCAACTATAAAAACAAATCACTTTTGTGATTCTTGCTAACAAAGAGTTTCTGAATTGGAAGCTGCAAGAGCAAGTATAATAAAAATATTAGTTATATATCTCAAATTTTACTGTAAGCTGGATCAAACCTATTTTATTTTCTGCCAGAGAAGTTCAGATGTATGTCTTATAACACCCCCAGCCTTAATCTATGTTATCAAAGCATGACTTGAGAACCAAAGTGAAACCAGAGGGATGTGTGAGATGCCCATTGCTATGTAAGAGATGAGTATCAAGACAAGTGTCCATGATGAATTACTGCTGCTGAGACCTCAAAACACAAAACAAACCAACAACATGTCATGGACAGAAAGGGGATTGGCAACCAAAACTAAGTGGAGAAAACAGGCAAGAGATTTTGCAGAGGGCATGCAACCGAAAGGCTTTTTCACTGCTGGAACAAATAGTCAAGACATCCTAAAAGCTGCAGAAACCAAGAGCCCTTGTTTTCCATTCCTTGTGTATCCCACTGGGAAAATGTCCATTTCATTCTGGCTTCATGCCTTCCAAAATAAAACCTGAGAAAAATAATATATTTTCCTGTATATACCTGCGCTACATCTATCTTTTAGTTCTGCACCCGCAATTTCTAATACCACAGGGGAAAAGCCTTCTATTCCTTCCAAAAGAGTTTCCTCTGAAAGAGTCCTGACAGAGCCATGACAGTATTTATGGGTGATTAAAGTATGCTTAGAGAATTGTTTTCCTTGGTTTAAGTTCAACTTGGATTCCAGCTCAGTTCCCACTCTGAAGAAGGGACACTTGAACCAAAGAAAACCCCAAATAGAGCTCATTAGGAGCAGTTGTCTCTTCAGCTCAGACATTTTGACTTCAGTGTTCTCACAAAAAGAAGTTGTGCCAGACACCCAGAGTACAAACATTTCAAAATCAATCAAATCAGGGTTTACCACAGGAGTTGGAACAACATTTAGGTAACAACATCATGACCAGCTTAAAGGTTGACTCTGCATTTCATTTTTTATTTAGCAGGTCCCTTTGCTAGTCTCACTTTTGGTGCTGAGGTAATAGGATCTTTTTTGCTAATTACATCTTAATATGCAACAAAGGAGGAGCAGAGGAAAACAATTCCATTTTGGGGCTTCATGCAAACAGCTATGCCCAAAGACAACGCAAGTGTGAGAATTCTACAGCCAGCCTTAATGCTCTAATGAGAAAGGGATCTGCCACAGAGCCACAAAACCTGAGTGAGGTGAACCTGCTCAGCTCCAAGCCCAGCTGCAGACCACCAGGCCAGTGCAGCATTATTTTATAACCACAGAGCTGCCCATTTCTAAAAGTATTTCTCCTATTTTTAGCTGATTTCCTAGAAATACCATGCCAACAACATAGCAAGTATTATATGCTAGTACAGAACTAAACAAACATTTGATAAAATGTGGTGTTGCTAATTATATTAATTTTATATTCATTATATTAACAGCACAAGAAATTGTCACTGGGATTCAGATTCGGGAGTCAAGGCACTTGATGACACACCACAGAATAAAGTTTCTTTACAAAGACCCAGTTCACAAAAATATGAAAACAAGAAAGGAAAGCAAACAGAAGTGGGCACGGCACAGAGCCAGTTTTTCAGCCAGTCAGGAGACATGAGCAGCCAGATTTTCTAGGAGAATACTTGGGAAGAGGGGTCAGTGAAGGCTCCCCAGGGCTATGTGACTTTATTCTCACACTCCTTCAGGTAAATGCAAAACAAACAGACACATTTTTAAGATATGCACTTAAGTATTAAGAAAAATACATCATCTTCATCCACAGCTGTTCAGATATTTAAAGATGATAAGCTGAGCCATCACACCTTTAATAAGAAATTATTTGTTTTAGAATCGTTCACCAATATAAAAGCAGTACACTCAGGTTAGGAACCCATGAATGTTGAACTCAGTACATCTGCACCAATTTCAATCACAGCTAGGATTTCACTCAGTGCTAGGGGAGACTTCTACAACAAAGAAACCCAAAAAAGAAAGGCTGGACTTGAGCTGTTCAATTGAGAAAATATTAAATGAGAAACCATGGCATGGTGTAGAGATGAGAAGATTCCTTAGGAAACAAAACATTTGGGAGCACAAGCCGTTCATATTCCCAACATGCAATAAAATACTGTCTCAGAATATGGAGATGACATCACAAATAAATGCCGTACAATATTTGTATTAAGTTGCTTAGGATTCTGTTTGGAGAGCAGCAATTTTCCCAGTACGGGGTCAGATTTTGACAAGATTTTCCAGGCAAACACATATTGCTAGCAACATAAACTTCTTTAGTTACAAATTACACATTTCATTTTTACTACACGTTTACACATTATTCATTTTATTATAGTGACTAGCACTCCTAGCCCATAAAAAATAAAATCAAATGAAGAAGTAACTCACTCCAATTGCAATATGTATTGTTGAATTTCATGAATTATATTTCAGAAATAAATCAAAATAAGAGGCTGTATGTGTTGTTTATTACTTGCAGTTTGCTTTCTTAAAGAAACACTGAAGCTTTGTGCAGCCTTCCAGATTTATCCTCTATGAGCTATGAAAGCTCCAGCTCTCTCAGGAAGAATGACAAAATGTCAGTTGATCACTCATCTAACAATTTTTAAATCTGAAATCATATTTTAACATATTTCCCATTTTCTAACCGCATTAAAAAGAGGATCTTTTACATGTTGAATTCTGAGATTATCTGCAAACAATCCACTTTATTTTATTAACTACATTAATTTAGTGACCTTGTCCCCATTTTAAATTATGGTTTTTAATTATTGCAACATTGCAGACAGGGGGATGAGCTGCCTAGGTAGCTCTGACAGCAGCTTTGACTACATAATACACCAAGCCACTGCAAAAATATATTTATCCTAAAAATGTCAAAGAGGAGAAAGTGAAAATGCTGTTAAGTTTCATAGTCCAATGAAGAGTGCTGAACAATGACATAGATTCTACTTATAGAGCATATGGCAATAACTAATTCATGGGCAGATTAAAAAAAAAAAGACAACAAAAAAAGCGACCCAAAAGATACATTCAAAACAATGCTATCAGCAAATATATTAAAATAAAACTATATCATATTCTCTCTTATTTCTCTTTTGAGAGTTTCTCTCCTCTGCCTAAACAGTCACTGACAGGCTCACAAGTGCATACCACAATCAGAACCCTGCAGACGACTTCCAGAGCACTCAGTCATTTCAAAACCCAAGGGAAGATACTCCAGGGCAGCACTAAATGAAACCTCCCCACTCAACCCCCACCAAGACAACCCATATCCCCAAAAACTAGTACTGTTTCACTATCCTAAATCATCAGGTTACAGCATCTCCCTGGTCAAACCAAGTTTAAACAACAAGGCAGGGGGTGGGAGAGGCATGGAGCAGAACACAAAAAGCACAAGCACATAAGGAAAAAACTTCTAATCAGAGAAGCAGAGCTCACAGGATATATAATCTCCCTGCCTGAGCTGTCATGAATAGGGCTCTAAAATCTCTGTGATAAGATTATCTTTTCTGACAAAAAGAAAAAAAATCCTGTAGATGAAAGTGGAAGAATTCTTCTATAAGTATTGATAGTATTTTAAACATACTTCTCAATGAGAGGCATTCAATGTTCTTTTCAAATTAACTCTCACCCCTTTACAGAAGAAACAAATAGAAGATTAGCAGGATAGAAAAAATTTAGGATGGAAAGAAGATCTGCAAGTCCTCACTGCACAAGTGACTCACAGATTATCCTCCCATCTTTGACTCTGTTCCATAAAATGTGGCAGCAGAAACAGCAGAAGAGCAGAGGGCTGAGCATGTCAGAGAGCTGAAATGAAATGAGGGTCAGCAGCATTTCCAGGCTGCTGTGCCAAAGTGCAATTTCCTTCTCCAGACTTGAGGTTAAGGGGGCCAGGAGAAACTCCACATAACTGGAAGTTGTAAAGGAGGGAATGGAACAGAGCAGAGGAAAAGCTCTTTAGGAATGATGCACCCAAGAAAAGGGGTGCAGGGTGGCAAAGAGCACAGGAGATTGGGCTACAGAGAAATGTCCTGAGGCCTTAATGAGCGCAGTGAGCACAAAACACAAAAGAGAAGGCAGACAGAAGTGGGTTGTCAGACAGGTTGTCCCACTGGAGGAGGTGGCACCTGCAGGTCATTAAGTCAGGGAGTTCTCAGGTGAGGTGCAGAGAGGTACAAGGTGGCAAGGGGAGGGACATGAAGCCCCCACAAATTGTTTAATTAGAGGAAGAAAAGAAGAGGGACAGGGGAGAGAGGAGGCAGTGGAAGGCAAGTTGGGTGGTTAACCTCTTCCTTTCTGGATTGTGACTACAGCTGAGTGCACACACAGGCAGGTCTGCTCTGGTTCATTTCTTTCAGGCTGCATCATAAAACAAGTAGTAATCTCCATTGGCATCTCTCTGAATTACTAGTTCCTCAGGGCACCTAAATTTCTGAATTTTCTGAAGTAATTTTGCTCACTGCTGGCTCTCCAATGTGTCACTGGCTAGAGCCTTTCACACCTGTCAGGATTTTGACAGAGCACGAGCATTTAATTCTATGCTGTCCTTACCCTGTAGGGAAATTTTACTTGAGGATTTAAGTCAGGTTTCACCAAACTCACTTAGCATTTGGGTCAGTAACAATGGGGAAAACAATCAAGTTGGTGTGCTTTGAAGGATTAAATCTATGTTTATATTCCTGGTGAGAGAAGCGAAGACAGCAAACACACATATTCAGTTCTTCAGGAATAAAAGCATGCTTGGATCTCAAAGAATGAAACCTCGAGAGTCCTTGTTTGAGGCGTAGCAGAAAGAATCCACCTTGGCTCCGCCAGGGATTTATAAGTGGATTCCAGCAGAGAAGAACTAGGAAGGCACAAAAAGAAATTTCCTGCCTGTATCCCGGCAAGAAGAAAGTGATGCATATTGCAAAAGTGCTTTTTAGCACTGACATTGACAGGTGGTTTGTGCATGATGCCCCTCACCTGTGCAGTAAATCAGCAGTGATTTGGGGCATCCACCCTCTGCCTGAGTAGTGCCCTGCTCATATTAGGTGGCAGAGCTGGATTAGAAACGTGCAGTAAACTTGCTGCGTGTTTATAACAGAATTTTCGAACAGCTGACTCCAAAGGTTTCCCTCAGAGGACAGCAGCGCACTACCAGTTATTTTTCTGAAAGCACCAAATTCTCCCTAGTAGTGAGGAGTGCCCACAAGTTCTGAACCAGCAAAATGTTCCATGGTTGTAGAGGGCTCTGGCTATTCTTAATTTCTTTCATGGGCAAGTTTCGATACAGCAATGACCTAATTTCAGGCAGTTTTGTTTGAAAATGCTGGAAGGTATGATTTACCTGAGCTCATAGAGCAATTTGTTACAATACCAAGTTTTACGTTTCTCGCACTTCTTGCCCTGGAACACAGAATTCCTCCCTGCAGAGTAAAATACTTTTTCCCATCTGTTCGTTTAAACTCTCCAGTGGAATCTATCCCACTACTGACAACCAGCACATCAAAACTGCCACAAAAAAAAAAATCTGCCATTTTTTTTTGAAGTCAATATAACAGTATAAGCCACTTATCCTTTAATCTCCTTTGCATAGTGGCTCAGAACAATATTACCTGAATTTGCTCTCCCAGGCTCGGCAGCAGCAGGCTCCCATTAAGCAGGCTGCCTTTTCTTCCCTCTGTAACTGTACTTACAGCAAGGACAGGATGGGGGCATCTGTGTTTGAGCCCAGAGTGCCCTTCCAGAGCAGAGCACCAGCAATTACCTGGTGCCACTACAAGCACTGCCCCCAGGAAACCATGTTAGCATTTTGTGTGTCATTCAATGCTGTTTCACAGTGGCAACTGATATCTGTTCTTTGCCTGCAGAGCTGGAAGAATGGAAAGCTATTGCTTCATGATAATATTTCCCTCTCCAAAAGTGGCTCACTTTATTTTCCTCCACCTAGTGCAGCTCTAGAATGCAGTCTGCTGTCCCAACATTCGGAGATATAAAGCAGAATAAGAAAAGGAATGTCTAGTGATAGTTCTATAGCAACACTGAGAACTCATGGTTTCAAAACCCACTTTGCTTGTGCTGTGTCTACTGGAGAAATTTTTTCACACAACAGAAGAGGTTCAGTAGGTCAGAACACTTGATACTCAGGCCCCTACCTCTGCTGTAAATGCAGATGAAATTTCATCTCCGTTCCTGAATCCAAGCTCCCCCCTTAGGATTTCAAATCCTCTGGACATGTAGGCAGATCAGAGCTTCTGCTCGGAGAAGAATCCATTTAACATGTACCAAAACCTCACATGAGAAATGCAGCAAGAGAGGGCAATCAGAGTATTTGTTTCAAAACTGCACCGCTCCTCTGTACCAGGATGCTGAGGGAAAGCCACCTTTCATTTGGGCTGCAATGGGGTAATGGAAAATAAAGAACTTGATAATAAGTAAAAGTAAAGAAGGAACTGAAATAAGTACTTGAGTAGTGGGAGTGAGTCTGGAATGGATGTGGAACACAGAATGGCACAGAAGAAGGAAAAGAGGGGCTGGGCACGAGCACTGTGACGATTGCATGGATGTACTTATATCACACGTATTTATCTCACATCACTTATTCTAAGGTATGGCTCACTTATTTTGTCTGTCACACCGTAGACAAGAACTCAGAGTTTCTTTTTTTTTGGTCACTTTTTTTTTTCATCTGACAAATTGCTACCTGAGGAGACACATACAAAGTTTTACAAATATTTATCCTTCATCATTTTATGACTGGCAAAGAGAAAATTGTGCAACTTGAAAGGCTCCCCAGCTGCTATCATCCCCTGAATATGATAATGGGAATATTGTTCTCTAAGTCTGGTGTGCAGCAATTTTCAATCCTGTTGGTTTTCCAACTTGTTCTTTTCCAGTCCAACAAAGCCATAATATTTGCTAAGGGCATTCAACCCTGATGGGCTAAGACACTGTGGTATGTAAGAGCTAAATTATCTGGCTTCCTTTTGTGAGTGATTTGTGGTCTTGGGAATTACTAACTGCCAAAATATTTCAAAAGAGATGTCTGTACAGAAAAGAGTATCTATCAAAAATATTTTTATTTGAAAAAATTTCCTTGTTTGAAAAAAAATATTCTTGTCAAAGAAAATATTCGTGTTCAAAAAAATCTTTCTTTTAACCCTTAGAGACACTCAATTATTTCATTTTAGAAATAACTACAGCAACAAAGAAGCCATTAAAAAAAAATTAGGTCAAGTTGGCCCTTTATTTGTATATTGAAATGTTAGTCAAGACTCCTGTTATCAGAGTTTATGAATGGACAACAGCTGATATAAATGGTATTTTTATCATCTCCAAAGATGGGCAGTGATTCTGCAGGATGGGAAAAATGTGATTCAATTGATACAGTGCTTAACACAGCTCTTCAGAGACTCAAACAATTCAACAGAAAATTCAACCTTTTACAAAAATCTTTTAAAATTAACTCACACTGAATAATGTCATTAATGAGGCTACTGGAGGTGTCAATGCAAATTTCCTTTTAAGTGGGAGGATGAGATGAGTTCTGTGTGTGAGAGCCCAGTGTAAAACTTGAGCCCTAAAACATTATTATTTATTTAGAGAATTAATACTATTAATATTAATCTCTGATGTGAGTGTTGTAAGCAGGGTGGGTGTGAACACTGGCTGAGGAGATTCCCTAAGTCAGAGCTGTGTTGACTCATCAAATAACCTGCAAAAGCCTGAACACAATATTTTCAAGAAGGGCTTAACTTCTCAGCTTTGCCATCAAGCCTGTACTCAACACAGCACATCTGAGTCATCCTGTTTACCGAGCACAACCAAACCACTGAGCAAAAGACAATATGGAAAACAAAACAGCTTGAAAACCCTGATTCAAGTAACACCAAGTGGAAATTTGCACAGAGCACTCTAACATGACCTTCTAAGGGGGAGAAAAAAGGGAAACAGCAGAGTATCAGCTGTGAAAGAAAAGGCTCTGCTTTCATTCCACATGAAGTTTTCTTATCTAAGTCTATACCAAATGCACCAAGAGCTTAAAGATCTCTAGATATTAAAAAAAAAAATCTACTCAACAAAATGAGATACCTTTAGATAAAATATGAGATTTAATAAAAATGTAAGGGAAAAAAAAAAAAAAAAACCAAACATTTAAGTGTGCAGCCAGGAAGGGCACAGTGAAAAGAGAAGCAAGCAACAAAACATGCAAGTAAACAAGGAAGAAATCTTTCTAATCCAGTTCCATAACTCTGATCCAACTGGAGACAGATCTGTAGCTCAACCCACTGCATTTTGAAGTAGAGGATGTACAGGTATTACTGCAGGCATGAGTAAAAACAGATACTGAAAACAGATAGGAACTACACCGCTCCTCACACCATTTGAAAACCAAAATTCAGTAAATTTAAGAGAAACTGACTTTCTAAAGTTCAATATATTTTTTCTTACTCTTTCTGTACTAATTGATCACATGGGGAAGCCAAAGGATAAGTTGAGTTACATAACTTTATTAATAACATCAAGGAACAACACAAGCTGTAAATGCACCCCCCACTTCAGTGGGAATAACTTTCATTTCTCATTTCAAAAAAATCCCTGCATGCCTTGAATGCTGATGGGGTTTTGGGGTTTTGTTTCTTCAGATGCCACAAATGATCAGCATTCCCAGGTAAAGGCATTAGACTTGGGGTATCACACATGGCTCAAGGTAGCAAATCCAACCATACCTTCCTCGTGTTCCTCAGAAATGGTTCCTAATTCCTACAAAGTAACTGAAAATTAAAACATAAAGGACGTAAGAGAAAGAGATCCTTGGCATAGAATTCATTGCTTGTTCATCTAAAACCAGTTATCCCTACTCTTTACATTTTTTATTTTTTTTTTGTAAATGTCTAGGAATGATGAGATTGAAAGGAACGTGACCAACAGACAACACATTCCAGACGTGGGGAACACAAACACAGCGCAGCAAGGATGCCAGTAATGTCAGAGATAATTTGTGCTATTTTCAGATGTGTATTGGCCATCATTCCTGTTCTGGTCCCTGCCTGGGGTGTTTATCTGAGAGTGCACCAGGTGCATATTAACTATGGATAAAGTCCTTCCGAGCTATTATGCCACAGCAGCAGCTTGTTAGACCTTTCATTTCACTGCTTTTATTGTTACTGCTGGTGAGAGAAGGAAAAGTCAGAGAAATGGCCCAAGCCACTGCTTGGGAAGCTCCTGTACATTTTAAACTCTGCAGGGGTTAGGAGGACATACCTGGAAGGACAAAAGCTGTTTACAAGTTACTGGGATCACAAATTCCCACTGAGATTCCCATTTCCAACGCAGTTAACAGACAAACCCTGCTTTTCAGAAAGCAGCTTAAATTGCCAGGTCAAACAGGTGCCAAAGCACAAGCTGGGCCAAAAACCATAAGCTTGCCACAAAAATGTCCTCATTTCCTAACTCTCCCAAAGGAGTGCTTGTTAGTTAGTGTGAGCATACACCTTTTGAGAGCAGAGATGTTTATTTTTGGACGCTGGAAAGGGCTCCATATCCTTCCTATTTATCTGTGCCCTGACCAAACATTTTTTTTTTTCTCCTAAGAGAAGCAGCAGAACTTTCTTAGTGAACTAGGAAAGTATTTGAAATGTCTTCCATCCAAAACCAGCTACAGAGCCTGTGATGTGGGCAGAAGGCATTGTTCATCTCCCCTACACATACTTCTGCATTGTGTTGAAACACAGGTGAACTTCTCTAATATCATAAGAGATTTTCATCCATCTTCTAACCAGGAGAGGTATGAACTATCAATTCCATTTCATCCAAGTTTCTCATATTTTTTCCTTTCATTTTTTTTCTTTTTTTTCTGATTGCAACAGAGCACAACCCCTTCCTGCAGTGACTCTTGTGATTACAGAGGTCACTCACCTGCCAGACCAGGTTTAACTGCAGAGATGGAACGTGAGTAAGAGATTTCCCCTTTCTTCAGAACAGAGAAGGGGCAGCCAGGCACCAGTACTTGAGACATAAGATAAAAGAGCCTCACTTCCAGAGCATTTCATCCCCTGGCAGCAGAATAATCAGGTTTGCAACACAGCATAAGAGGATAAGACAGAGTCAGAGAGCTGCATTAGCTACCCAACAAGAAAATTGCTTATAATGACATTGTCTTTAATTGTCTCTCAATGTGCATTTTACACCACTGCTCTCTGTTGAATAGAACCCAAATTTTTATGGGTGTGCAATGGGCCTTCCAGATCCATCAGTATGAAACAGTGCCTCATTTAGGTGATGTGGTTTGTGCTCCTGGAGCAGAACCTGCTTTTACCGCACAATGCTCTCAGACTTTACCAGGAAGTTCTGAGTGGCCTCAACAGGCAACAAAATGCAGATGGGATCTGATAAAGCGAAAAATTTTGCTTAATGGCCTCTTAAAATTGAAAATATTTACCAAATTCAGCACTAATGCATTTTCCAGTAGTTGAATCTAGACTGTTTTGGGTTCCTATTGCCCCTGATTTCAAGAATTTATTTCAACTCCTCTCTCCTCTGGTGAGATGAGATTTGGGAAACTGACTACAACAGCAGGGATGTGTAGCAGGGACATGTCTGTGGACACAGGGTAAAGGATCTGCACTTTTGGCAAGAGGCAATTTAAATGTCTTTTCATTATTTTTCAGCAATTAACTCCCATGTAAGGAAAAATAATCTTAATATTAAAAAAAAAGGAATAAACTTTCAAACTTTCATCATCAGAATGTTGTAAATTGAATAGGAGAAAGTAATTAATTTTCCCAGCTTTAACATTTTCCCCTAGATGTTTTTCCTTGTCCAAGTCTGGGGAGTTATCCTTCCCTGCTGCCAAATCCATAACTGTAATTTTCTATTTAATTTTCTGTTTCTTGGTCAAAAAGAGTGTTTGGTAGCCAACAAGAAAAAGGTGAAAACCCACAAATAGTCCTGGTTTTTATACTAGTAAAAGCAATCAGAATTTCAATTTAAAACCAAGGAAAGAAATAATTTTAGTTTCTGCAAATAAAACAAATTATAATTCGTCAAAAAAATTTCTACCTTCAAAATATCCTGAAGGCAGAAAAAGCCAAAGACTTCAAAAAATTAAAATTCATTGCCAAGACTACTTCTTTGAAGCACTACCAACTTTCTCAGCAGTTAGGACCAATCATATTAATCCTCCTGCTCCTTACTCTTGAAATAGAAGTAATTATATTAATTTGCCAAAAAAGGATGGGAAATGGCTTCTTGTCTTAAAGACAGTGCAGTACTTGAGGAAGTATTTTTTGAAGTCAAGCTGCTGGACATTAATAGATAATGTGAAGAGCTGCAAATCAGTGCCATCTTCATTAAAAGGAGGACTAAGAAAAATATTTGTATTACTCTGCTATGTGTTTCCATAACCAGATATCTGAAAATAAGCTTCTGACTCATGTTTAAATATTTAGAAAGGCAGTGTGGTTTTAAAAAGGACTGATCTCAGTAGCTACCCACCTGGGATGATGAAAGATGTAGGAGCCTAATTTTCATCACACCTTTAAACTTTACTTAAGGCCTGGTCCTAGATATTCTTCTAATTATATCACTTGAATTTTCCATCACCTGAGTAGCTCAAATATTTGACTTTGCAGAGAAGTGCAGGAGAACATTCAAACACCAGTTAGCCTTTTTCCCCTCTGTGGGCATGGCAGTGGATAAGAAGAACCATTTGCCATAACTCCCTGCCTCACTCCACTTCCATAAATGTTCCCTAAATGTTCTGGGAAAAGAGGCACAGCCTGAGCATGGAGGAGCCCAATGCAGGAAGGGCTCCAGCTTTGTTTCAAGGTGAAGGAAAATAATCTTGCTCCTTGGCCATGCCATAGGGAAATGTTCCCTGGACACAGATCAGAGAGATTCCAGACATTCCTGCAGCATCACTGAGGCTGGGTCTGCTCACTCAGCATGACTGAAGGTGGGTGGCAGAGGAGAGAGCCCCATGAGCCTGAATTATTGTTTTGTACAAAGGGAATGGCACTGCAGCGAGTGAGAGTAAGGAATAAACAATGTGAGGAGGAATGCAGAATGCGTGGATGATCATCCCCAAATGGAGACTCTGCCTGAGCCATTTTAGGTGCTTTTGGGTTTCAAAATAGCTCAGGAGTGCTAAAGTCTAAATCTGAATTTTTTTGGAGTGGATTGCAGAAACTAAGCCTCAGTGAGTGAAGGATGCCCCAGTAAAATCTGAGAAGGGGAAAACTCAGGGCCTTATTCAAAGCTGAATGTAAAACAAGATTTCTCTATTTTTCTCTTCCTTATTTTTGCACTGAATTTCAATAGCAAATGCCTTTCCGAAAAATCAAAGGAAGACGAGGATAGATGAATCTAAAATAAACAGAGAAGTCTTCCTTGTTTGTGAAAAGAGCACAGATAGCTGAAGGCAGAATTTGTACCTAAATTATTGGGACCTCTAAGTTTTTAATTAATGCTGTCACAGGATCCATGATCAAGCAAAACAAAAACCATTGGAGGGTTTGAGGACTGTGACCGATATCCAGCCACACATTTGCTCAGCAACACAGACAGCAAATGCAGCTCTGCATAATGAAGCATCTCCACATCAATATGATGCGCTGTCATACCACCCTGCACAAAAGCAAAAGCCAATCAATTCCCAGCGAGGATTAACACATTTGGAAAGCTCACAGGAAATGCTCTGAGGCAGATCCTCCATCACCACGCTGCTCTTGTACTGAGGATTTAGACGAGGAAAGCAGCACAGGCTGGAGCTGGCCTGGCCAGCACGCAGGGTGCAGCAAGCAGAGGGGCAGGACGTGAGCGCTGCTGGCCACAGTGTGTGAGTTCTCACCAACCACAGCCAGCAGGGTCATGAGGAGCAGCCACAGAGCTGCTGTGCTCCCTGACAAGGCTTCCACAAGGAGTCAAGGGAGGAGAGGACACAGGAGCTCCCTGCTCATCCAAGCACTTGGGCAGAGAAAAGCAGAAGGGAGGGCACTCAGCACACAGCACCCAGACCAGCTGCTTCTCCAACTCTTGGTTTGACTAAACCTATTTGAACTGCTCTCCCTACCTCACATTATCTGCCACCAGCCTGTTCTCTCTTTTCCTAATGCTGAGCTGCTCCAGGCATCTCTGGAGGAGAGCTGCACATTGTCACTGCCCCAAGAATGATGCAGGTGATGCTTGTTCCTTTCAACTTGCTCAGCCTGGCAAGCTGGCTGCAGAACAGAGAGGACCCACTGTCACCTTGTCCTGCTTCAGTACAACTCATCTAGGAAGGGACAAAAGCTGCCTAGAGCACGCACAGGTTACAGGACACAGAATGGGATGGTCACAGGGAACAAATCGGGAGTCAGGGTTTCCTACTGGCCCTGCATAAAAAGGGAAGGTGACCCGAATATTTCACATCAGGTCCAGCTCAGTGAATCTACTTTCCATTTGTAATCCATTCAAAGCCTTCCCTTCCAATGCCACCAGCAAGTGTCACAGCTCTCGTCCAAAGGACACTTTGCAGAGAGAGCTGAGAAAGAGCTCAGTGTGCTCTTCTCAACACCACCAGACCCCAACACAGCCAATTCCTGGCCCCAGACTGAGCAGCAACACTGCTGCTGCAGCTCATTCCAGTCAACAGCTTTTTTAAGAGCAGGAAAGCACTTGCAGGGAAGGTCAGATGCAAAGGCATGTGGAATTGCAGACAAGAAGCTGTCCACCCAAATAAAAATAGAGAGCAAATTCTACAACTATTTTCAGGCTACCTAGAAACTAGGTTTGAATTCATGTGAGATTTGATTTGCATGGCCTAGATGATGTGATGGCAGTCTAAGAGGTTCTGAGAATCCAACTCTGAAAAATTTCATCATCTGTTTTCTTTAAGAATTTCTTTAGGATTTACTATGGGGAACTAACTTTCCTTGCAAGAACAAACCTTTAAAATCAAAGCATTTCAGAAATGCAAGAAATTTCCAGATTTATTTTTGGAGGAGAATCAAGGGACAGAATGCAAAATCAGGAAAGTGGGGTGCAAATAGAAATAGATAAATAAGTGGCCTTTTTCTGTTTTTAATATTTCTTTGATTCTGAAGTCCTCTGCTAACCATCACCCAGCTCTGTGCCAAAAGCAGATCTCATGGACTGTACACCTCAAGAGGCAGGAATGAGTAGATAATGGAACCTTGTACAGAAGCATCACAGCAAAAAGAATTGAAGAGAATTAAGTTCACAAAATTAGACTTCATCTAGAAGATGAACATCTCTAGCTGTACCTGAGGACTGAATCTCACCAGCAACCTTCTTGTGAATGATTTCAAGAAAGTGGCCTAAGTGCCATATTTTAAATAAGAGCATGGAGTATATCCTGAAGGTGCAGACTGAAAACATATTTATCTTCACTGTTCTTGGGAAGCACATCTGATTTCTAAGCCCTGATATTCAAACATGGAACAATGCAGGAGGGAATAAAACCTCTTAAAATCAACAGGTAAATGTACTTATTTAGGCAAGAGAAAATAATGAGCTTTAGTATTTTTCACAAAGTACTTGTGAAAGAAACTTGGAATTTGAGATTTGTCACAATCACAGGTGATGGAAAAGGTTGTGTTGATTTCTGCATCCTTAGTTTTAAGTGCCATTCTTGGTATTTTTAGAGAATTCATTAGTAATACCTCCTTTCCCTTTTATCCTTGGCCTCATTTTCCCTATGTAAGAGCTTTTTTACCTTGAACTAACCTGAAAGAGATCTTAGGATCCTTCCTTTTTCTTTCAAATATTTCATCCATTCTTTATATATCAAATCCTAGTCTCACTGAAAATATGGAATGAATCTCAATAGCATCAGTAGGATTAGCCACAGACCCCATGAATTAAACTGCAAAGGTCTGAAGAAATTGCTGACAGGCCTTTATGGGAAATACAGAAAAAGAAATGCAAAAGACAGATGAGCTAGTAAATCACTGCTAAATGCCCTGAATGGCAGAGAATCTTCTGATCCAGCCATATTGTGCACTGCTTTAGTTGGCAGTACCTCGAGCTGAACGAGGTGGGAACAGGTCAGTTCCAAATGGACACTAGCCAAAGGAAAAAAACAAACAATATACTGCAAGGATTGTGAGTGAATTCTGGAACCTGGCTACATCTGAACCATTTTGTGGTTGTAGGTAGGGATCACTTTTCAGCAGCAGGAGGAAGATTGGAATCAGATCTCTGTCTCTCCTAAGCAGCTCCACATATCCACAGAGTTTGTTAGCCTCATTACCCAGCTAAATTTCCACCCTAGGGAATTATTTCTTAACCTTTTGATATGCCCAGAAATGTCTCCTCTAAAATCATGCTGTGTATATTATAACACAGCTGCTCTATTTCACTATGGAGGGATCGTCTGATGGATTTGTTTGCCAAACAAGAAACCCAACTTTTGCTGTCAAGATCAGATCTTCACAGGGTGAGATGGGAAAGTTTGCCTGTTGTGCTGCACTGCCTGGGTTCACAGGCCTGGGAGCTGGAGTGAAGGAAGGGGTGAAGGATGGGGGTGGCAGAGGAGAAGAGAAAAAAATAATCTTTGGAGATATTTTGACTGGAATGAAAAGAATTTAATGATCTTTTGCTGCCTGTCCACTGCATCTTGCTCCATATTACACACCAGCCCTGTGATTACAAAACTGCTTTCTTGGGGCACCAGACAAGAGCAGAAATGTGAAAAGCGGGGGGGAAAGAAGAAAGTGCTTGATAGATTTCCCAGCTGCTATATTGGATTGGCAGGCAAACCACCTGGGAAGTTGTGGCAGAGCCATTGGCATGAATACAAAACAGAGCACTGATTTTAATAGAAGAGAAAAAACCCAAACCCCAACCAGAAAAGAACTTATGCATCTGTATTGTTCTACCATTAAACTACATTAATACAAATTCAAAAGGTGCACTCCAGGCCTTTTGCTGGCACCAATACCTTTTATTCATTAATCTTCTTGGATTTGCAGCCAAAGAACTTCAGAAATAAAGAATATGTTGTTTCTTCTGTGATTCCTTGGCTTATTTTTCCCAGCTCCATACATCTTGATAGCTGATTACTATATGTAAACAACACTCAAGAACTTTGATGAGAATGGAAGGTGTCAATTTGCAGAAAAAAAATTATACACCAAAATGATATTCCTTAACTAGAAAAATGATAGATCAAGAAGCTGGAAGCACCCTGTTTTCTTTGACAGATGATATGCAGGTTTCACTCTTGGGAGAAGATGGGGGAAAACATAACCCATACATCAAAATCCTGCTATGACTGCAAGCACAGATGTTAAATCCAAAGTTGTTTTTTCATGGGGGATAAAAAACCAAACCAAAACAACAACAAAAAAAGATGGAGTAGGAAAATCAAAACAAAGCTACTATCTCAAACCTACTCTAACCTACAAATTCACACATTTTCTCCCCTAGATGCTCCTGTTCCCTCTACCCCAGCAAGCCTCCATCCCTGGTGCTCATCACCACTGCTGGCACACATGCACAGCACTGACAAACTCCCTTTCCCACCCACACACAATGCTTAGAACAATCAAACATTGCAGTTGTTGCTATCTGTCTTCTTTGTAGACTATAGATCAAGCAGAGCAAAGAGTTATCATCCTGAGGTATTTGTGTTTCATGTAATAATGCCTTAATGATTCAATTAGCATTGATTCTTTAGCTGCAACAATATTTTCTGACTGATCTAGTAATTTAGCTCTCACTGTTGATTGATACAATTCCTATGAGTAATAAAGCAGTTAGAAATTTATTTAATAATTCACAGAAGATTTTTAAAGAAGATTTTTATTGCTTCTGCCACTAGTAATTCCTAAGATTTCAAAAAGTGAGTTATTTCTTTTAACAGTCTGGCATTTTTAATAGTGACTCTTTCTCTTAGGAACTCTTTTTTTCACACCTGACATGGGTGGGATAATTCCATATAAGAATGTTCACTACCCTTCAATTGGCAAAGATTAAAACAAGTGTGTGTGATTTGAACATGAATTTATATTGTATGCAATGTGCACAGATGACTTAGAAAAAACACAGGCTACTTGTACAAAGACCATAGAGAAAATCTAGGTTTGAAACCCAGCCAGAAATCCCACTAGCTATGAGGAAATATTATTAAGTGTAATTGGTATTAGAGCAGGTCTCCACAGAGAGTAAAAATGGTTACTGAAGGTTGTCAGAGATATTGAAGCTGCATGACAGGGAAATGTCTTCTAGCATGAAAATGGTAGTAAATAGATGAATTAAAACATCCTCCTAAGTATTTTGGGGAAAAACATCAGTTTGAGAAGTTCTGCAGCAGAGCCTTAACCAATAACAGCATCATGGTCTTCATAGTGACTCCTGCTGCAGAAGCAAAAAAATATACACAAGGAAAACTTCATTAGCCTTTCAAAACAGCATCCTCCCTGTCATTTCTGCCTGCCCATCTTCTACAGTGCCTCAAATCTCCAGGCTGATAAGTAGATCCTGTCCAAATGAAATGCTCTTTTAATGTGTTTGTATGTATGTGTCCCTGTGCATGTATTTATATATACTTTTTATTTTGTGATGGCTCCCTAGGCAAAATCCCTCATTCTACTCTATTAATTGGCTAGTGTTTCCTGGGGAAAGCACTTCTGGAGCACACGGATTTTTCCTTAAGTCATCTTGTTTGACATTTATTTTAAATTCACTCGGGAACAATCTGACTGAAAAGACAACATGAGGAAAAAAAAATCCAAAACAACTATTTCACAAGCACAGAACATAAATAAGAGAAAACCATATGAAGTTTTGGGGAGGATTAATCCTCACTGACATGTATCAAGTTTCCTGCTAATTCCAGTCTCCCAAGGAGGATAAACAGCTCTGGGTTTCAAACACAGACCAGAGAGACTAAAGCCACCAGTTCTGTTCCTTGCTCAGACTGAACTCACTCCATGACCTCAAAAACAAAAGGTTTTAGTTTGAAGCTGCACTCAAGTCACCTGCATTTGCCCATGTCAGCCTTTTGCAAATCTACTGGTCCAACAGGTGTCTGCTTTGCTCTGAGACAGGGCTTTCACAATTTGGGGATGAAATTCAGAGCCCAATCTTCCCAAGCTTGAGCACCCTACCTTGCTCCTGCATAAAGCTGTGATAGTGACTCTTGCCCAGCTGTACTTCACAGGAGAGTTGCAAGGCTCCACTCATTCACACAACATTCATAAAGCTTTCTGAGATCCCCAATAAAAGATTACACAGGGCTACAGATTATTGCTGAAGGGGGGAAAATGGAAATATGGCAGGTGGAATGCCAATGAGGAGAGGTAGTGGTCTTGCCCTGGCAGGCTGAGGCTGTCTCTGTCACTGAGAGTCAGCCAGCTTAAAAATGGGAACACAACAAGTCTGTGCCACAAAAAGGCTGCTAGCACAAGGTCCTCAAGAGCAGCAGAGGCTCTTTCAAACAAGGTTGTACACAAATGGCAGTTTGGACAGAAAGGAAAACAAAACTTAGGATCCACTGTGCCTGCTGGTCCCTCTCATCCCATCAGCTAAGGAATTCACACATGCAGTTACTTCCTTGCTTCTAATTGATATTATTAATATATCTAGGTCACTTAACAAAAACATTTCTAGGACAAGTGAACAGGAGGTGATACAAAGAACTGGCTGCTGCATAGTTGCTTTCATGCCATTTTAGCATGAATATGAAGTACAGAAGTGAAAAAACATTTAATCCTCTCTACTCTTTGCTCATCTTGCTTATGTTCCTGCTACACAAATCACCATTTAGCAACAGAGAAGGGAGGAAAGCTGAACATTCACTGCTTCCCATACAGGATGAGCAACTCATGTTTTACTGCTCATCTCAGTTTAAAAGAAGTAAACCCCCTCCAGTACCACTGTTTTTAATCACAGGATCTCATTTAATATCCTCTTATGAGAAAGTCTGACCATAAGAAAAGTACAGAGCACTGTAAACAGAAATTTGGATATGAAACTAAGAAGTTTTACATTGCTCCAAGAGGATTGTAACTGGAACTATAATCTGAACTATGAGGCCTTTTCTTTTAAGAATAAGCTCAGCATCATACTAGGTTTCTTTATTTTGCTTCTTGGTTTAATATCATGCTATCAAACCTCTGAATTTAGACGTTTCCCATCAGGTAGTCAAGTTAAATCCTTGAAGAAAGAGAAGGGATACACAAAATAAGTTTTTGCAATATGTAATTTAGAGACAGTGAACATTATGTATGAACAGAACAACACATTTTCCTCCCAAGAAATGTGTCTCTCAAAACACACAATATCAAGCAAGCCAATACATACAATATTATGAGCAAGCAAACCCTCTGGACAAGAACTGACTGCTCCTATGTTTATAGAAAGACAAGAATTTTGCCAACAATTTGTATACAATGAATTCCCATTACTGGGCAGTGCAGACCTTATCACAAGAGTGTTAACTTTAAAATAGCTGTACCTCCTCCAGGATGAGAATCAACAGCAAATGTAAATTATTTTTACACGTCACTGAAAAGGCACTTGTTCCTAGATTGGTAAGTTCTTACACTTGATCTAGAACTTCTATGTCAAGGACAATTAATTATCTTTCAACATGTTATACTAAAGCAAACACCATTTTCTGAAGATTAGCTTGAGTTTAAAAGGATGAACTAAATTAACAAAACTCAGACACATAAGACATATTCATGTGACTGTATCTTTCCTTAGCTGGCAGCTCCACCACTCCTGTACTGTCTTGCCTGCCATTAAAAATTCCCTTTCTGATAGTGCTGATTGTTTTCAGCAGTTTAGTATTGGTGATTCATGGCTGAGGGACAGTGACAGGAGGCACATAAAATATCCAAAGCAGTATCTAACATATCCTATGACTGCTCCCTTCCACAGTTCCAGAGTATTTCAGATCCATTGGATCGTATTTGAACACCATTCCCTACTCTGGGATGATTTACTAAAACTGGTTAGTGCCTTTAGGGTTGAAAAAGATTAATTACCACTGTCTGTGCACTCACTAGGTCAAAGTCAGCAGAGAGCCCTGTGCCCCACAAGACAACCAAGGAAAGGGAGTGGAATATCAAAACACAGTATTTGAACAGAGAGGAAAAAAAAATAAAACTTCCTTTATTAAATAGGAGAAAAAAATTCTATATTCATATTAAATATAAACACATTGAAAGTGAAATAAAGTTGACAGTTAAGTATACTGAGAACCTGACAGTTATTTTAAAAGAGTCACTACTGCATCCTTTCCATCTCCTTGAGTACAATGTCAAATTGTTCCCTGTTGTACACTTATTAACATTTTGTCCAGTCTATATTTAAATGTGTCAACAATAGGGTTCCCACCATTTCTCTGTCCCACAATTTATTCTTCTCAGATCTAAAATTACCCTGTTACATTTTCCTGTCCTTAGCTCTCTTTAACCCTCCAGATCCATCCTAAAACAGGTTCTCTTCAAAGTTAGATTTACACCATCCTACCATGCCCCCACTGGCTCTCTACTATTGGGCAAAAAAAGCTGCCAAGGTAGCAAAACTGCTGTCAGCAAATTGAATTAAAGGCTGTTACATGTTCCATATTTAAACCTATTTTTTCCACTACTTATTACTTATACGCTAGAAATCTTGCTAGTAATTTTTCATCCTACCTCAAGCTGAGTTTGGGGGAGCTTTTTAGATTATGTCAGTGAAAATATGTGCTAGTAGTCAACAGGAAAATGTTCTTTCCTCTATGTCCTGTCTAAGAAATCCAGAGACATGTCCTTTGAGCAGCATGGCATGGCAGATTAAGAACAGAGACCTAAAATATGAATAATCTTGTCCCCTTTTCAATTTCTTTTGTTTTACACACTTACTTGGAGCAATTTTTTCTAAAATCTCTCAAAACAAACTTGAAAGGAAAAACTGTATTGCACAGACAGCCACCTATTGCTTTCATTAGTGATTGCCCTTGTGAGCTCCCATTTTCTGGAGCATTTCTGGCAGCCTGTCCTGCAGGGCACTGATTATCCTCAATAATCAGTGGAAGCTGAGCATGTTACCCATAGCACAGGAGGCCCTCAGCCACCTAAGATTAGCACAATGTCAAAAACATCACAGGAGAGGCCACTTGCTGATATTAAAACTGCTTTTCAACAAAGAAAAAAAAAAACAAACCACAAAAAGAGCCAAAAGGAAGTCTTATTCCTGATACAAACAATACCTGCTGCATTTAAAATGTGTTATTAACTGTAAAATGTGGTCAAACTCTCACAGCTGAAGGAACTTCAGAGTAAGAATGGAAGAGAATTGTGATCTACAGCATGAGTTTTGCACTCTACAGCCCCATCCACTATGGGACAAAAAGTCCTCCCTAATAAGTGCTGTGGAAATCAGGGGGGGAAGAGGAACATGGCACAAGACAAAACTGGACACAAGCATGCGTTTCAGCATACGTTATAAAGCAACAGCAACAATTTTAAGTACCTTGGGACAAAGACCTGTCTCCATGGCCCATCAAGTCCAATTTAAGGCTTGATTAAGCTAATTTGTTCCTTCCTAGAGCTGAGTACATCCTTCAGAACCAAGTGCTATCATGTGGCTGTCCAAATATTATCTGATAATTTATTAGTGTAACTTTTCTACAGCTCCAAAACTCAGATGGATCAGTTCCGTGGATGGACTGACTAGTCCCTCAAAATGAGCAGAGATGAACACTGCAAATTTGTGAGTTGTGGCCAAGCCTTGCAGCTGGGAACTCATACGTGAGGCTGGACACCAATGGATGATTCCCAACAGCTGAACAATGAATATAAGAAACAAGATCCACTGCCATTCCAAATGAAAAACTCAAGGCAAACCAGTCTTTTTGCCAAATCTCACATGAATTCAAGTAGACCCAGTAATACTAAACCTTCAAATCAATAAAAAAACACCTTGAGATAGCTTGGCTTTTACCTGGTTTTGCTCTGGGGAATAAAATATATTGCTTCACTTGCAGAACTTTCTGCAAGTAATGTTAGTACCTGCAAGTAATATTTTGCAAAGCACAGCAGTGTGAGCTTGCTAGCAGAATTTTTGGGAAGGGAAGCCAAAAAGGCAAAAAACAGGAAAAATATGGGTTGTGATGTCTCCAGATGCTATAGAACAGTAACTACTCTACATTAAAAAGTGGGACATCCCATAGGAGTGTTGTGATATTCTGTGGGTTCCTTACAAATTCTGGGGACATCATTTACAAGTTCTAAACGTAGATTTTTTTTTTTATATATATTTTACCTTTTAAGAAATGATGCAGAAGTGAATGAGGAACAGGAATTGACAAGAATAAAACTCAATGCAAAAAGAAAAACAGGAAACACTGCTGCAGCAGCATAACATTTGTATATTTACAGTATAATATGTATTTAAAAAGAGCCCTTATAACCTCATATAATTGTTTACACTCCCAATACCTAATCATGGAAGACAATTAAGAATTCTCAAAAGACACTGAATGGAAAATTGGCTATTAGTCTTGCAAGTGAAATGGAGATGCTCTTTAATGCTTTTCCATTTTGCAGGTATGATAAAAGTCAATTAGTTGTTAAAGGTCTATAAAAAATGAATGTTCTGTACTCACACCACCTATAAGCAAAAATGCTCTTCATTATCAAGTATTGCCTATATGATGCCAGGAATACCACCAACGCATTCATTTGGAAGAACTTTGAATTCCCAGACTCAAATACCACAACTGAGCTCACAGTGACTGCAAAATTTTCCAACTTATGTGTCACAGGAGGAGAAGTGATTGGATCTGCTGAAAGGGATGATTCAACACGTGACCCCGCTCACAAGTGGTGCAAAGTCAATGAACAGCCACACTCCCAGAGTCATTCCTGAGCACAGCTTCCACATGTTCTGCCCCCGGTACAGCTGGGAACCTCAGGGTACCAAACAAATTGGAAAGCTCCCATGAGAAGGTTCAGAAACAATGGGGCAGTAAGTTTGGGCTGAACTCTTCTGCTGTGATTAAGAAGCTTCTCCCAGCCAAGATACTCAAGCTATTCTGCTTCTTTTGCATATCTCTATTATATATGCCATTGTTCCAATCGATCGGGCAACTATTTCCATTGTATAAGCAGTTGCTTCTGAGTCTTATAATTCCCAAAAGATTCACATTGTTTATGTTTGGAAAATACTTCCCACTAAAACCTTCAGCATTTGTAAAGAGAAGTATTATTTTCTTTAAAAACAAGTATTATTTTCTTTAGAGCTTCTGATCATTTGAGGTAAACACATCAGTTTGGAGCTAGACAATTTACCATGTCCCTTCTTGGCTCCCCCTTTTGTGGCCCAGCATTTCACAGAAGCTCAATCCTCAGTCAAGAAGCTCAAACAATTTTGACTCTCCCTGGATAGAGATGTGAACACACAACCTAAAATATTTGTCCCCCTGCACAGTTTGCATTTGTGGTGCCCTTATTGCAATCCCAGCAGCAGCACATGCCCTGAGCACCCCGGGGAAGGGCTGAGGTTCTGTAGCTCGTTCAGGATGGCTTAACTCTTCTGTCACACAAAGAGCAGGCAGATTTAGTGCTGCTCACACCAATATTTTGCCTAGAAGGTGATCTCACTAAAGTTTAAAATCCCAGCTGCAAAGTCCCTTACTAGCACAGAAACCTCTGGAACTGCCCTGGCAGGATCCTTGTGCCAGGGATTCTGCTGCTGCCTGGTGAAATGCACTTGTACTGTGGCTGTAGAATTCACTGCTCTACAGTATCCATTTCATCTTATATTCCTAGCCATTTTTTATTAAACAAAAGCCTTCAGCATTTTTTAAATACCAAGGGGATTTTAAAAATTATATTTATTTAATGATTACTTCTGGTCTTATGTTTATTAATGCAGTGTCTTTCCAAGCATCCCTTCTGAGCCTGTAGATGTGTAAGTGAGAGAGGGAGAGTAGCATGCTACCTTTGTTTTTAATTTGTTTGCATTTTAAAACTACATTATTTATTTAGTATTACTGAATTTTAATGTTTAAATGAGTGATTCCTTGTTTAAGCAGAATGAAACAAGAAATGGAGAGCACTTTATATGTAAAAGCAGTGCTCTAATTCTGCTGGCATCAGAACAATCGTCTAGGCAGGACAGGGCGGCTGTTCTTAGGCATTACCACATATAAATAACCACAGCTAACACTGGTAAGTGAACCAAGATCCTGAGGCAAAAGTGAGCTTTTCCCATCAAGAGATGAAGATCACCTGCCCAGAGCAGCTCATTTAGAGCTACAAGGTGCTCCCTGGACAAGAGGGAGAGCTGTTACCCAATCCAGGCTCAATCTCACAACTGTCTTTTCATTAGAAGAAAATTTACAACATATCAGCATGCTCTTTAAAACTTTATTTAAGCTTAAAAACCCATCAGAACTCCAGTACAAAGCAAAAAGGAAGGCAGATGAATGACTGTAGAAGTTAATTCGTTTGCACTGATAAGACCCATTTGATGTAACCACGATTTACCAGGCACTGTCCCACCCATGGCTGTTACAGCACTAAAGGGCACAACAGCTTCTGTCTGCACACAGTGTGACAAATATCCTGTCACACAGCACAACCACAGAAAAAAGGGAGCAGCACAGGGGACAGTCTTCCCAGATGCTTAGTGCAGTGAAATGGCTGTGCCACAGCAAAACTGGAAAAAACAAATGGGCTGCTGCTGCATCCCCACCTCTGCAGCACTACAGGGGAGCACAGTGAGCAGGAGCAGCCCCAGAAGGGCTAATCCTGCTATGGGGACACACACACACACATCTGTTAGGCACACACACCTGTCTGGGGCACACACACACACCTGTCTGGGGCACAACCTAATTGCAGCCTCAGAGTTCACACACGCTGCTCCTGGTGAGGCATCGATATGCTTGGCTCACGTGCACTTTAAACAACCCGATAAGCCTGCAAAGCTGCAAGAACATCACATGGATGTATTTCCTCCACAGGCTTCCCTCTCCCCTCCTGTCACTGTGTCCTGTGTCGGTTGTGGAACAATCTCCTGAGCCCTGGTGTGTTGTAGCTCTCTCTAAGGCGAGCTGAATTTCCCTTAGTAACAGAGGCACAGCACCTCAGCAGTGCTCCCACTCTCCCCTCTGAATAGCTTATCATTTGATAGTGGAGCTATTCAAAATAGCATCTAGTGTTTTCTTGGTAAGACTTCAGTGCTGAATTATTGATGAATTAGAGTGTAATTTTAAAGGAGCTGTAATTTAGCAGAACAGCTGGGTAAGTGATAAATAGAGGGTTGGCACATTTTCTCGGTGATAAGTTTTGCCTATAACAGTACTACATCCAATTTCAAGGTCAGGACTCTCATTCCCAGGCAGCATTTAGCTTTGGGAGGAAAACCAGCAAGGCACAAACATACATTCCCTCACCCCCACAACTTCTATATGAGGCAGGTAGGTATTATGATGTCCATTTCACGGAGAACTACATCCCCTGAGATAAAGAGTCCTGTCCAAAGTCTGACACCAGCCACCAGAGAGATGTTTCAACTACAGTATCTCTGAAAGCTGGCTAAAGATTTTTCAATCATCTATTGGTTTTTTCCTGACAGATGTTGATAAATTGAAGTCCAGACTTCAAATGAGCATCTATGTCTCTGTCAACGAAGACAGTCACTCAAAAAACAAGCAAACAAAAAAAAAAAAGAAGGAGAATGGCTTAATCAAGCTCAGTTTGGCAGTGAGATAATCTAAATAAGTCAAAGAGACTCAAGTTCTAACCAAAGGTAGAACATCTTAGCATGTGATAGACTTGGAAAATGAGTACCTGTCCTACTGCTCCAGGAGGAGCACCTTTCCTTTCTTTGAAACAGATTGTCCATCTACAGATGGAGTCAGTATTTTAAATGCTGCAACATCTCATGGGACAGGAGACAATTTTTCTGCCCTTTCCTACTAATTGCTTCTGAAGTCCAGATCAAATAACATCCAGAAAGTTTTTGCAGAAAGATAAATGAGGTTGCCATGACTGGGGACACAGCTGTCTTGATCTTATAGATATATCAAAACCAAAATAAAATTGGCTTAGTCCTTCCAGCAAGCATTTTGGTAGCAGATGAGAACTGGAGCAAATTTCACCTCACTGTTAAGTGGGGTATAACTTGTACAACAGAGAGGAAAACATTATGAGACAAGTTACTTCTAAGAGAATCTTGCTGTAGAGAATACAGAATAAAGAGAGGCAGGAAAAAGGCAATGCAATTTCATGCTAATTTGAGCATACAGTACTGGAAAACCAGGTTTAAATTTATCACCATCTATTTTAAAATTATCAAGAAACAAATATACTGTTAGGATTATTCCTGTTGATCAGTTCACCCCTAAAATCTAATTGTTTAGGGAAAACCTTTAAATATTTTTTTTTCTATTTAATCCCTCAGTTTTATTTGCTTTCAGGGAGCACTTACATATCTATTTATTATATCTCTCCAAATGAGGTGATGCTAACACAGCTGCTTTTAAACTTATTGAGTTAATAAAGGTCACTCCATATCAATCCTGTAAGAGGCCATTTGGAGCTTGTGCCATACAGACCCTACTGACAGCCTTGTGATCTGCACATTCAATTCTTAGCATCGTCTTTTCACAGCAGACCTTTGAAAGGATCCTGTTTGAACTATTTTCCAATAATGTCACAATAACACATCACTGGAGGTGTGCAGTGAGCTTTTCTGTCTCTCACCTTCCTCCAGCTGGACTAATTTATCCAGCTGTTTCCTGGCCTGGTTAATTTTCAGTTAAAAAACCCAACAAACAAACAAACAAACAAAAAAACAACACAACCCCCCACAATTTAAATTAATTATTTTTACTTATTTGTTAATAGAATTCTGGAATATGACTCTGGTACAAGTATGGAGAGAAGGGCAAAGGCAAAAGAAAATCTTTAAAAAAAGAATGGTGCTGACTTTCGATCTGAAGTTACCATAGCAGCCACTCCAACACACTACCTGAAAACTGGAGAGAAACAGATAAATGAAACCTGGCAGAGATCATGTTAAAACCTGAAGGTCTGTTCAGCAGCTTCTCCATTTGCATGCATGAAAACAAACAGAGATGTGTGGTGTTTTGATTTCTGGCATCTCTGATTTGACAGACCCAGGCAGAAAGTTCTTCTTGGCCCTCATTTCCTGTGGCAGTACTCTGCAGGCATCCTTTGTGAATTAATTTCTGGTAGGTTTATATAATAATACAGGTCCACAGAAGCCATACTCTGGTGATGAATGAGTGTTTCTTTTCAGTTTTCTGAAAAAATGCCTAATCCCAGATGCTATCAAATCCCCAAGAACAATCGAATCTGATGTGAGATCTCTGAATTGAATGCAGACTCCTAATGCTTATCTAATGACAAAGAGAGTTGTGTTTGCAAGTCTTGGAGGATGTCTCATGCATATTTTATATTCATCCAAGTGCAGAATCAAAATCCAGGTGATAAACTGAATATCCAATTGGTACCAGATTTGTAATTTATCTCTTACATACAGATCTGTTTTGTTCTGACATCCCAAACGACTGGGTCCCTGTTTACACACCTGAATGGCAACACTGTTCTGTCATTGAGAATTTTGTCATCCATCAGATTAGCTAAACCACATGGTCACACCAAAGAGCCATGAGGTCCAAGCTCAGTCTGGCTTCAGAACAAAGTTTGTCCCCAGCTTCAAAAACTTCTGCAGGGATGAAGAGGGATTCTTGCTTCAAGTTCATTGTTTTTAAGAAGGGATTTCCTCACTGTTGCTTTGCTGGGTACAAGTGAACAATAGAGAGCATAAATAGACTTTATCAAAGGGTAGTAAAGGAAATACTTCAGCTGCAAAGCTGAGATTCCTCCCTGCTATTAATGTACAGGACAACTATCTCTCCATGCTAGATGGAAATCAGCAAAGAGATTACCCAGCTCAGTTCTACAACAGTGTTAATGAGATTTCAGTCTCAGTGGGGCTCTCTTGGTGTTTGTCAATTATGCCATTTTACCTGCCCCTTTGGCTTTCATCTCTCCAGTGACTGCTCTGTGCAGTTTGTCACATAACAACGACTAAGAGTAATGAAAATTTGCATTTTAATGCAGCTTTCCTTTGCAAAAATAAACACACAGCAACAGCATATAATTCAGGGCCTGGATACAGAAGAGTGCTTAAGGAAATGATTAACTTTAGACCTATGGTAGAAGCCTTACAAATGCTTAAGTACTTTGCTGAATAGGTTTTTCAGAAGTTTTAGTCTGTGTAATGTATTTCCATATCACACAGGATGCAGAAATTATTATTTTCCCTGTGATTTCATCTTTTTGCTACTGACAGAGCTTCCCATCACTTTGAGGATCATATTTCTACATTAGTCAAGACAGTCCATGTCTCAAAGATATTGTGATGTTACATGGACAAGGAAGACAAATGTGAGAGAACTGAGGGCAATAAGAGTAACAGCAAGTAATCACCAAGAAAAAGAGAGCTGGGAGAACACAAACCCAAGATATATAACGTAATTTTCAGAAGGAAGAGCAGAGCTCAAGGATGCTGACTGTGGGAAGGGAATGCCAACCTGTTCTCATGCATTCCCATAGATGTCAAATGCACAACATTGTTCAGCTTAGACTTAAATTTTTACTCCTAATTTTTGTTGGCTTGGGAAATTAGAGCACCTGTCTTTAATAGTGAACCACAGACTTGAACATCAAAAAGTTCATTCAACTCCAGTGCTGTGCAATTTCTTAGAAGAAAAGTGGAAGTGTGCAGCAGGAATTTAAATTTTCTGACAGATTCAGCTATTCTTAAGTGTAATTTATGCAACTTTTCTTGTGTGGAAATTAGAGACTGAAATATTTAACTAAATTAAATTGTGTGCGAAGAGATGAAACTCATAAAATATGTATCAAAAGATTCATGAGTAAACATTAAAAAAAAAAAAAAGGAAAAAACCAGCTCACATAGAGAGGTCAAGCTAACAGCCAAGTGTCTGCTCAGTCAGCCAAAAGAATTGATGATTGCCCTGTCATCAATGAAAAGATATAATTACCAAGTAGACCCAAATCTCAGTTTGTGCAAGGACTGCAAATTTGCTTCATTAAGACAAGCCACCCATAAAGCCCAGCTGATTGTCAGTTTAGAAAAATCCCACTGCAATCTGCTGAAGTTTGTGTGCTAAAAACAAGTGTCAGAAGAATTGGCATGATGGCCTTGTGTTTAAGAATAAAGATCATGTGTAAACCTGGACATGCCTGCTTCATTTGAGACCTTCAACCTGAACTTCAACTACCATTTAATTCAATTTCCTGTCTGCAGGGTGAGGATAATAATATGTGGCCTTTCCTTAAAGCTTTCCATGATTCTTGGCTGAAAGGACATGTAGAAGTGTACACTATTCATTGTTATGGAAATTTGTTGAGAATTACACCGTGGCAGCAAACTGTACTTTCTTCACTTCAAAAGCACATCATCTCTTCCAATGGAATTCTCTCCTAATCCCAAAATACTCTTTAATTGTATGACATTACCACTACACAAGCCTCAAGTCCCCACATTTTCATTCATTCTTTGTTCAGTCAATGGGAAGATAGAAAAGTGTCTGTTTAAATGATGACCAAGTGAAAACTGATTAAGGAATTCAGGATTGAGTCAGAAAAGTCTCATTTTCCCATGCACATGGAGGAGGAAGCAATTGACCTTTCCTAGACATTATCTTTGATGTAATACAGTGAAATAGGTTTGGTTCATTATTATTGCTCCTAGTTAAGAAAAACACCCCTCAGCATCACACACTATGCATCCCTGCTCTCATTTGTCATGTTAAACTTATTCAGATAAATTTTAAAATAGCTAAAATTATTGACTCCAAAAATTAAGCTTTTCAAAGAAGCAAAGAACATGGTTTTATTCCCAAAGTCTTCAGGAGCATCTCAAGGGAGATTGATTGAAAAACAAAACCAAACCAGAATTCAAAGATTGCTGAGTTCAAAATGCATTTGGAAAAAGCACATCCATAATAAAGCTTTAATTATCAATTCAGCACTCCTGCCTGAAAATCCACATATCTGAACAATAGCCCCTAAAGCTGATGAATGTTTTCAGTGAAAACATTACATCTTTATTTTGACTCAACTTCATCCGGCAGACAGTTCCCAAAGCCTTTCATAGTCCACTTAAATTCCGAGTTTTATTTTCAATATGCAATCATGACTCCGCTTCAATACAGAGGTACTGCTAAGCAGACAACAAACACTAACTATTTCATGGTACATAAAATTCTGCCAATTGATAATGCCACTCTCATTCTGCCCAGGTTCAAATACTCTACAAGTCGTTCAGAAATTGAATTCCATCTTTGATATTAATGCATTTGGATTCAAAAGAAAATAAGCAAACCAGCCATCACCATGAAGTCTCTTTGAAGACACTCAACACCACAGCTATCAAACAGGAAATGGTCTTTCCAAGAAACAGCACATCTCTGCAGAAGATTTTCTTTTCCATGAACACAGTTTATTTCAGTTCCTGAAGAACAGGTAAAAATGGAACTTAGCTTGAAAATATTCCCTGTTGTTTCGGTTCACTGGGAAAAGTAACAAGAGCTTTCTAGTCATGAAACTCAGCAGACCATGCCCTCGCTCACAACAAACTGGGAGAGAAAACACACTCCTTTCACAGCAGGCTGGAAGTGAATGGAGTCCTGGATTATTCTTCCTGGATTATTCCCTCTTGTTGGCAACCACAGTGAGAATTTAGGGACTCACAGTTTGAGAATCACTTGCTGGGGATCAGCAGAATCCATGTTTTTTCATATCATGCCCTGCCTGTTGCTTGTCATTTTCCCCCAGATCCTTTCATCTCTCCATCTCTAGACACCTGATGGCACTAAATTTCTCAGGCACCTTCCCATCAGTGACCTTCAACTCAACCCTCATTCTGGGACACCAATTCCAGCATTCAGCATATCTTTGCTTCAACATTTCATCAGATAGACATCAAAATGTGTGTAATAAACACATTTCAAGACACTTCACTGCAGGGAAAACATTTTCCTCCAATATCCCTGTGAATACTGTTATTCATCCCTTTGTGTAACATTTCACTGCAATATTAATTCCTCTGTGTTAGGACCTGTTGTTTTATTTGTCTGTAGAGTAACACAAACATTTGTAGCTCTGAAAAACAAAAAAAAAAAAAAATCACTTTTCCTTAACAGTCTCTTGTCTCTCTCACCCATTACAGCCAAGTCAGCCTCAAAGTTTATCACAAGTAGACTGACCTTTGCTTTAGGTTTTGTCTTAAAATAGCCATGCAGTGCAGCAGAACAAGTCAAGAGCCTTGCCCATCTTCTGCTTTGCTGTGTGGCAATAGCTCAGATGTCTCACTCTGCTATTTCAAGTGGTTAACTGCATTATCTCAAGTAAGCCTTGATTGTCAAAGCTTAAGCCCATATCCTTCCCTGTTTTCTCCAAAGGTAATGCAATTTCAGATAAAGGATTATTTCATCTGATGAGAAAATAGAATGGCAAAGCTTTCTCTAATGCACTGAAAGGATCTGAGCACTAATGTCTTAATACACTGTAATGAACATTAAGAAAATATCTTTTCATCTTGTGAAAGGGAAAAATTTTGATTGCAGAAATGCATCTGTGATAGCAACACCATTGCATAATCAGCCCAGGCTGATGAGGCTCACAGAGCACACAACACAAAGCACTTCGTTTTTTTATGCTTTTGTTGCTGGATTTTAAGTAAGATGTTCGAGGAAAGCATGAGGGCAATATTTTGAAGTTACATAACACACTGTCAACCCTTCAAGGTTAAAAATAAAAGCATTCAGATTCTGCTTCATAGTTGTAATTTACAATGAAGTGTTGCATAGACGTATTCTCCTAGAGAATTTCAGTATTTATTCCTCTTTTTAGCACTGTGAATCATCCCACTTCTCTCTTCAGGCAAGTTACACACACAGTAACTTGACTGGATTAGCAACAAAAAAATCAGCTCTAGAATGTCCTTGTTCTCTGCTTTTGCTGCTTACAGACAACAAAAAAGATAGAAAGTTGAAGTAAATCATCAGCACACCCCTCAAACATGCTGTTTCTCCCCAAAACTCTCCCATGCCCTTCTCCTAACTGCTGCATATTTTCAAATATATTTACTCCATAGATGGGAGAGGAAACCTCAGGGTAAGAGAAGCACGGCAGGACAAAGAGGAATTTGGGAAGAACTGGAAGGAAGCTGCAGGTGGCTGGCAGGGGAAACACCTGACACCAAGGTGCTGCCAGAGGTACAAAAAGGAGAGAGAAGCAACATTTCTATTTTTTAATCATCCAGTTTGAGCGACTAAGATGACAAACGGTGGCTCAACTAGCAATTACAATCCTGGATGTATTTCTGAGAACTCACCAAGGAGAACAGAGTCCTTCCTCTCACTGAGAGCTCTATTTCTAAAAATGTATGGGAAAATACAGATTTTAAGTCTTTTACTTCTGAAGGAATGATGAACTACAAGCAACCACCTGCAGCAGAGCAATAATTGCAGAAAGATATGTAGCTTGGATATAGTCTAAAACATTTCCCATCCTGCCAACAGCTTGTTGGAAAGATGATGCTGTTGAGAGAATAAAGTGGTCACTGTGTCAGCAGGGTGATTATATCTGGGGAAAAAACCCCACATGAATGCTCAGAGTCTCTCCCCCAAAACAGAGCTAGGTGCTAAAATAAAGGATGTCTGTAGGCATATTCTCAACCTTAAGAGTTTTCTCTTGCAAAGCTCACAGCATCCCATCCTTCCCTCCTCATCTTCCACAGGTGTCAGTCACCTTGTATCTTATCCCTGTGAGCACAGAGCAGCCCAGCACTGCTCACTCCTGGAACAGCATTTCAGTCATTTGAGCTTTCTCTTTTGTTTATGCATCCTTCCCAACAGCTCCCTCACTCTTAATAGAGTGAGACACATTTTTTTTTCCCCACTACAAAGTTTGTCCAAGGCTTCCACTAACAACTTCTACCAAAAAGACTCAGAATGTTCTCAAGTCTTGTGTTAAGGGCTTAGGGTAATTACAAAACCTGGAGCAGCAGCAAGAAAGGTCACAACCTCAGTGTTGAAGTGCTAAAATGAGACTCTGGGAGGTCTTGAGTAAAATAAGTCTTTCACCTAAGGTACACTTAACTTTTTCCAGGATCCTGAATAGGATTGACAAACTTTTAAATTACCAAAGATTTCAATGCAAATCATATTGCAGATTTTGGATAAAAATGAAAATAATCTCATTATAAATATTACACTGAACCTTTCTAAGTATTTTGTACTAATAAAATACTTTTAAAAATCATTTTGTTAGGATTTCCACCAATCTTTGCATCACAACCTCAGCAATCTACCAGTGATATCCAGACTCAGAGCGAAGATCAGTGACTCATGGAATGAAACCGTACCGATCTATCTCACATAGCTAAGGAATTTAAAGTAACTCCATGCCTTTACAAAATTTTAAATCAATTTCCCATAAGTAGGTCACTGTCTTGACAACAAAATCATTTAAGTCAAAGGGTTCAACACTGCCAAGTCCTAGATTAAGAAACTGGTATAAATGCCAATGACACTAAACAGAAAACTTTCAAACAGCAACAAATCAGAATTTTGTCTGTAGCTTTACAGCATTTTTTTAAAAACTCAATCCAAATTGCTAAGTGCAGCTACTTGAAATCAGCAATTTCAGATATCACATAATACAGTGTTTAAACCATGAATGAGGAATGGTGTAGAACACAAAGCAAATGGTAAAAATACTAGATGTCACCATTCTTTGCAATATATATACCTGCACATTAAATTCTCTCCCCAACCTCTTTTAAATCAAGATGTATATTCTACAAATTCATTACTTCTGTGGTTTGCAATAACAGAGTAATTACAGTCAAGTAAAGGAATGGAATTAAACATTAGCATTTGTTATTTTACTACTGCTAACAGACATAGAGATGACAGCTACTAAAGTATCAGAGCAGCCAGAGAGTATTCTATTCCTCTACAAAATAAGGGAAGTGAGTATATCAAATTAATGTTTTTATGGGCAACAGCAGGGCCCCAAAGGGAAGTGTACCTGGAGTTCAACAGTGTATATTTGAGATTTGTTGGGTAAAAATGAAAAATATTTCACCTCTGACTTAGTAAAACCCTCAAACTTCCACCAATATACAGCAACACATAGAAAATCTAAGACATTAAAATGCAATCAGTAAAAAAGTCCCAAGCCTTTCAATACACGTTCAGAATGGGAAATTCCAAGGCCAATGTGTATGATCTACCTGCCAAGTGCAGTGCACCCAGCTGCAATGCTCCTTTCCTGGGTAAGGGAGTGTTGGAATGTGCTGCTGCAAACCCAGCAGATAGCTGGGGAGGTGTCAGTCATTCCATGAGTACAAGGCAGGGATGGCACTCAGCTGTGACAGCAGCCCCTCACAGGAACCTGTCCCTGGACATGTTTTTGATGGAGCCTGATATCCCAGATTTCTCTGCTGGATCTGCTCTCTGCCCCTTCATCCCTTGGAGTGTGACCACCAGCACATGCACCAAGGCTGCTTGGCCCTAAGGAATCCTGTTCAGAGCTGCCTTGCACATCCAACAAGGCAGTGACAACACCAAAGTGCTTCATGACACGCTGCTTATTGACCTCTGTCCTCACATTGACATCAATCCAAAAAGATTGACAAACCAGCAGGTATTCTGTTCACAGCAGCCTTTCTCTCCCCACAAAAACTTCTGTGAGCAAAACCTAATTTTCAACCTAGCCAAACTTGCAGGAAAAACAAACCTGCTTTTCTGTACACCGCACTGATTTAGTTTTAACATAGGATGTTCATTAGGTACTGATTTTTTGAAAACGAAGCAAAATTCAGCTTCTGATGTCTTAGGGCATTATTGAATTTACTTTTTCTCCAGTTATCATGATTAGTGCATCACTTTTTTTTCACACTGCATAGGACAAAACTACAGCATGTTCCAGTCTGCAGGAAACCCTTCATGCCAAGATGCCAGAAACTCAAAAAAATCTCCATTTTCTGTTTTGAGTGAAAGTAGAATAAGCACAAAAATTTAGCAAGCCCTTACATCTAGTAATTACATACTACTAGTATTACCTACTACAAAAGGACATACAGCTGTCTCCTGTTGTACTGGTTTCACCTCAGTGCATTAAATGGTCAAAGTTTGGCTGTTTTATCACCTGGCACTAGAGTTCCAGGTCAAACTGCAGCGTCAGTGATGAAATTACTCCAGGTGTCTTGCAGGAGACATCCCTTCAATTCATCAGCCCACTACATATTTATAGACTTATGACACCTTTTCTAATTTTGCTATAAACTATTTGCCATATTTTAGTAACTGTTTTACATGGCCACTCCTTGGGTTTGCCTTTTTACAACATGCTTGTTTCTTGGCTGTGGTTTTAATTTTTTTTTCTTTTCAGTCTTCCTTTGGGCTGTGGTTTTTCATTTTTACAGATGGTTGGTGCTGGTAAGTGGTATATCAGTAGCAGGTGTTTAACTGGGTGTTATTTATCCAAGCAGGTAGTTCACTTACTACAACGACACTTTACCAGCTTATGCTACCCTGAAAGAAAATGACATCTCAAAAACCATTTCAACACCACACACACCACCCTAATATTTGCCAAAAACCAACACCATAACATGTATTTACAACAGCAATGACTCAAAGAACGAGATGAATTGACAGAATTCCATCTCCATTTCCCAGCAAAAGAGCTGAACCCTGGGCAAGGAGCTGCTTGCTTGCCTGTGTGTCAGCACTCAGGGCAGCACCAGGGGCGAGCCAGCAGCCCCCAGTGGCCACCACAGGCTGAGCCTGCAGCATCAGCTCTGTTGCCATGGCAATCAGCTGTTGCCAGGTAGCCAGCAACGAAGAGGAGACCAAGAACTACTAAAGCCTAAAAATAAAAATAAAGGTGTCAAGGTTGTTTTTTTGTTTGTTTTTTTTCCTAGATGCTCATATGTAACATGCAAAATAAAAACATGCAAAAATAAAAACACTTCCTCAAGATCCCTGCAGTTACTATTCCCCAGGCTTTGATCATCTTTTCAATTAGTACATTTTTCTGAGCAACAAAACCACCAAAAAACAGAGGGAAGATATTCCAAATCAATGAGAACATGAGACCAATAAGCAGGAAAGGAGATAAACTGTCCTGGATGTTCCAAGAAACTGAGAGATAAAAATGAAATCCTTTCTAAATCTCTGCACCAGCAGAGTCAGGAAGCATGGCAGCTCTGCTGGATCACGTCACCCATGCAGGAATGCTCCTGCACTTGAGGGACAGGGGGAAAATTAATTTAATTTCCATCCCTTAACACTCCATGTGACTATGGATCCTACAAAATAAAGGAAAATGCAGCTTAGGAGATGGTGCAGTCAAGGGCTGTGGCATCCTCAGACTGAAGGGATGAAGAGAATACAGGATGTGCTGTCTCACTGCAACAGGGCGTGTGAAAGCAAATATTGCAAAGGCTCTGCCAAGCAGCAAAGGCTGCTGCAGAGAAAAATCTTTCAGCAGAACTTACGGAGAAAAGGTGGTCTTTACTGCTTCTTTCTAGTCACTACATCAATTTACCACAAAACAGAAAAACGACAACAAGAACAAAAAACACCAAACACACAAAAAACCACCCAAACAAAAAAAGAAAGCCCCAAATCTAAGCACAGGTCACATGCAAAGACAGATCTGCACCATCATTCTTGTCAAGAATAAGTATTTTAAAGGAAAGAAAGCTTGAAAAGATCAGAAATCAGGTCTAATTGTCAGCACTTGTGTTTTGCAGTTCCTGACTCCAAGATGTGCTGTGTTTGTGCTACTGGATTCCCCAGAACCATTCCCTGGGGGTTTCCAGGGATCAGCCCACAGCAGCAATACTGCAGGGCTGGGCCAAACTGCTTGCCAGGCTGACTCCTTTCACAGGAAAAACTAGACAATGAATGAAATATTGAGTCTGAATCCATTCCCATATACAAAGTAAACAACTCCTTTGGATTAACTAAAATAAAGGAATTTCACTTTTTTTCCCTCCTCGCTGAAAGTAAGGAAAATCTAACAGAACACTAATTCTTTCTATTAGGAAACACCGCTTTCTCTTATTTTCTTTGTAACCTGAAAACAAAATTTAGTAACTGAAACCAGAAAAAAGCAACTACGATATTGAAAGTAACTTCAGATTTGAATAGCGTAAACTTTCAAAGCTTTAAGATGTTAAAATGAAACATTTGGGAGTTTTTGAACCCTTGCTTCAAGTGAGTAACTTGGCAACAAAAAAAGCCATTTCTGAAACATCTCGGACCTTGCAAAATCTGTGTTTCAGCAGCAGCATCACCTGATGAAATGTTCAGTTTTCTGTCTCAAGCACCCAGCCCAGTAAAATATTTCCCCCTTAAATTCTGTGCTGTGCCTGACCCTATGTTCACAAAGGCACTAAATTCCACTATAAGGACAATGATACTTGCACTTTTTTCTTTTCCATTTTCCAATAAATAATGTCAATTCTTCAGTGTATATTAGGAACCAATGGGAATTGGGCAACGTCACAATGAACACTTAACAGCAGCACAGTGTATTTTAGAAGCTAGAATAAATCCCTGTGCTCTGAGACCTTTGAAATAATTATTAATAAAGAAGCAGTGGATTTATTGAGAATATCCTACAAGCATATTTTAGACGCCGCACAAAGGCACCAGATTGAGAAAAAAAAAGGCAAATTTGAGTGGAAAATTACTCCCAAAAATTAACAAGAACAATACAAAGGAAGCTAAAACAATGAGAGCTGCGTTTCTTACAAGTGACTGTTTGTTTTAAGAAAGGGCTAAAACTTAAAATGCCTGTTAAAGTTATAAGAATGGCTCTTATCCTCTGCCTTTTGTTCTGGTATCCATGACTGCATTTTACACATTTTGACCTGCTGAGTACCAGATAAGATCAGTTTATTCAAACACAGGCAGACACACAGAACTCTCAAGGTAACTGTGTGTTAACTCTGCTAGAATTGGATTTTTGTCAGATGAGCTTCAGCTCCCCTAAAAACACAAAGCACTTGCAAGTTAATGATTATCTTTAAGGAAGCCACAAGCTTGAATATTGAAAAAAAAAATCTGTCTGGATTATTCCATGCCCTTGAGGAAAGGCAAATTCCCATCCCAGAGATGGTTTCCAGAGATGCAATGTTCTCTCAAGTTCAAAGGAGTTTATTTTGAACTCTTTGTGAGCTTTGTTTCTGAATCACAATTAGAGATTGCCAAGTTCTGGCATATATGGAGGTGCCTGGTCCCAGCTCCCCTGAGAAGGGCAGACTGGGATGACTTTATAAAGTCCTTTTATTCCTTTTGCCATGCTCAACATTCCCTTGGTCTCTACACTGCCTGAGCCTGGAACACAGTGCAGCCCCCAGGAGTCTTTATTTCTTTTGCCTGTACTAAATCTCTGTCCAGTTCTGGTGTTGAACACAGCAAATAATCTACTCTCACACTAAACTATTAATTGTAATGGTAAATATGATGTGTACTCTTAGTGAGTTGATATTAAAAAAAGGGAAATAAAATGAATCAAAATGTTTTGATACCACTAAAGGGATTGCTATACTTTGAATTCTCATCCTAAAAATGCTAAATATTCCAGCTTGAATTAACTTTCTCCTTGAATTGTGAAATTTCCCACAGAAGAGGAAAACTTGATATTTTAGACACAAAGAGCAGTCATTCATTCACATGAGTCTTCTGGGGAAGAGAGTTAAAGCCCAAGACAATCAGCTAAATAGAATACACTTAAGTGGTTATTAATTTACTTCCAGAATATTGGCATTCACATAGAATTTAATATAAAAAAAAATCCTGTATGTCTCTTCCTCTGGCCTCCAGAAAGTTGTACTTACTCTTTTCCCTCTTTTTTTCTTTTATATCCACATTCCAATTTATGGTTAGAACAAGTTATCCCATCAAATACAAGGAAAAAGCTCTCACAACATGAAGTCATTTTCTTGTAACAGAGAAATAAAAGCTTTGTATTCAAATAACAAATGAGGGGAGTGGAGAAATGCATCTGGTTGGAGCCCCACAGAAGGAAGCATCAAAGACAAAACAAACCTCTCTATGAACCCCAAATTTAGAGATGGCACAGTGAAAGAAAAACTGCTGATAAGACCTGTAGCCAAAAAGAACATAAATCTCATTCTAGATCTCATCTCCCCAGTTCAACAGGACCATGGCTCAGTTGGAGACAAATTCGCTCCAATTGCAAGGTAACAACACATATACCTGTAAAAATGTTTTGTCATCTGGAATTGAATTTTTTTAAATTCCAAATGTATAGCAGCAAATAAACATTTGTCCTTTTCCTTCACTAGACTCTTCTGTGGTTCTGCTCATAGTTAATCCAGTCGTTACAGGACTCTATGCCCTCATCCCTTGACTGGGTAAGAATTGCACAATCTCTGGCTCAAAAATCTGCATCTCAAGTGAATATGTATCCATTTTGGTGGGAACATTTTTTTTCTATCCAGTTTAACTCAAATCTAAAACGTGGAGTAAAATTTTCCCTAAAATCATTCAGTTGCAGCTCATTTGCACTCAATACTTATAATTGACTCAAATACACTTGGAGGATTCATAAATCTCTCTACAGTTTCTGTTCTACAAAGCATGCCAAAAAAATAATTCTGTCAACATGAACAGGAGCTACACAACTTCTGCAATACCTAATTGCCTTAGGAGCTGCTTTAAGCTCCTTTCCTTCTTCCTATCAATGAGGAAAAAACACGTTGATCAAAGTCAGCCTCATTTTTTACTTAGATATCAATTTAAATTTCCACTGAAGAGCCAGATGTGGAAGTTTCCAGCACCTGTAAAACCACAGACTTGAACAAGTTCCATTGAGAGTCAAGTTATGCTGCACAATATCATCAGTGATGATGCACAAAGAAGGAAGGAATCAGGCTTGTCTTTATTTGCTAAGTCTGCAAGGCTGACAGCAAAAAATATCTCATCTAAATATATTTGATCTGAAGGTATAGAGAAAGAAACATGACAACCTATCACACCTTTTTTTCTTTTTAAACAAAGTCAGATTTTGAGAAGAACTGCAATTTCAGGAGTCTTTCAAGTTTTGAGGTCTGAGTCAGTTCTGAAAGCTGCAAGTGGGCATGGTGAGGATGCAGAGCTCCAGCAGGAACCTTCAGTCTGACATGAACCATTTCCTATCTCCTGGAGCTCTGAAAGCAAGATGGAAATGCTCCTGAGCCCCACTGCAGGGGTTCTGCTCCACTTGGCTGAGAACTGCTCCCCAAGAGAGGCCAGACCTGACATCCCCATCCCCGTTTGCTCCACCCTAATTTATCCACAAGACCCACAACCATCCACCACTGCTGAGTGTTCTCCCTCCAAACAGCTCAGAGAGGGACGAATGCATTCTGAAAACCAGGAATGCACCATCTGAAGGGCTCAGATCAGAAAGACAGCCCTGTTTTCCTACAGTTTATTGCTTTTTAATTATTCTAGCCCATCTCGTCAAAACAGACTCATCACCTTCAAACAATAAACTTATCCATATGGAATACTGGGAAGACTGTCAGGAAAACAACAAATTTACATAATGAGTGCTTTTGAAGTCTTGATCTCTTTTGTTTTTTTTATGAAATGAAGGAATTGATCACTTATCTGCCATGCCTCGTGCATGCACTAATTCACACTAATCCATTTCCTGCTGAAATTCTGACGGAGATTTTATGTAATTGCCATCACAACTGAAGCACCTTCTTGGGAAGAAAAGGAAAGATCTAACCAACTTTAGCTAGGACTTGAAGTGAGGAACAGCCAACATGAAACGATAAATTAAACCCTGATTTCAAAACACAGCCCCAATGACTAGAAAACAGAAGAGAAAGCATGACACATCCTTTTTGCTTCAACTAGTAAGAAACACAAAGGAAAAGCAGAGATGCTGATCAGCATCCAAAGAATACAAGGTTCTTGAATACAGGTATTTCTGACTCTTGAAAGGTCTCTGACACAATTTTTGAAGCAAACTTGAATGTGACAAATAAGACAGAGTCAAATTAAACCTAACAATTACCTTGATCAGAGTCTTCAAACACACAATATTTCAAGTTAAAGATTTACAACTCCACCCTGTCTTCGGGGCAAGGATCCTCATGCAGAGATGCAAACACTAAACCTCAGCCTCAGATTAATCTGCCTCAAAGGAAGAGGCTGCCCAGGGCAGAGTTTGAGTCACCACCTCTGCAGGTATTTTAAACACTTGGTTTAGTGCTGGCCTTGTCAGAGCCTCATCAGTGGTTGGACTTATTTATCCCAAAGTTCTTTTCCAACCTAAATTCTTTGATGGTTCTATGATCCTATTTTCTATTTCCCTATTCAGTGTCTCTCCTGCTTCTCTCCTACACCAAAAATCATCATCTTTTTTTTATCAGCTCTGAAAAACAAAGTGTGGCCTTGCAGTGGTGCTTCTAACACAAAGTATATTCCATCTTTTCAATAGAAGGGGATCTAAGAACACAGTAAAAAATCAGGGCAAGCTTTTAAAAAGACTGAAATGCTGCTGCAATATCTTTGATGGGATTTTCCCTCCCTAAACATGATTGAGCCTTTTGTTTCTGTGAAACTTTGCCTTTAAACCCATTGATTAATAAATCGCTATAAAATTACTGAATAATCAAGAGTCAGTTTTCTATCAAAACCATTTACAAAAGGTTTAAAAAAAATACAATGCTCCCTCTTGCAATTAACTGCAAATATTTCAACAGAGGGAACCTACAGCACTGATCCTTTTGATTAAATATAGTGCACCTCAGGTCTTTAAGAAACCACACTATAAGGTCATCACATTTGATGCTTTTGCTTGCAAAACAGCCCGCAACCTCATTCTTAAATTTCTGTTGTGTACACATCAAATGCGAAAGAGATTTATTGCTATTCTTTTATTCCCATCATTCCAGAAACTTATATTCTGTGGAAAACAGTTATTAAATAAGTACGTGGTTTAGGAAAAAGGTGTAATTTCAACAGCCCCTGACACATTATTATGTGCTTTAATTTCTGTTATTTCAGGTACATAACTGTGTTCTGGCTAGCTCTGCTCTCCACCCTGGTTGCATTTACCAGCTGGAATGTAATGGCCAGTACTGAAAACCTGTGACTTGCAAACTCTGCCCTTTGGACCACCACAGACACCATGCAGAGCAGCTCCTGACTCAAGAGGGAAATATTCCCTCCTCAACACTTCATCTGGAAAGAATGACTGAAATATTATAAAATCTCTTCCCTCCCACAGAAGGTTTTAAAGATTTGGAAAACTTCTTGCCTCAAAAATGAAAGATATTTTGTATTTTTTTTATTTAAAAGGAACCTTAGTGCTGTACTGTGAAAATCCACCTAAGTAGAAGGCAGAGAATGCCTCTGACATGTAGAACACCGAATCTTAAAACCCCTTCCCAGGACAACAAAGCTTTTCATCCTAGACAGTCTAAACTCAGCTGAGGCCTCAGCCACAGCTGCTCTCTCCCAATTGCTCCTGATGCAATAATCCTGTTTTGGATGAACAAGTGGTAACAGGGGCAGAAAAACACAGCCCTCACTGCTGAGTGTTCTGTGGGATGAGGAAAAGCAACCCTCACCTGCTCACTGCAATGAGCAAAGCTCCTTTTCCAGCAGCCAAACCACTCCAGCTGCAATCCCACATTCCCAGGAGGAACCAGCAGAGAATCAAACCCCTCTCTGCTGTGTGCCAAATCACACAACTCAAATCCTGTTTCCGTGTCCCAAATCAAGGAGCTCAAACCCTGTTTCTGTGTCCCAAACTAGAAAAGTCAACCCCTGTTTGTGTCCCAAACCAGACAATTCAACCCCTGTTGCTGTGTCCCCAATCAGTGTTCCATCAGCCACAGCACTGGCCATGCCAGAAATGCTGCTAGCCAGAACCCCCAGCCAACAGTTCAGAGCCCATTCTAATTTCATTTGTCAAACACTGGATTGCTACAAAAATCTTTTCAGTGGAGTCACTTTCACATGGAATCATTTAGATGAAAAAAGAGAAGTCCTCACCAGCCCTATTCACAATTGTTATGCAAGTATTTTTAAGGGATTTGCAGACCCTTAAGAAGAAACAGACTTCCAAAAGCAAGAATTTGTCAGTGTTTTGCTAAGTTTAGTTTTTGTTTGTTGTTTCCGGTGTTTAACTGTGGCCACAAGCAAATGTGAACAAGAAAGGACCAGAAAAGCCTCAAACTTTCAGAGTTACGTTGGGATCATAGAACCTCAGGAACGCTTTCAGTGCCCGCAGGGACGGAGATACAGAACATATTCAAAGCTGGTTTTGTGAAACATATATCTCCACAAATCATAAACCCCAAGCATCTGTTGGATGATGACCTTATTTCAGTTGTGAGCAATATTCCACTTACTCCAATCCCTAAGAAACCAGCCAACCCTCCTTCACAAGGGCAGATGAAATGGATTTTGGACTCCATTAGGGTAAAAAAAAAACCAAAACAGTGGTGCTGTCTACAGTATTTGAATGGCACACTCCAAGTGTACAATTTTACACTATCAGTCTTTCTGCTGCTCTAAAGAAAAACATGGACATCAATTTAACAGGGACAGGCTGTGGTAATAATCCAAATAGCATTTGGTTGCATCTACGATTGCTCAGTACTCACACCTCATGCGCTCAACCTCTACTTAGCTCAACCTCTGCTATTCCCTCCGCAACAAGCCTTGCAGCAAGGAACTTGCCCAACAGTATAACTTGAATTTTCACCTGTGGACAATGTTATTTATGTCTCTGAGTGGTTATTACCTTTTCTGCTCAAAATAAGCAGGGGTTGTTTGGGTTGTAGTAAGGAATGAAAAAAAAAAAAGCTATTTTTTTCCTATATGAAATCAATGCAAGTCGAAAATGAAGCTGAACTATTTCCCCAGCAATGCTATAAACTACTAAATTACCCTTTAAACATGGTATTTTGCTATGTAATACTTACTCCCTGAGAACTTGTAGGCAGTAACTGAATCTCCTCTTGAGTTTTGTTTTCTAAGCAGGACTAGTGAAACTACTGCAATCAGCTTGATAGACAATGGTTTTCACTCTCTCCCTCCTCCTCCACTTCCCCACCCTTTGGGTTCATTCACATCAAACATCAGAGATTGTGTGCAGGACCATGCACAACAGGATTTTCACCTCTCCCAATCCATTTCTCCAGACACAAGGAACACATTAATCTCCTTCTCAGCTAAATTACTCTGGAAATACCTGCTCATCCTTCAGACAAACTAGAACCACCTCAGCTTTTTCCAGAACACTCCTCCAGACGACACCAACATTTCTTCTTGTTAGCTCCTTAAGCCACTTGGTGGTACAAGACTACATTTGATTTTTACTGCTTTGGTCTAATCATGTTTTTCTCACATCCCAAATCTTCTTTAACAGTATAATGCCTCATGAATGGAATGACCAGCAAGTTTCATCAGCATCTTATTATTTTTTTTATTCATAGTCAATAACAAATAATACATTTAACAAAACATGTTAGTATTCAGGCAATTTCAATCATGGTAAGCAAAAGACCCCCAAATCCTCATCTGCTTACATCAAAATAGGGCTGCTCCCTAACAAATGGCAGACCTCAAACAAAGGTAAAATTGATATTTTCAAATCAGATTTTTGAAATCTCTTGATATTCTCTTCATTGCCTATTCAAAAAAAAAAAAATCACAAAAGACAACAAAACTAAAAACTACTTTGTTGGGTCCCTTTCACACATCCATCTCTACCTGCTACAGAGTCCTGTTACATCTTGGGCTTATGATGTACTGGCCACTAAAAATATGTTAAAACATGCTAATTATGCTTCCTATCTCAGATCTAGATATGATGCCCATGCTCCCTGATTTTCCAGGACATGTCTATACCAGGCCCTAATGAGATGGAAGCTGACAGAAAAGATGGAATACCTAGAAATATTCAAGCTGTGAATGCATTTATGCTGAAGATTACGAGCCAGTTCCTATACACCATAAAAAATGTCAAGCACTGAGCTATGTTGTTAGAACACCATCAAATTAAAAAAAAAAGTTGCTAACATTTCTTTTACCTATATGTGAATGCAACTGAAAAGGAGACATCCCTCTCAAAGCTTCAGTATAAACCAAATAAATAGGTAAAGCCTGAAATAAAAAATGGAAAATTTCCTTTCTAGTTTTTCACATAACCAAGTTAAACACAGATACTTAATTGCTGAAGCACTGGAATCACTTGTAGATGAGATTTACTTTCTAAATAGGCTTTGCTGCTGCAGAAAGCACTATGATTTACACAGGTGTATATTAGCATAGAAATATCACATCAAAGTGTTCTGGATTTTGTACAGCTTTTAGTGCAATTTTGGAATCACATGAGCCTAGATGTTCAGAGAAGACTCAGGCTAAGGAAAAAGAACCCAAGTTGTCTTCAAGAAATTCCTGCCATTTTAGCATCCCAAAGAAACACACAAATGTTGAAAACTAAGTATGAAGGAAGAGGCTGTCTAGTTCCTAAGAGATCAGACCTCTTATTTGTTTAGTGTCTACAGAGGTAGAAATACATAAAAACATATTTCTATATTCTTTATATGATTTATAAAATTGTTGATGTTCTAGAAATACCATTAGAAGTTTCCATAGAAGAACCTCATCAGAAAGCAGCTTTAATTACTGAAGAAAATGATCTGCCAATATGTTAGATGAGAATATGAAGGAGGGACAGACCTTGAACATGTCCAGGAGCTGGGTCCTGATCTTGGGTCACAACTAGCCAAGGTGGTTTTGTGTTTTTTAACAGAAAATGGACACACAACTGCCAAGCTGAGGAGCACCATGTGATTTCCTCTGCTCCACTGATGGTTCTGTACAGCTGCTCTACAGTCCCTGCCCAGATCTCTGCACCTCCCAGGCTTCATTTTCCAATTTTGCAGCTGATTTCCATGGTTTTTAACTCACAACCAGACTCTGGGCTGCAGTATAAGCCAGCAGACAGGACTGAGTTACATTGCTGTGGTTCACTTTAATTTGAACTTCTCAGAGTAGTGCTGAGTAAGAAAACAGCCTTGCAAAACCCAACCATCAAGTATTTGCCTTCAGGCCATTGATTTATTTCTGCTTGTTCTGATTTTTTTACCTGGCTGCCCTAATTAGACTACGTTTGTAGAGTAAATACTGAAATTACCCAACCAAAGTCACATTCCCAGCATCATCTCCCAAGTCTTACTGATCACCTTGAACAGCATACGAAAATTAAGTAGGATGAGATAAAACAAGAAGTACCACGATTTTTTCCTTCCTAACAAATTATCCTTCAGATATCTACAATGATTCTACTACTTTAAACTGTCCCAAGTAAGAAAGTCAAATGCAACCAGCATGACCACAGTTTCCTAGCCACAGCATGTGGCTCACTGATGCTTATTAATTAGTGTTCCAAGAAAACAAAAAAAAATTCTCATTACAAGAGCCAATGTTATGCTCCTCTGTGGAACCTACTCCTCATGAAGCATTGTGGGGATGTAAAAATGGCTGACTTCACAAACCTTCACCAAACCTCTTGGGGCTTCCAACATGGCACAAGTCCGGCAAGAACAGATGTGGCAATCTGTGCTTCTGGCTTTGCTGTATTTGGTGGGTTCAATATTAGTTTTCCATGGAAAGTTTCTGGTCCCTCCCAGTTGCCTTTCCATGGTGCAGATGATGAACAAAAGACTTGCAGTAGAACAAGCAAGAGTAGAGCTAATAAAAGTGAATTAATTTTAACAAAATGGAAATATCAGAGTACTAACTGAGTGATTTCAATTAAAATTATGTGAGACTTCACAGTTACTTCAAAAGTCATGTCATCTAGGGTTAGTTCAAGGACTTGGTAACGAAAGAGCCAGTTCTAATTTTATCTGAGCTGATTCACCCATTTCTAATGGCTGTCCTACGTGCTCTAATAACACAGTCCTGTGGATCTCAAACCCATCTGTGACAGAGGTTTTGCAGGTTTTTGAGACTCTGCAGAGGTTTCTATGCTGGCAAACTAGCAGCCTGACCAAGCATATCTTACTGGCCCCCATTAAGGGGCACATTTTGTGGAGATTCCTTGGGACAAACAAGAGGTCAGCAGGCAAAGCAGTATGGCCCATAAGGAAAACCAGCTAGTAGCCAACTCAGAACAGATCTCAGAGCATAAAACAGCTTTACTGTCTTCAAGGTAAAGAAAACACCAGCTAGTGTTAGAACCAAGTAAAGAATTGCAGAGCACGGTCTCTGCCAACACCCAAAAATAGAATTAGTACAGACACTATTGTCCATGCCACTGGAAGGGCAGTGGCTTGAAAATCCCTTAAAAGTCAGTCATAAGAATAAAAGAAAGTCAGGACTGTACGGTTCAACACCTTGCTTTATGTTCCTCCACTTCATTTTCATGGAATTTTGGTTAGAACAAAAAGCAAACCTAGAATTAGAAATGGCAGGGGATCACCCCAAGAACATCTGCACCAGCATCACCATGTTCTCTCTGCCCTCTCACTCCACATTCCTGGCCAGTGCTTTGCAGCATTGGCACAGCAGAGCTCCTCTGAAAGGCATTTAAGACAATCCTGCATGAGGATGATCACTCGGCCAATTATGGTCAAATAGCAGTGGTGAATCCTCTGATGTGGGCACTACTGATGATTTATAGACAGACTATTACTGTAGCAGAGAAACATTTACTAGAAACTGGACTGGGGCCACCAATTCATTTCACACAAGCTACTGAAGCAAGTAAAATGTTCTCTTGTCTCATTTCTAATTTAAGCCAAAATTATTTGGTTCCTTTAAACCAGTGTTTCTCATTAGCCTGCTTGGGGTTCAAAAGGACTGCTAACAAATTTTGTGACAATTTTCAAGGCTTTTAAGCACTTTGTTTAGTATAGCTCATTGAATAAGGGTTAAAGTAACTGAAACACCACTGGGAAACATGCACAAGCCTTTTTCCAAATTTCTTCCTGTTGTTCTTGAGACATGGCAAAACAACAAAGGCAGTTTAATGACACAAAAGGTATTGCTTTATTACTGGCTTTCATAACTCTTCCTGACCACTTTTATGGGGAACTGCAAGAAGTCAGCTTGGTGATTTGGCCCATAGATGGACATCCTCTGTCCACAGAGTCCCAATGAAACAGCAGCAAGAGAACACACACATAAAATGGAAGCCACTTATCATATTCAGCACTGAGGCACTGCATAACACCCCACCCAGACCCAGATAATTGAATCCAGGCAAACAAACCCCTAGGTTCCTACTGCAAGAGCTGAGACCTGATTTCTCTTACAGATGAAGGGATTCTGGAGCCTTACCCAGTGCATTAAGCAGCATCTCTGCAGCTGAGAATGGCATCCATCTCAGGGTTTGGGGAAATTCCAACACAGATCTTCAGTCCACTTATTTAAGGAGGTGAAGCTCAATTTTTTTAAAAGACTGTCTTAGCAAACAGAATTATTGCCTGCCAATGTTTCCTGCTGGAGAGATCTCATTATGCATAAATGATTGACTTACTGCAGAGCAGGCTTCAACCTCTTTTGCACATCTCTAATCGTGGACACAGGTCCAGCTCCCCTCACTTGTTCCACACTGTAATTAAGATCACCAAGAACACATCTGGCAGGAAAAAAGGCAGGAATGACTCTGTGGCCTGGTGGTGAGGGCATTTGCAGGGCAGAAAAGCTGCTGATCTGTGTGAAGACTTGGATCTGAACCCCTGCATCAAGTGAGAGCCTGGATATGGAGCTGCCAGGGGCTGTTCCAGCTTGTTTTCTCATCCTAACTTTAAATTCCCCTCTGAGAACAAGCAGCTTTTCCTGCAGAAGCTGGTGGTGCACACTGCTATAAAAAGTGACTATTGTGACACACACACATGTATTCCAGTCTGATTTATGCAATTACATGACTAGAACTGAACTAGAGGACATAATTACTGGGTTCTCTGTCTCAGAAATGAGGCTTCTATCAAAAAAATATCACCCACTGCCTTGCTTCCCCCATCTCTGTGTAAACAGGCTACCACAGGAATCTGCATGACTCAAGTGAAGATGCAGCATAAACGAGCAATATGATGGTAAACGTGATAATGCCATCTTGGATGAGTTTAAATAGAATAACCAATCCCTATGTTCTTAAATTCTTTCTTCCTTCCAGCCAAATCCAGGACAGCAGGACATTGCAAAACTAATGTTTACAACCAAATTAAGGAATATCACTACCCATGTTATATAACATGCAACGTAGAGCTAAGGGGGTTTTTGAAGGTGCTTCTGAATAAGAGCTGCTACTTCTAAGGACATAAACTTTAAAAACCTAATATTTTAAAATTTTCTCTGGAACATGACTGTGAACATGAGAACAATTACAATCACATCCTGGCAGTACAGTGTCTGTGCAGAGACAGGACAGCCCATGGCTCAGCCAGAGATGAGACACGTATTTTTCATTGGGTAAGACAGCCAGACTTCAATCCTGAATATTTGATTTCACAGCATTAAATCCGCTTTAAAGAAACCCTAAACCCCAGTTTGGAGCACAGTGTTTGAGCAAAGTGAGGTAACCAGATAAAAAACCCAAACCTCCATTGGGCAAAGATCAGCCGCCATCTGCAAGGATACAAGCAGGTCATCTTTTCTCAAACAGCCAGCTTGATGTGACGAACACACCCTCAGTTTATGCTTGTGCTACAGCCATCAGAGCCTGAGGACAGTCTCCCAAAATATAGGGTAGCTGAACAACCCTTTTGTTTCTTGGTGGGACAGTTAAAGGTGACTACGTAGGTGGAGAGACTGCAAGAAAATAAGGAAATACCCAGAGAAGAAGAGCTCACAGATGTTGGTTGTTCCCCACCCTCATCACATTTAAGTTTGTTTTTAACAGGAAAATGCTGTTTTCAAGGCAGTCTCATTGAAATCTGTGTGGTTACACCAGTTTAGACAGTCTGAGCATTTAGCTCTAAGAGCACTGTTTGTTTGGGATATTTTATTGTAAACTGTTTCATCCTCACAAATAACTCATCACCATAGGAGTCTCATATGGGCAGGAATGATCTCATCTCACTGGCCATCCATGAGCTGTAATTAAATAACTTATAGTAGGAGTCCTGAGGCTGCTGCCTGGTTTTAATTGTGTTTTCATTAGAGCAAGTCTTGTTTTTCTGCAATGAACTGAGTTCTGCAGCGTGGCCTGAGCTGCCTCTGCAGAAACTCTGTTCTGCAATCTCTGCCTGAGCTTTACACCACACAAACAGGCCTTCTTTAAAGCTACACAAGAAAGCAACATCCTTATTTCCTTCTTTTACTTGGCTGCCAAGAGAAATAATCATGCTAAGCCAGGGCAAGGGGAAGCAGCCTTATGCAACACAAATGGCACTTGCAAATACATTTAAAAGCCTCATGATGATCTTTGAGTCAAGCAGGCACAATGTCCTTCCTTACAGAGCAAAAAAAAAAAAATAAAGGGATGGTACCAGAGCAATGACAACATACCTTCCAAGCAAACCCTGGCAAAGAAAGCAGTCTGCACATCAGGCTCTGCAGTTTTGGTTTGACATCTGCTGCAAGAGCAGCTTTCCCTCAAAGCCACTGTGGTTATTAATATTGAGAAAACAGGATTATTGTCTGAACAGCACAAAGAGGAAAAAACTATTTGTATCTGCAAGCTGTCTGTGCACTTAGAAAGCATTCATTTCCTCTCAATAACACATATGAAGAGCAACTTTGGGAAAGCAATTCTTTTGGAGTAGTTCTTTTATTTCTTCTCCTCCCTGCAGATGACTTTTTTATTAAGTGACAGGGAGCACACAAATTCTTGCATCTTCCCACCACATGCGTGGCAAGAGTTTTCAAGCAATTAAATTCAAGGAGTCCAAATCATAATATTAGAATAATAAAGAATGATCTGGAGGGCTGCCTGCCACAGGCGGCTTGCTCTGAAGTACATAAAATCAGCTATTGCCATCACACAGAGGTAAGAATCTCTCAGGCTGTTTTTATTTCATACCCTAGCTACAAGGAACTGGAAAACACTTGAGAGGAAAGTGGATGAATACACTGCCCTGATGAGGGTTGCTAGGCACCAAGCAACGCACAGGACTACTACTGGCCAAGCTGCAAGCAGATGGAGATTTTGTGCTGATGAACATGGACTGTCATTAAAAACCAAGGTCTGGTTTAAATAACTCGGACCAGAAGACTGAAAAAGGAAAATAATTTCATTTTAGCCACATCTCCAAAAATAGCCAGGTAGGTGAAGTCTGACGGCTGAAACACAACTCATCATACTGAATTCCCAAGGAAAAGAAGATCGAAATTAAAAAGTTGTTTTGTGGATACAGATCGTTTCCTCTCCCCTATGTGCCATTTCACTCCATGCTTTAGATCTAGAACTGGGAATAAAATAATGTCCTTAGTCATGCCAGATTTTGAAACATACATGTTAACCTGTCAGTTTTTGTCCATGTGTTCAAAATGCTTAGTTTGGACAGGTTTTAAATCTGCTGCTCTCATTTACTCCTTATAGTCTGATTATTACTACAGGTACTTAAATAAAAACAATTTTTAAAAACGTCTGCAAATTCCCATCACTCCAATCCAAAAAACTCCAAACAATCCTGTACAAGTCAAGGAGAACATGAAACCACATTGAACTGAAAACACACAGAAACATTACTCTGTTCCTAAAGTTTCAATTTCATGAAGCCATTTATCTATTAAAAAATGGTTAAAAATAACAATTCCCTCAATATTTTCTGCAGAAGAAATTTCCTTAGGTCATCTGCTATTAGAAGCAGATGCCTTAGTTTAAATATTCAGTTATCTTACTTCACACCTTCTGAGCATTTCATTTTTTTTTTGTACTTATCTTACCATCTTTTTAAAAAACATTACTTTGAGATGGTGTCATAAATACTTCTCCACTTTACTAATGGTGATTGGACCTATTTCCCACTTTTTAAATGTTTGTTAGGCTCTAAGGAATTAGTTAATTTCCTTCATTTATTGTGTCAAACTCAACACCTTTGTTATTCAATTTACTCTTGCAGCAAAATGCATATAAATGGCCTTCTCCAGTACAATGTTATAGTTTAAGTTTGCCCTTGATTTTCCCATCTAACTTCCAACCATATTTGAGCTATTGTTCTTCAAGGTTCGTAAATGAAACCATGTAAATTGGTCTCAAAACACCTCTGCTAATAAAATAGAGTTCCCTCCAAAAACTGAATTACTTCTAGCTTACTATGGAGAGGATTGGGCTATGAATTTCAGCCATTATAGACTGGTTAAAAAAACCCATCATTCTATGAAATAATTCTCTTCCTCCTATCTCCAGCTCTTCAGCCAGTTTTTGATCCAGAATGCAGCAGAATCAGCCCAGGAAACAAATTTCAATAGGTGTTAACCTATTATCATACAGGAGTTTTCATTTTTTAGCTTCTAGCATGCTGTTCCATACTGCTGCTTGCATTGCCTGTACTCATTGATATTTTAAAAAATGCAAGGTGCAGTCTACACCTGTTCCTCAGCATCTAGAGCAGGGGTTTAATTCTCACAAGTGCTGAGCACACTGCTTCTCATTGAATTTCCAGAAAAAAGAATCAAAGCCACTGAAATTCTAATTTTTTTCCTTCACAAAGTGTGGTTTTCAAAGTTTGACATACTTTCCTTTTTCATGATACAGCTAGGAAATTTAACAGGTGAAGTAGGAAAGCCTGTCTGAATAAATAACAGCTTTTATATCAACACTGGAATTCATTGCCACATCCTCCATTCACAGACCACAAATGATTTTAGTCTTCCTTTTTCTTCTTGATACCAATGCACTGACAAGAGTTCATCAATAATACAAATTCTGACATTCCAGATCAAAGACAGCAATATCCAACCTACTGAATTTCAAACACAACCATAGGATCAAAGTTTTGCCACCCTGATAGATAAAAAAAAGAAAAGTTTGCCCTTGATACCACCACATACTATAAAGTTCATAAAAAACAGTGGAGGTGCATCATGCTCAAGGTGTTCTTCCTTGTCCTGGCACAATCTAGAAGCTGTCCCCAGTCACTAAGTTAATTTTACCTAATGCAGGTGGAGGAGTGTCAGGCCTGTCAAGGAGACAGACATGGTCACACCTCTCCTCTGCCAGCTCACAGCTCCTCCCAATCCCTTGTCATGCACACAGAAAAGAGGCAAGAGTCTGTCTTAATCCCCCGCAGTGTCAGACCACAAAGCCTCGAGCACACTGTCTTGCTGCAATCACTGAAGTTGAAATCCTACACTAATTTATTTCAATCACTCTGGATCTAGAAGAAAACTCCTTCTCCATCCTGGTCCTAAATGAACCTTTTATACCACGTAAATCCGTAACAGCCATCCTCCCTCCAAAATCTAGACTTGAGGAATGGGATGAAAAATGCAGTGTCCATATCTCCTCTTGCTTTGAGAGGTCAAGGAAAGCAGGAAAAGAAGAACTGCAAAGATTGCAAAATAAAGGTACAACCTACTGATTATTCCATTCCAAATTGATAGTTAAAAAGCTTTCTTCTTCTTTCCCTTTTTTTAGTTATCATAACCCATAGTTCTTTAAAAACTGTGCTTTGTTCAACCTAGAGTTTTTATCCACCTGTAGAGTATCTAAAAGCATTAAGAGAATAGATCCTTAAACCTCTTTTTCCTTCTCTCAACCTTGTCCAGTTTCCTGATTTACTTCCTACACCACAAAACTGGAAAAGTCCTGTAAATTAAAAAACACAGCCCTTAGTCCACAGTCTCAAACCAACCACGCAAAAATTAACTTCAAAATACTGTGGTTACATCCACAGTCCTTAGTGCTCAATGAGTTTAATTTTTGTCAGTTCTCAAACACTGAATCACAAAAACTAAGGAGGTTTGGTGACAAGGAGAATCTAAACAGAATATAAGCAGAAATGCCACACAAAGTGAATTATGGGGGGCATTTCCCTCCCTTCTCCTCCTCAGTGACTCAGAATGGCCCTAAATTCCCTGGTTCTCAAGAGGTGGCAGCAATGTGAGTCCTGACATCCATTCCAGGCAGAGGGGAAAGGTCCATAAAGATGGCAAAATCCCACTTGATGGGATTATTTCTTTCGGTTGACTTGGTTTGTTTTAAATTTACTTGATCCTCCTATGCTCCTCTGATTTTTGTTGTTTTTTTTTTCTTTTATTCATTAGATACAGGTGAAAACATCTGCCATAGTTCAGATCTACTTCTATAAAGCACAAAAATAATCCAGTGATATTTTTATATTCTCAAAAGCTTTGTTTAAATACAATGGTACTTTATATTTCTACATAAGCAAACAGCAACAAGACATCTTCCTGTTGTACCCTATCAGAAAATGTACCTTAAGAAAAACAAACTTCAATTTTACACTGACAGATACAGTGCTATGACAGAACAATCCTAAACCCCCTCCACTTTTGGTAAATTTACACAGCTTAAAAAACTTCAAGTGTTCTGTAACCTCACACGTTGTTTAAAATAGGTTTGTAAAGCAGTAATTGCTGTCATATCTGCCACTTGCTTTGATCCATGTCTCTGGCTTCAGGACAGCTCTTGATAGGCAGATAAGCTCACTGAGATAACAGTTTGTGTTGGCAGCTGGATTCTCTGCTCACATTTGTGAGCCCAGCACTTGGAGAGAACTGCTCCAGTCACACAGGACTGCTTCTCCAAGCGCTAGGCTGAGAGATTTGGGGCAGGGATCTGCTGGATCCCACAAACATGGGATCTCTGAGCTTTCTGATCCCCTGGAGAACTCTGCCTCTGACATGAGGCCTTGGAGAAGGCTGCAAAATTGAGTGATGGAGTTAAAAAAAACTCAGGTGAGTAATTAAATAGAAGCATGTGATTTCACATGGCAAAGGGTTTTAAATCTGAGGTTTTTATAATGTAGTAATAGGTATGGGACAAGATGGAGGATTTTGGGTGGTGTCTCCTTTTCAATGTTCTTCATGATTTCAGGTAATAGTTTCTAGTTAGACAATTAGTGCTGCCCTAAGGGTCACAGCAGTTTGGTGATTAGGTCGAAAGTATAAATAATATAGGTATTAATTTTCTATTGAACTGTTTAGCTTTAAGAAACCTTGTAGCTAGCTGGACTCAGCTCCATTTCACTCACTTTAAGCTGGTAGCTAGAAGTGCTGCTAAACTTTCTGTGTTTTAGAAAAGACTTTATAAACAACCAAATCCAATCATGAAAAAAAATCTATTTCCTTCATATTTTTTAATCCTGGCTCTGAGTGAAGACAGAATAAACCTCGGACAAGCCACTAATTAACCCATTACAGGGACCAGTTTTGTTCTCTGTGCTTAGGCACAATGGGGTTGGCCACAGCTCTGAGGTTTGGAGCAGCTTTGGTTCTTTAAAGTATTTCTGTGCAGTCTGATGGCAGACATGGCACTGATGCCTTCAGTTTTAGCTTTCATATTTTACAGATTCTGTATGGCATTAGTAAAACTCTCAACTCGATATGAAGTGTTGCAAATTCTCACAGCTCAGGCACACAACACAAACCTTTTCCAGCACAACACCATCACTGCATCTGCAGCCCCAACAAGTGCAAATAATAGAATTCATGAGAGAGTTTGGAAGGGTGGGACTCCAGAACCTAGAGCTGGAACTGGACAATTCACCCCAATATAGAAATGGACCAAAAATGATAAAAGTATGAAACAACTCAGGGTCCATCTTGGGTGCAGCCATGGCTAGGCTCTGGTACTGCCCTAGATGAATCCTTTGAAAGGTTTTAATAAATCCCTTTATCCCTCTAACACTGCCCAGCCTCTGCTCCAGGGAACCTCTCCAGGCTCCAGCACACACAGCTCAATCTGTGCAGCTCCACACTGCTGAAGCAAACCTTCTGTGCTGCTCCAGGGTTACTGCACTCAGCAGAGCCAAGCTGAGATGACAAGGCTCAATTCAGTCTGTGTCCAAGATATTCTCAGCAGGATACACAAAATGCTTCTAGAATCAGCTCTGGCCCACTGAAACTCAAAGCTGAAACTCCTTCAATTCTCACAGACTGCTGCTGTCACCTGAGCAGGGGTGGCCACAGAGCCTCCCTCAGGCACATCCCAAACAGCAAACCATGGGCACAACTCACATTGTGCCAGCTAGAAAACCTTCACAGCAGTAAAGAAGGGTCACAGAACCTCCCAGAGCATCAACTTAAGGTTAAGGTTACAAGGAGCTCATTCACAATTGTAAACAATTCCAAAATCCATATTTACACATCTTGCCTGTGTTACTTAATACAGTTCAACACTGTTTAAAAAAATCCAGATAATAAATGCAGCTTGCTTCTCTTTTTCCAAAAAAGTTCTTTCAAGAAACAAGTTCATGACTTTACTGCTAATGACCATTTATCTGATAATAACACAATTTGAGGAGACACAAAAATGTTTACTTCTCCAGTTTTAAGTTACTCTTTCATAAAGTGTCTATAAGTGTTAACAAAGCCTTCTAAGAGCCCATAGTGCTACTCATACAATTTGGGTCACATATGTTTTTACATGATTTATTTGTGCTGGCTGAATTAGGCCTATCACCCTGAGTCACTTACCACAAAGTTTCAACTCAAGGATTTTTATAACCATTTTATAACTCCTTTGTCCTATGTACTAGGGGAGTCTTTTCAAAAGTGTATAATTAGTGTTCCTGATAGAACTGAGCTGCTTTTCATAGAATCACTGTATTCAATATCACTAAAATGACAAAGGCATTGTCATGATACATACACTTATAATTTACAGGTACAGAATATTATAACCCCTCGCAGATGATATTTATGTGAGTTCTGTGACCTTACCATGGCATTGCTCAAACTGTTCTCTTTCACAAGTGTCAGAGAGGAGCTGTCCTAACTCCTGCCTAACTCTGGAGTGAAAGCAAACAAACAAACATACCACTCATCTCCTTATTAGCTGTGACTAGATGATTGCCTTCACATGACAGTTCTATTCTTAGAAAAGTCGTGAAAATAGTAATGATATCACCACAAAGGTTCTGGTCAGACCTCTAGGCCATTAAACAAAATAAAGAACAAGCATCTCCATCAACACTTCTAGAAGCTGAACTTAGGTAAAGTGCAGGAAGTGAACGTGGTGGCCGGAAGAACCATCACAGGACCCTCTTAATCCCATGGGATGTGTTTCTGTATTGCTGCCCTGTTTAGAATCTAAGGTTTCCCAGGATTTCAGTAGTCCAGAAAGTGGCCTGTGGTAATCATCCTCTCCATCTGCTGATACAGAGGGCACAATGGTCCATTGAAAGCCAAAAAATCCAACTACATATGGGCTGATAAAGGACATTTCCTTACTTATCTTAAGAAATTCACAACAGAAACTCCAAGTTGCACTAGAGTATTTTTAAATTCTCAGGAAATAGGTAGCAACTGCTAGCAGTCCATAAAAGAAACATCAGCAAAATAAATTTAACAGTAAAATTTCACAGAAGCATGTGCACAGAGAAAACATCTTCCTTTGAAAATGAATCCGTGTCTGGATTCTAATGACATCCTGGTGATATTTTAGCCAGCTAAAAGCAATTTCTCAGGCTATTTTTACTGGCTTTCAGGATAGTTTTGCTGAACTGTCTTCCTAGAAAATCTGAGAATTGCCAAAAAACTAAGGCAAAACCAGCAGGACAGTTTCCAGCATAAAGAGTCAGCACCCAGACAACACTAGAGAGTGACCTGGATGGCAGAGGTCATCCCAGGCCAGTTCCTGGGCCCAGAGAAATTCCCTTCCCTTGCTAATACACAGTGTGAATGGTGAATACAGCCCCCTCAAATTCTGCTATTCCCAGCTTTGGATGGGCTCCAGGTTGATCTCTGCACAGCTGGCTGACCTTGCAGAATGTCAGTGGTGCTGTGCTTGCTCTCCACAGAGGTGGCAGGAGGGGAAGGGCAGCAGGTGCTTTGTTAAACAGGGTAGGACAGCCCTGAGTGACCAGGGCTGGCACTTGGGGATGCTGTGGGTGAGCACTGAGCACAGCTTGTTCTCCTAAGCTAAGGAGGTTCCCCAGTCAGGGACTTCATTGGAATGGCTGAGAGGATTCTGTTCCAGCAAGATTTCTAAGGCCTTAGAGGAATCCATTTTTTCAGCTATCTGGGACACTTATATCTGGATTCCAAGTGGCTGGGGAATTGATGAAAATAGGGACAGTATCTAGACCATGCTGCTAGGTCTGCTTTCCTTGGAGAGAGGCTGAAATGCCTTGGGTCCTGCCATCTCCTTCGTAGTCCTTGGCTGTGACTCTCAACTAAAAGCTCCTTGAAATAAAGCTGCCAAAGGACATGATGAATATAAAGTGTCACAAGTCTGATGCTGAATTGCCAGCTCCTTTGTGAATCTACATTGCCAAGGCTAAAGCAGGCAAAATAGTGCAGTGCCACTTCATAGACTTGCAGTTTCTCTTGCTCAACTGCAGTGTAAAAAAAAAAACCATGAAGATATATGTTTTGAATCTAGGGTTGTATCACAAACAAACAAAACTGAAATTGTCTGTCTCCCTTCCCCTTAATTCCTAGCTGAGATTGCCACCTCACTTTAGTATCACTCCTTTAAGTCTTTGTACCTTGCTGAGATGAACAATTTCTGCTGAACACTCTTCCACAATTACTGAACTTTCCAAAAAAAGTTATTTAAGACCACTTTTACAACACATTACAGCATCTTGAAAGATTCAGGAAGGCACAGAATCTAGTTTTGCCCTTGGAAATGCCAAGTTAATATGACAATACTGTCACACGTGTGATCAACATTACCACATGGATAAAGTGCTGCTGTGATGGGCAGCAATCTCTGGTGTGTGTGGTTTACAAGATAGGCTTTGATGACCAGCCTAATTTAAAACTACTGACAAGGAATTAAAGACATGTTATTGGGAAGAATTCTTCCATATAAAGGGATGCAGAAGTAGAAAATTCCCTGTGAAAAGTTTAACCAGTCACAATCAGAAGTCATTTCCCAAATTCATTCAGATCTAACTCCACAAATACAAAAGCCAAAGGTTATTGCCAACAAAACCAGCAATCTGATTAGATTTTCCTAAACCAAACTAGAAGGCCAGGCTGGACAGGCCTTCTAGCAACCAAGCCTGGTGAGAAGAGTTCCTGTCTATCACAAGCATTGGAACTAGAGGTTCTTTATGGTCCCTTTCAACCCAAACAATTTCTCCTCTATGCAAAAAAACAAGGACTACTGACCTTAAAAGACAGATATTCAAAATATTCAATGGATCCTTTCGTGCCAGCTGAAGTTTGGCCACAAAGTCATAAAGCCAAGAGCATTGAACTGTTTCTGGTTTTTTGAACCCTGAAGTTCTGGTTTTCAGGCTCCCCTACTCCTCCTAAAAAGACTTGATCTAACTCCTGGAGCAACCAAAAGCAAAGGGAGATCAGTGACAAGATAGGATTGTATCTTTCCATCCTTCTTCCAGTCTCCAATAATTTTCAGCTCAGAGGACCTCCTCCGCTGGAAGCAGTTCACCCAATGACTAATCCTCAATGGACCTGTCTCCCAAATATTTGTTCCACTCTCCTCTGGAGTTAATGTAAACTTGGTGTTTTTATACTACAGTAACACTTCAGACTAAACCCCTTGCTTGTTCTTGAGGCAATGTCAGAGAAGAGCATGCACAATGAATCATAGCTCCTGACTCAACCTTTGTCCAGGAATGCTATTTTCCTGTGAGGCTACAGGGCCTGGGTGGGAACTGCTGCTCCTTGCTCAACTCATTCAGCTCCCCAGTGCTAAACTTGACTTTAAGAAGCCATTGAAACAAAAGGTTTCACTGAAAGCCATAAAATGCTGCTTAAAGATGGAAGCTGACCAACACAAAGCATATAGACTTCTCCAGTTCACTGAAAGCTGACTAGACAATGAACTTTTACTTACTGAAACAAAACATGATCAAGTAGCAAGAAAAAAACCACTAAGAACTCAGCCTATCATAAGCAGTAAGATGATTTAACCAACTACTTCTGCTGTCACAGGATTATAAGTATTTCCACAAAAAAAATTATTTAGGTTGAGAACCATTCAGCAACCATTGTATCCACAAAATACCACAGACTCTATAACCTAAAACAAAGCTAGTAATATTTTTTTCTAGAGAAAATGATGAGCAGATTTTAATTTCTAAGTAAATAACATGCATGTGAGAACACAGGGCTTTGCTTTCCTCCTGCCTCTTCTCCCTGTTCCAGCACTCAGTGATGGAAGCAAAGACAAGCATAAATCACTATGCCATCAAGGCAAAACTACCCCTGAGAGCCTGGCATCATGCCCAGGATTTTACTCACTCCCTGACAAGTGGTGTTCTCTTCAGCTCTGATTTATCCAGCCTCATCAATAGATACCTCAACCATGGTCATCTGATGGACAAGAAGAGATTAGAGTCCAAAACATTTAGGGCTGTACACAGTATTTCACTATTGTAAAGAAAATGGCAAATATCCTGAAGCAGGAACAATTTCTTCTTCTTACATTAAATGTCTGAACAAATTGTTGCTCAATCCTGGATGGCCAGGCATAGTATGAAGGCTTTTAAAAAATTTACTAAGTGCTTTTTCTGTGCATTACTCCATGAGACGTTTTCAGCTCAGTGTTTGCTTCATAATCATCACCCCTTTACTCACTTATGTACGATGTGGGAAAATATGTTCTTATCTGTGTCTCAGCAAGCAAGATCTGGATTTGCTTACAAGCTTTCACACCTTCCTTTTCTGAATCAGACCAGGGGATCTGAAACAACAGGTTTTAATATGGCAAGCAAATAGAAGAGGCTCAAAGCTCACACTCAGTCCTTTGCTCTGTAGCCCAATTAAAGTGTATTTACTGATAGCAGAGGAGAATAACTACATAACCACTTGTGTGCAGAGTAGAGCTCCAGCAGGTACCAGAGAGAAGATGGAGAGACTTGTCAGGGGCAGCCAAAGAGCAGAGGAAACACAAAAGGCTGTTTGCCAGCAGTCCAAGCAACACTCAATCATCCACTGAGATCAACCTGAATGTTCCCAATTTTGCTGATGCAGGGCAGGCTTAAGCATACTGACGAGAGAAATGGGAGCTATTGAACAGCCAGTCCCAGCATAGTTAAAAGCAAAAGTATGAGCTCAGGATCAGGGAATGCAGGTCAAGCTTATCGAGCTGTTATTACACTTGGGAGAGCAGCAGTTTCTCAAAGAGGATTCCAGATCACATCCAAGGTCACCTGAACACAAGCATTGGGCACTGCCAGCTTTTGGATAACATGCTAATAACATTCCAGGACGCCCAATGAGTTATTAACTTTTTTGCTGTGCTAGTGACAGGAGAACTTAAAGCTTTATCTACCTCCAATGGCCATCCTTCAAACATGCTACTGATTAGGGTTTTCAGGGGAAAACAACCATCAGGAAATAGTGAACACAGAACAAGTGACACAATCAAGCATAACCTGTCAGAACTCACATAGAGTTAAAAAATACATTTTCATTCTCAGCATAAATTTGTAGAGCAGTAGAGAAAGGTATGGAGGAAAAAAATCCACTACATTTTTTCAGGTTATACCATCCTTTAACAGCTTTCAATTACCAGTCTATTCTATCACATCTTCCCTTCCCTTGATAAAGCAGTTATAGCATGAGCTTATATGACAAAAAAAGCAATGCTATAGGCCTGAAATCACCTCCCACTTTAAAACACAGTCTGACCTATGGAATTTGCCTACAACTTGCAATTTGTGCTCACCTCTGGGTCCTGTATGGTCTAGCTCATTTGGTCTCTCCCTAGTCCCACAGGGTCAGACATACTTTTGAGAGGTCAGAGGGCACTTTATTTTAAGCAGTTCAATGAAAAAGTAATAGTTTTCAGCTCTCTATGGATTTTCATGCTTTCAAAAGGCCAGAGGCTGTGCAGAGCCCAGTTTGCCTCGTGGGCTGGAACAGCGCAGGCACATCAGCTCCTGTAGCCAGAGGCACCCAGAGCAGCACGGCTGTCACTGAACTGACAGAGCTCTGCAGATCATCGATCACAGGAGGGTTTCAACAGCCTGCTGCCCACAGCTGAAACAAGGCAGAGCAGGGCAAGGCTCCCCCTGCTCTGCTCCCAAGGCAGATCAGCCTTCTGTCCTGCCCAGGCTGCTCAGGAGCTGCTGCCCACCGGGGGGACAAAGAGGGACAGGCTCCCCTCTGCACCTGTGTCTGCCTGCAAGGCAAGGGAGCGCCTGAATTCCTGTCTTTCTGCCAGTACCACTGGGTGCTTCTGGAAAAGACTGGGATTGACAAGGAAAAAACCCAGCTCTGACAACTGCACAGCCTCTCAGTGAGAGCTCACTACTAACATATCCACAAACATCCATAACCCCTCAGCCAAAACTCAGAGGTAGAACCATGCTCTCCTCAAGTTCTGCTCAATGTAGTGGTCTAATAAAGGCATTTAAAAGTAAAAATAAAACTCAAGATATACTGAAGAACCAGTGATACAAAAATCCCATTTGGGGAATTGCTGTTCATTGAAGAATAGGTTGCATCAAGTGAAACTTTCCTTTGTACGTTATTAAAGAGCAGCAGTGGACACACAAAGTGGCAGAGGCATCTGGTTCAGGTCTAGGTGAGGGAAGGAGGGAATAAACCACAGAAAACTGTTTTAAACACACTCCTTAAACTCACATTAGAGCCCAATAGTACCATGGAAAATGAGTAACCAAGACGAACTGAGGGAAACCAGCAACCTGTACATAGGCTGTGATCTCAGACTCCTTTTTCAATACATATTCAAAAGTCAAAGCAAAGGTAAACATTTCCAAAGGCAACTCTCAGCCAGGACTGAATTTATTTCTAGAGTTATTCAGCAGAAGTATTTCCAGAGTTGTATCAGCAGTTACCTCTCAAATACCACTGCATTTCCCCTAGATGACTCCTGCTCTTTGCACTGCTCTGCCCCTCATATTGCCATATCTTCTCTACAAGGACTACCAAGTGCAAGCTCAAACCCAGCACAATTAGACTTTCTGAAAGTTGCAAATGCATTTCCGCATTTATTTCTTCCTCCTCTTTCTTTGCTGCCTAAGATTCCAGTGCAGAAAAAGCATTAAAAACTGCTCAAACATTATCATATTCATGGGCTCTGAAAGGCTAAAACACTCAGCTGCTTCTTCCTTTTTCCCCTGTGAGCTGTCAAATAGTTGCATGCAACAGCCTGCTGTGTCAAAATGGAAAAAAAAGCAGCAGCAGTGCTACTTTTATAACGACAATGAAATTGGAGATAAAGTTGATCTGGACATTAATATTTATATCCAATATTTTAAAAAAGACCAACTGGAATGCAATATAAAGCATGTAATATGTCAAACACTTAATTTGAGTAAGTAAAGGGCAACACTGGAATATGAACTACTATAAACAAGAATTTACTCATGCCAGGAGGAAACATCACATCCAAGATGGATAAAAACTGCAACTGTCAAGTGAGAAGTGGGATACAACAATAAAAACATTAAATAAGATCATCTATAAAAATCAAGTGACCTGATTCACAACTAAAACTTTGTTCAGGCTGTTTTAGGGAAGAATATTTCATGGCTAATGACTTACAACAATTAGCATACAAGTTGCTTGGGTGAAAGGAGAATTATCAGATTTTTGCTGATCCATAACAACACAACAAGTTGTAAACCACAGCTGCACATCCAGCCCAGAAATCTCCATGCAGATGCAAGCTTTGACCTGCTGCTCTCCTTGCTCAGACACACAGCACTGGATTTCACAGAAAACTCCAAGTCCAACTCCAGTACCACCATGCTAATTCTGTATTTGCACAAGCCCAGTGAGGTTCCTGGGCTCAGGTGGCACCTGAGCCATTTAACAGAAGCAGGAAGCTGGAATTCCTCTATTTCCTCCCCTTTGTTGCAAGGACAGCAGTGATTTCAAAGAGCAGAAGCAGCAGATTTCCTTGTTCTACAGCAAAACCATCCTTAGCAGCTCAATGCTCCAACACCTGCCACCAATCCTTTGTGTGATTGAGACCTTCCTTTGGCATTGTTATGATTTAGCCACTGCTATTGAAGCTGTGCATTCCCTTTGATGCTATTTCAATTCACATTTTTAATCTCAGCCCAGTGCTCATGAAGGGCATTGACGTGCCTTTTGTATACATACAGGCATCATTTTGATTACCATAATGAGGAGAAGTTTGGTTTGTTTGGTTTTAAATCCAAGTTGAGATTGTGAAACAATTATGCAACTAGATCTTGAAAAAAAATCTTTAGTGACCATGTTTGCCTGCATCATCTCATCTAAACAGGGATTCTTGTTTAAAAGTGAGTCAGACAATAAGGCCACACAAGGATAACAGCACTGCAAGTGATTTTCAATGGATAATAATAAAATCACATGCAAGTTCCGCTTTTGTGTGAGGTTTTGTATTTGAGGGCGTGTAATAGAACTGAAACATTTTCAAATGCCCACATAAAAAGCATTCACTATGCTTCAGATCAAAGAGTCATAGTAAAAGATGAAGCACATTTTTTGCTAAGTAGAAAACATTTCATCATACCAGATGAAGATAACCCTATGCAAAAGACTTTTGCTTCTGCTGCTAATATAAGCTACCTAAAAATAAATTTTACAAACAACAGACAATGGCAAACCAGCAGAAGATGATGAATTGCAAAACCCCATGCTCTGCAGCAGTAGAAGTTTATCAGGACAGCTGCCAGGGCAGCACACACATCCCATTTCATTTCTGGAAAGCTCGGCTGTGGGAGCTGGGCATCTCACAGTGCCACTGCCAAATTTAGCACACAGGCTAAAGGTGCTGACACCTCTGCTAGAGAGGCTGGAAAGGAAGAGCACCAGGAGCAACCCAGCAAGGGAACAGCTCTCCAAGGTGCTTTTCTGGCTGCTCAAGCTCTGTGTGGGTAAGCTCACTACAACCACCTGGACATCAATTTACTAACTTAATATCCATACACCACTGAAGTGTCTCCACTGAGCAAAGCATGCATTCTCTGGTGTCCCAGAGATCATCACAAGCTGCTAAGGGTGTAGCAAAAGGCCAGCAAAGCACTTCTGTCTAAAGATGGTCCAGCTCCCTCACCTAGGCTTAGGTGAAACACAACTTGCCGAGCCAACCCTCCAGCATACACGAGAAATGCAACACACACTGCAAAGACAGTAATGAATATTTCCTGCTGCTTGCTGCAAGTCTTTCCCTACCCAGTGTCTCTCAACATGACGTTCTTAACAAGAACTAACTCTGCTAACTACAGGTTCTTGGTGGGAACTATACAAGCAGAAAAAGAGAGTTCATTCCATGAGGTTGTGGACAACATCAATTATATGCAGGTGAAATCCAAGCATGGTCTCACCCTGCTTTGAGTCGGTCTGTCATTCAGCAGAGCTGCTGTGACATACTCATGATTTACTCCCCATGTTTCAGGAGTTAGCATAGGAGAAAATAGGAATTGTCCTCAAGAGGAATACCCAGTCAGAACTCTGAAAAACACACAAAACATTCCTCCCTTCTGGCAATTCTGTCTCTTGGCAAGTGGCATGTCCATTATTTTACTTCTAAGGGAGCTGTGAAAAGTTCTTGGGGATTTTTCTAGCTTGAACAAGTCCATGGAGCATTGCCTTTAGAGTCAATGGTTTTGTACACGTCAGCAAAGCCCAGTGTTCCAGCAATTGCTTGTCAATGGCATGCACCAAATTTGTGGATGGTTTTTGATGACAGTCAAATGTGGAATAATACAAACAACACATAAAAGAGCCTAAAGGTGATATGTAATAGGCCTGATGGAATTTCTAAATTTTCTAGATGCTTATTTCCTTCCTGATGTCATTAAAAGATTCTCAAGAGCTCATGAACAGCAGTCACACACCCAAAGACTTATAGCAGAATAAGGATACTTAAATTAACAAGAACAACACAAAAATGATCTGCCATTTTCTAAGTTTCCACTGCTTTTAAGACACTGTCACTTAAGCAGTGGCAGGAATTGCACTACAATATCATTACTTAAATACTTATTTTTGGCCTGCTTTCACTTTTTTCTAGCCTTCCTAAACAGGTAAAAAAAGTGCTAAAAAACCAAAGAGAACACACACAAATACTACACTGAACCTGAGGTTTGATAAACAAGAATAATTACTACCTGGGGAAAAAAACCCCAACACTTGTTAAGATTCAGAAAGCCTACACATAAAGAACAGGAAAACAGTAATCAGAGTGGCCTACAAAATTGGGATAAATGGTTTAATGTTTGGACTAACTCTATAAACTTGCTATCAATCAGAACCAAAACATCCAGCTAAAATTTCAAAAATCACACAAAAAAATAACCTACAAATTTCAAGTTACTCTTTGGAGTAACTATGGAGCCGGACTAGTTAAAAAGCTCATCATTCTTCGTCTTTCACACAACTTTCAGTCTTACTGCATATGAGCACCCATGTGTTCTGCATTCAGACCTCATTGGGAAGAGCACTGCTTTCAAAAGAAAAAGGCTCAGACTAGCAGACCAATGTTTAGACAATGAAGCCAAAAAGACAAGGGGATGGAATGTGCACTGGGATTAATTATTTGGCTGCAGAGCTGAGATTTAGGAAAAGAAAGAATTCAAGGGTAAAATGAACAAGAGAAGAGGTCACAAAGCTAAGGAAGCAGAGCACTGAGGTTAAATGAGAAAGTGGGAAACATGAAACTGCTATGGAACTGCAGTTAGGAGGAAAATGGAAAAGGGACAGCTCTGTCAGAATGTGTACTGGAGAAAAGACAATTATTTGGCAATGATTATGAATTGAAAAAAACAAAAAAAAAAAAGGGGGGGAGGACACAGCCATGAGAGATCTCAGCTCCCCATAAAGAGATGGCAAACAAGAACAAAAGCACAGCCTGGGTGAGGACTCTGGGGCCACTGGTACAAAGACAAGCTGGGATTTGGTTGGGACTACGAACCCAACACTTCTGTTCCTGCCAATATTACATGTGTCACTCTGTGCTTTATCAGTTTCATCTGCACAAAGCCTAGGAAATAAGAAGACTATGTTACCAAAAAAATTAAAAATCCTACCTCTTGGATTTCTCCTTTAGTTAGTGACTACTACCTTTGGATTAATTGCTAGGGATTTTCTCCTTGGCTTACAGTCTTTTCTACAGCATTTCTTGTAACGGTGTGATGGGAAAATGGAGATGGCAATTGCTCCAAGGCCACACATGTTGCCAATACCAGGAGCAGCACACAAGCTGAATGCCTCCCTCTCAAACCCAATTCTTGTTCTTCCACCCTGTGCTTCTCTGCAGCTAGGGAGGCTGAACATCACCCCATGAGAAACAGGGTTTCTGACAGCTCTGGGAAACCTTGAGCCTAAATCCCAGTATATTCTGCTTCCTCAGAATCACACAGTGATTCACTATCTTCCTGGAAGAAACCTTCAAGGATTTTTTGGCACCATTTCCTTTCTTCCCATGCTGACTCTGGTCCCTTTTCCAGCCTTCTCAATATGGCTCTTCCAGCTTGTCACTCTCTCCTCAAACCCTGTGGCAGTATGAGCTCTCCCAGCTGCAGCAGGGCTGGCACCAGGCTCAAGGTCACAAACCCATCAGAGTTTATCAGCTCAGGGTGTGCTCTGGTTTATCAGCTCACTGTGCCCCACCCCCATGTTGGCATCTCTCATCCCTCTGCTCACTCACCAGCTGGGAGCTGGCACACAGGAGGGTGAGATCAGAGATACAACACAACCAGAAGCTTTTCATGCAGTGTTCTTTCCCACCCTCACCCGGAAAAGCCATCCCTTCTTTACCTGCTGGCCTCTAACACTTGCTGATTTCACACCAGAAAAATCAAATCTGTTCCATGGGGTGACCCTGGAATTCTGACACAAAAATTGCTGGAGTTTGTTAGGCCAATATTTAGAAACTTAATAGATAGTCATATCCATGCCTATTGTGTCAGTCTCCTGAAAATGACAAAAAAATTAAACAACTTCCTCTTTTTTTGATATAGGGATCCTCTGCTCTACAGACTATTCCCACAGTGACCAGGTAATAAAGCAGCCATATTTCCTGGAAGGCAAGCCCCTTGTCCCACAGGAAAACACAAACTAGCTAGCACAAGAACTGACAAGCAAAGCAAATCCCATCTCTTTCCACAGGGACCTATTTGAGGTTTAACAAGGTAGTCCAAAGATGCCATCCCATTATAAGATGACATATAAACATAAGAGACCTTACTTCACATTAAACTAGTATACAACAGGATTTCCCTGCTATAAGAAGGACAAGGAAGCAACCAAAACCACAGAAGGAAGATTTCCCTGCTCTTTATCCAAACCATAAACAATTAACAGAGCTGCCTTCCCTGCAAGGTGCTGTAAACCTTGCTCTCAACCTCATTATGTTATCACCACGCTGTGACACTGACCAGGCTTGTGCCATTTGCAGCTGCCAGTCAAGTGACAGAAGCATTCTCCTCTCAGTTTCCTATCTCAGGCAGGCTATAGTTTTTCTCCTGAGTGTATGTTATCTCTGTCCTAATGCATAATTGCAGGGATAACAAGCAGAAAGCCTCTGATGCAGGCTGACGTTAATTCCCCTCAAAGCAGCTCCAATTTTTCTGATTGCATTAACACACAACTGTTCTTCGTGCAGGGTTATACATCAGCTTACTTTATTTGCAAATTTAAATTACGTCTCAGCGAGTTCATTAATATTTAAAGAAAAATAACTACACTTAATCCAACTGCCCTCCATTTGTCTAAGTTCAATAGTTTTCCAGTACTTTCCAGTAACAAGAGTTACTTTTGCAGTAACATGTAAAAACTGCTGAAGCCAACTTCAAGCATTTTTTATGACATTACACTATTCTGGCATATTTCTTAAAGCCAGTCACAAAGGCACCGCAGTGAGCATAAAAACAGGAAAATTGGGGTTTAGGATAAACGTTCATTTAAAAACTGAAAGGGCTTCACGGTCTGAGGTATGATACCTCAACTTGATAAAAATCCTGAAGATATATAGCAATTATTATAGGAAAATAGAGAAACAGGTAGAATATCTAACAACAGTTATTGACAAATCCTGGCTAATGCAAAAGAGAAAGAATTATTTACTAGACTCTTGTGTATGTAGTTTCCATGCTCACCACTGAGCAATCATATCAAAGAGGTCTTGCAGCTCAAGGCAAATGGAGACATGGAAGATGATGGTGGTTTTGATCAGGTGCATGGGGAAGGCACACAGCACTGCATGTGCCCTCTGACACCAAAGGCATGAGAAATCCATACACAGCAATTATTTGTCAAAGCATTATTTAAGCACTGTTTTTCTACTTTTACAGAGAGAAGGGAAAAAAGCACACAAGCTCCTCACCTGCGTCCACAGAGCCTCTGCAGCCCTTGTCTTCATGGCTACAAATAACTCTGACTGAGAAATAGATGCTCACAGGTAAAAGAAAATGCAAATATTAGGTATATGAGCTTTTACAGGAACATATGAACCCCAGCATTCTTTTCCATGTACAGTTTGGCTCTTTGACAGCAGGGTCCCACTCTTGCACAGCTCCTGCCTCATGGAATAACTTTCCTTGAACTCTCACCATTTCTTTCATTCCATTCCAAAACACAACTATTTTTTTACCCTTACCTCACCTATTTTTGCCTGCCCCTCCCTTGTTCTCAGGACTTTACTCACAGAATGCAGCACATGCTGGATACTCAGTGTATTCCTCAATAGCAGTGTGTATATGCCACTAAGTGTGCAAAGAAAAGAGAACACACAAAACCCAGAAATAGCACAAACAGGAGATCACAGCCCACTGAGCACTCAGAACACCAGAGTTTGATCTATAATGTACAAGAGTCTTTACCTCCTGAGTCCACACTGAGTATCCCATTTTCCAGTTTTAGTTATTTTTTCCATTAAGACAAAAAGTGGAATCAAGCAGATTGCTCATTTAACTTTGTTCTTTCCCTACTTCTGTGAAACAGCTATTTAGGTAAATTAACAATTTCTCCTCATCCTCAATGCTGCAACATTCCCAAACTTTCCTGAGATTATAACTCATGCTAGGTTTTTTTAAACTCTGCCAACAAGTAACAAGTGTTTTAATTGACATCCAAAAGGATGCAAATATATATCTCAGAAAAGAGATGCAGAAAGGAAATTCAAATCACAAGGTACACACATTTCTTGATAGCAGAATAATTTCAGTACACCTCATTCAATTACAAACACACTTCCAGCCTGGTTTTAGCCAGCAGTCTCCTCACTGAACTGAGGCAAGGACCCACTTAAAACCCAATTACACTCTAAACGAGCTGAGAGTCCTCTCACCTTCAAATCTGCTTCATCTTCCTCTTAGAACTCTGCAAGTCAGAAATTGTAACAAACATACCTGTTTTCCTCACCAGGAAAAAACTGAAGCTGTTTTTTATTAATAAACAGTAATTTTTCAGAGATGCCCTACTGAAGTTTTTAAAATATACACACCACAGTTTATCATTATTAAACACTAAGTCACAATAACAAAAACCAAAGAGACACAAGACCAGCTCATGTCCTGTCCATGTAGAGTAGTTAATCACTTACCACCTCCTGCTTCTCTCTTTATACTTTCCTAAGGAGTTACAGAGCACATGCACCAAGATACAAGGGGGTTTTTTTAGCCATACAAGGATTGTTTCAGCAATTTCATAAGTTTGCAACATGTTTTCTAAAACGCCAAGAGATTTAACCGGATGACTGACTTCCAAGAGCAGCACGAATCTTTTCAATGGCAATGTCTGTCAACCATCCCAGTTGCTACTTTACAAGTATGGCTTTGCTTTTCCTCCAATATTGCTCTAAAGTTTCCTCATTCTCAATAAATTTTATTCAGAAAATAGAATCCCTGCTCCTAAACTCTGGGAATAAGTTTTCATACTGATTCAAACCAACAAGCTGGAGATATATCCACACATTTGACAAGGAAAAAAAAAGTTTTCTAAGTCAGTGAACTGTGTTCCAGACTTCATTTGTGTTTTACCCTTACTGAACAGAATTCTTTGCTATGGCTTCATTCTAAACCAAAACTAAACACACTTCCTTTTTATACAAACAGCTCAGTCCCAAAGCACCAACACTGGCATCAGTGGTGACAGAAGAAACGCTATATTCCCCCAACAAGAGGGACTTAATATATAAAAAAAAAAACCACACAAACTAAAAAATAAACACCAAACAAAACAGCCAAACCCACAAAGATTGTTCAGCCAAATCCACACATGTGTCTGAAATTCAAGTATTAACTGATTATCCATCACTTGAGAGAAGAATAGTACCAACTTCACAACGGCACAAGTTAAGACAAAAACCATCAGGATAATCCCTGACCAAAATATATCTCCCACAAATACCTGCAGGGTAAAATTCACCAAGCACTTCTGCAGCATGCTGGAATTCATTCATACACACATACAGCACCTGAGAAACTTTCTGGAACATCCTTCTCTAAAACCAGTTCCACTGAAACAGGCAGTATTATAACAAGACATACTAGTCAAAAGAAATTTTTATCATGCTCTGAATCTTTGCTGACTATATTTACATTCTCTACCTTTACAAGTCTCCACAATCACTTTTCAAAAACACTTTAAAAATATCAAGAAAAACAACGTCCAGGACTTACCAGATTGGAATTGGTGGCGTTGGAATCATCTTCCGGAAAGGGGATATAGATAGCTAAGGCCACACAATTGGCAAAAATAGTCAGTAAAATAATTATTTCAAACGGTCTGAGGAAGGGAGTTAAGGAAATCGTTCCAAAATGAACACACAAAAATAAAAAGAAATAAATAATAAAAAAGGATTTATAAGAATCCTGTTTAAATAAAGCATTCCAAGCCCCTTATATTGTGAAAAGAAACATATGCCTTCTTAAGTGCTTTTGGGAACTCCCAGCCAAAAATCTCCCTAATATGTCAAAAGCAGTGAAGGCCAGTCGCGTGCCAGAGTCAACACAGATTCCTTAAAAGTTTTTTTTCTTTTACTTATTTAGATTGCATTTTCCCAATTTTCCTTCCACTGTGGCTGCCGTAGTTTAAGAGAAACCTCTACTGCAATGGCTGCCTTTGTTCTTTTCAGGATTACTTTTTCTTGGTTGTTTTCATTGGCATTTAAGAAATTCTCAGATGATTTTAACAAACACTTTGGGGTTTTTCTCCTTTGTCGTTGCTGCTGCTGTATTTTTGCTCCTCTCAGTTTCTCTCTTGGAGTTAAATGTGAGGACTCAAGCAATACATGCACACATGGTTAGAAGACACTTAAAAAAGGATAAATTTTGTTAAGGCAAAAAAAAACCAGTCCTTGTCCAAAGTGTGCTTACACTGCACACTGCCATGTATATTTGTTTTGCTTAAGTATTATTTAAGGGGGATTTCTTAGCTGTTTGTATAATGGTTACTCTTCAGAGAGCTGCATTTCCATAGGCTTTCTTTTTCTTAACCACCTTTTACCCCCAGATTTCTTTTTGTTTGTTTTGGCAGGATTATTATCCTTTAATTTATCACTGTTTACATATATTTTATTTGTCTTCTCTTTTTGCGCTGTAAACATTAAATTGTAGAAAATCTACAAATACACTGCACAAAAGGCAGAAAATTAAATACACAGCTAAATCTTGGCAAAATAAGCTAATTACTTCATTTCACTCTTTCTTGAATGCAATTGCTCATTCAGGCTCTTAACACTAACATTTGGGTAAGAAAGACCACAGAAGTACTATTGGGTATTTGTTCAGTATCTATTATGCTTAAACTCTTGTGGCAGAACAAATTAGACTGAGCCTCTCAGTAGTTCTGAGCAAGTAGGAAAAGTCAGAATATAGAATTAAAACTAAACCTTGCCACAACCCTTGGATATTGCTCGTTGCAATTGAAGCGTTTGAATGTTACCAGCTCTAAGTGTCTCTATGAGAGGTTCTGATAGAAAAGAAATACTTCCAAAGTAAATACTTCCTGATGGGAAAAAAATACTTCCATCACCTCAAACCAAAGCAAGCCCCAAAGTGCATTAGCACTTTGTATTGTATCAGCATCTTTGTATTGCTTCAGTTGCACAGTTTGGTCATCTCTTGATCTCAGCAGTGCTGTGCCCTGGTTTACAACACATCATTGCCATCATTCACTGCTGATCTCCTTTTCTATCAAATGTCACTCTGTGATTTCCCTCAAGACATGGGGCGACTGGGGTGCTGCTAAGCAAACCACTATTCAGTTTTATCCTCTTAGTCATCACCCATCATCTTATGCTGAAAATACCAGACTTTTGTCAGAAACAATACAAGGCAGCAAACTTAATCAGGGGATTAAAAATTAGCATCTGAAGAAGAAAGGAGCAGGCAGGCAGTTTAAGGACATAGCAAGATTGACAGGAGCTTTTTAAATTTCTTTAAGAGACAAGTATGTCCATGTCAGCAATACCTAACCAACTCATTTTCTGTTTCCACCTAACATTCCATCAGACATCCAAAGAACAAGATATCACATTGTCTTAAATGCCTTAATTCATTTTTTTATCATATTAGCTAGTACCACTTTCTGTACTGCCTTTCCTTGACATGCTTACCTATCCCTAAAAACATTCTTTTTCTTTTCTATTTCCTGAAGAACCCCATTAGCTGGTGAATTCTGTTCAGCGTTATTCCTGGTTTCTCTTTGAGGATGCAGAGGAGGCATAGCTCATTTCAGTTTGAGTCTTACACCAGAGATCGAAATTCCAGCTTGCACTGCTCAGACCTGGGTGACAGAAAAGGCTTTGCCCTTTGCACACAACAAAGCAAGGATCAGACTCTCCCTGCCTTTGCAAGAAAACAGCACAGACCCCTTCACTGCAGTTCTGTGTCAGCGGTTATCATCCATCATCTGTGACACCATCTGTCTCCTGGTCAGACTCAGATCTGGCTCTGCACTGCACTTGGACACGTTACTTTATTTCTTTGAGATAAACACTATTCCTCACATACATTACTGAGCCTTATTACTTTATCTGGAAATGCAATATAATTAACAGTTCTCAATCCAGTCTCAAGGTCTTACTGCATACCTCTGGTGTTCTTTCCACCTTGCCCTTCTGCCCCATTCTTTTATCCACACTGTAGAAAGTGTGATGTCACATGTTTTACAAAAAAGTGGACAATTCAAAGTACCAAAGCTTTGGACTATTGACACCCCTAAAAATACCAATAAAAAAAAATAAAGGGAGACAGCTATCAATCCCACTGAGTTCAGTTCTGACCTCAGATACCTTGAATATCTGCCATGCATTTCAGCCTGGGCCATGCCTTTTTTAAAGAGCAGAACTCAAGCAGCAAGCTTGATCATTCAAGCTTCTATAGGTTTCTCACACCAGGGTATAGTACAGTTCTAATCCTCTTTCCTGATGCGTCCCCCTTCAGGATAAACCACCTCACTTAAGACAAGAAAAATAATTTGTGTCCTTTAAGTTGGCAGTGGTGTCTTTCTGTTGGATCCCAGAAACCTGGGTTTTTGTGTTTTCTGGCACTGACCCCCTGGAGAACACTGCTTTTGACCTGAAGCCTTAGAAAAGGCTTCCAAATTTGGATGATGGAGTTAAAATCACAGGTGTGTAGTTAAATAGAAAAGTGTTTTAAATTTGAAGTTTTTATGATATAGGAATAGATATGGGACAAGACAGAGGATTTTGGGTGGTGTCTCCTTTGGGTGTTCATCTTCCTGCTTCATGGTTTCAAATAGCATTTTTTGGTTGGATGGTTAGGGCTGCACTGAGGGTCCCAGGAATTTGCTTATTGGGTCAAAAGCATAAATAACAGAGGTGTCAATTCTCTGTTGGACTGCTTAGCTTTGTAGCAGTTGGATTCAGCTTCATTTTGCTTGCTTCTAACTTTCTGTGCTTTAGGTGAGATTTAATAAACAACCAAGCCAATACACAAGAAAATCCATTTCCTTTGTGGGCTTTTTACTCCTGGCTCTGAGTCAAGACAATCTCCAGACAAACCAGTCATGTTAGCAGTGGTGTGCCTGTCCCAGGTCCCATGTCTGCACCTCCCACAGGTTTCCCCAGCTCTGCCCAGCCCCAAGCCAGCCTGGCCATGGCAAGGATACTTCCACTCCACGATGCTGATGCAGGCCCTGCGGATGGGATTCTTGAGCGTCAGGCACAGCAGCGCGCGTGGGGGACGCGTGGCCGTGGTGCTGCCCTGCTTCTTCTGCTTGCCATACTGCTGCCTCTTCCTCTGCGTGGAGCTGGCCGTGGAGATGGTGGCATTGCCAGCACTGCCCATCAGCTTGGCCTGCCTGGCAGCGTCTATGGCAGCCTGCCAGGACAGAGCTGCCCCCGGCGTGGGGATGTGCTCTGGGGCCAGCCCTGCAGCTGCATTGGCATTCATGTTGGCATGAGCTGGACGGGGACTCCCATAGTTGGAACCTGCAGGGCAGGAAAAAAATCAAAATTAAAATAAAACAGAAAATCGTGAAGACATTTTTTAAACTACAGGAGAGACCACTAGTACTTATTAAAAACCTTCAGTGTAGGTTATTTAGGTAATTCAAATTCTGCATCGTAACCTAATACTACTATTGTAGTAGTATTAACTATATATAATAACTACATACTAATTATTTAGTAGTAATGCTACTAAAGCAATACTACTATGCAATCCTTTGTATAGCAAGACAAACCCAACAAGACTGATGGATGCTGAGCTATTGGACTCAATCCGCCAAAACCATGCCGTCTCCAGAGTCGCAGAAAACAAACTACGCTTCCTTTTTCTTTTTTACCCACATATTTGGCAAGTTGAGCTGTCTTAAAGCTGAAAGGGCAAGGCTTGTCCTCATCACCTTCTCACTCACACATGTTGTACTGTGCTGGCTGGGACATGGCAAAGGCGTCAAATGACATTGTCAAGTCCTATGATAAAAACCTTGATGCTTCTTTAAGATTACCTCAAGGAAAGGTGAAATTTTATGAGTAAGCCTAATTTTCCCTGCAAACAGCACAAAGAGCTAAGAACAGCCTGAGCAGAAGGGACAGTGAAGCAGAAACCCACAAAGGCACAGCTCATGGCTTTTGTCCTCTGTAGGTTCCTGTGCACAGAGTTTAGGCCAACCAGTTAGTTCAGAAATGGGAACTAATTCCATATCCTGATAAACGGATAGATGGACTACTGAATCAATTGAGAAATCTATTTTAAAAGCATAAAATAATATGCTAAAACTTAGCAGTCCAAAGTTCTGCAGCTTCTTCAGCCAAAATTGAGCAAGCATATGCATTTGCCCAATCCTAATAATGGAATACACACATCAGGTGAAATGTGGCTGATATTGAGAAGGTCTGAGCAGGGCAACAAACAGAATCACTCATTCAAGCTACTGCAGTCATTCCAGTGTTTCAGGAAAGGCAGCTAAATCACCCGTGCCTCTTCAATGAGGCTTTTCCAGTGACCCAAATTAAAACCTCAATCACTTGAAGACGAGAAATCTAAAAACTCCAAAGAGATTGCTTCACTCTTTGGACTATGCTTCACCTGAGTTCTGCAAGAACTTACAACGATTAACAGAATTTTAGCGCAGACACTTCACAGAATATAAGCCCTGTTAACGAAGTGCAATACAGAACCTACACAAAGTCACAGCAGCAAACTTTGATTAAGAAGAACACCTTGTTTAGCTTTGGCCAGTATCATATTTAAGGGACCCTTTCATCTGTTATGGAGTTTGCCTGTGGCCCATAATTTGAGGTACAGGTAAAGGGAGGCCTGAGGGGTACACAGATATCTTTCCTCCACAGTTCAGCTTCAAACCCACTCCCGCTTCCGTTCATGTGCGCCCTTCAGAAAAAGGGCACAGTGGGAGGCAATGGAAACCCAGGCAAGGAGTTGGATCATCCATTTCTCCAAGCAAGCTCAAAGCCTCGTGCTGGCCACATTCCACTTTAGGTTAGTGCAGAAATAAGGACAGATGGGCTGCTATAGACTCTTAGACACAGCAAAGGGAAGCCCACTTGTGACACTGGTTCATTTACAATACAATTACCTTAAAACCAAGGACTTGGCAAGCGCTTCTTGAATGGAAATAATTACTCAAGATGCATATTTCATAGCTGGATGTGCAGTGCCAAGGCATCACAGCACTGACTGCACTACAAATGAATTAAAGCAGGTGGAATAAATACAATTACATTGACACACTGAGTGCAACAGGATATATGCCTCTACCTAGAAAGCACTCAAGATTTCTAAATTCATCTCATTGAATTGCAAGGAAAGACATGATAGAGTCAGATTTTCTTTTTAATGTCAGGCATTGCCATAAGATTTTCAGGCTGTTAGCATTTCATTACAGAGCAGGGAAATCCAGAGCTTGTCCCTGCTCACTGAAAAACCTCCTCGCTGCAAACCACCCAAAGGAAGCTGATGAGTAATGTGACTCTGATACGTGAAAGGAAAAGCTGAAAGAAACAAAAATGGGAAATGGTTAATTCACATCCCTCACGTTCAGAAAATGAAGAAAAAGAGCTTTCAGAATCATATAGACTAAGCAGATTTCCTCGATGAAGCAGGCAATCAAGTGGCAGACAAACTTAGTTTTCCAAGGCTAAGCAAATTGTACACAGCCCTACTCATGGGATATGTATTTATTTTGAGACTAGTTCCAGATGCTGTTTTTCTCTTAGCATCTATTTGACCTCCCTAGCCTGAGACATGCTGGAAAGGCAAAATAAATGGAAAATCACTCCAATTATTCTCCAACTCCAGCTCTTCTTTAATACTGACCCATTAGAGTGGAGAATAAAGATGTGTGTTTTCCAGTAAAGACAAACTTGCTGATCCCTCTCCACAGTGTCCTTATCATGCTGACTAGACCATGTGCTCCTGTAAATAAACAGCTGCTGCTTCTTAATGAAGACTTTTCTGCAATTTGGGAACCTGTCAAGCTTCATCATTATTATTCCTTATTAGTTAGGTTCCACAGGAGGATCCAAGTCCATGAATTTTGACTTGGAAGTGCCAGCAAAGTTAAGGATGCAACTTTGTGGTTTTACTGGTTTTGCCTCTAATGTGCTTTATCTCAAATTAATTTCAAACTGACATTTCATTCATTACTGACAGATTTCTATTAACAAATATTACAAATATTGATTACTGATAAGGATCTGCCTGTTTCATGAAGCTCAGAGGCTGCAGACAGGATCTGTAGTAAATGGTTAATGGCAGTGATAAATGGCTTTTTCTGGAGGTACTTTATAGAAATAGCTCGAATAAAAGAATGAAGCTCTCACAGCTACCTTCAAGAACTGGGCAAGATATTTCCAAGGAAAGCACAGCCAAAGTTACAGGGAGAAGGAAATGCCACCCTAAAATCTAAATGCTTGGGGTTAATCCCTGGGAAGGAGAACACAGCTCCATTGAACTCGTGAGGCACCATGCTGAAATTCCATGTACAACACTCATTGCTCCCCCACTGCACAACTCTGCTGCCACCTGAGAGCTGCACTTAGTGCATTTGTTTTTTGGTTTTTGCAGTGTAGCAGTGAAATACTCCACGTCACCACTACAAATCAAGTTTCACACTACCGAATGCACCATGATTAAGCTGGATATTGACCAGAACGAGGAAATGGAGATTGAGCCCCCACCCAAACGCCAGAACTCACTAAGCACTGTGATCCACTGCAGCAGCACTCTGCTAATGCCCACCACCCTTCAGCAAGAAGTTCTGTTCTTCACTGTGTCCAGCTGAAGCACAAATCTCTGCTCTCTCAAGCCCTTCTGTGCTATAGATCATGAATTTAATCATCTTAATATGATTAAACAGAAAAGTCCACGTATGTGAACAAGTTAGATTACCAAGTCTAAGGAAAAGACTTACACTTCTGAAAAAACAGATTTGTAGAACTAAAAACAGATACAGAAACAATAGGAACCGGTCTCAAAAATCAGAGTTATGTCACAAAAATAACAGCTAAGGGTGCTCTGCAATGAAATGAACCACACTACACATAGCACCTGATACTAAAGCTTACAATTATATCACCAAAACTGTCATTACAAAAAGATTATTAAAATACACAATGATGACCATTTTAAGTGCTGTTTGAATTTTCATACCATCTCTGTCATGCCACCTATTAACTACCTCAAAAGGCGTCATAAAAACCCCACCTATGCAGCGACCATCTGATACAAGACACAGGCAAGTTGATGACACAATGGAATCACAGCTTCTGAGGCTTTTTTACTTGATCTAGTCAGCCAGACCTCTATTTTACATTAATTTGTGCTTAGATTAATTATTTAGAGGAAAGATAATCCTGATGAGGAGTTTCACAATTTTATTTTTCCCCACCACTTGAAAAAAGCAGAATTGTAAAATTGCACGCGTTGAAAGTGAAACTCCTAAAATAGAAACCTCGAAACACCACAGTGTTTTGTGTTTTCCCTCAAAGCAGGGGAGAGCTGGATGCAGTAAAAGATGAGATTGGTTAACTCAGGGCCTTAACTGCTCTCACAATGAAGGCAAAGTAGGAAAGTTGTCACATTGCTAAGATCACGTTCAAGCACATGGGAAAAGCATTATAAAACATTCAAGTGAGGTAACAAAATCAGAAGCACAAAATATTTCAAGTAAATCAGTCTATGAGATCTGTTAGTAAGGAAGAACGTAGAAAACATTGATCCACCAACCAATGGAAAAAGGAGAGCATTTGACATGAGTCCAACAAAGATTAAGTACTACTAATGACAATATTTGCATCAATTTTTGCTAAAAAAACCACTCAGGAGCTGATGCCTAGAACAAATAAACCCCAAACCAAAACAGGTCTCATTACCAACTGTGTAAAAGAACCAAGTAATTGGATCATGTCCATGATTTCAGCTACTTTGGTACTGCACCCTAGAATACTTAAAACACTTTCTGAAGTGACCTCAAAGCTGTTGGCTGCTGGCTTGAACTCAGGAAAGACAGGAGAGATCTCAGAGAACTTGTAAATTCTAAGTTAAATACCTAGTTAAAAAAAAAAAAGTAGGAAAAGGGCAAATTTACATCCAGATTAACTTCATTTTTTAAAAAGAAAAAAAAAAACTGGAATAAGTAAAACAAACAAGCATCAGCAGGACAAACAGAAAGAGAGCAAGAGACATGGATCTGCCAATAATACATTGCACCAAAGAAAACCAGTTTCTTCCAGAACCGAGCAACAGCATGCACAGGCAAGGTGAAAGCAGTCGGGTCCATGTCCCCTGATTTTATTAATAATTTTATGAGGTCTTGTGTGATAGCACCATAAGAATTCTAGGGACATAGAAGCAAGGAAAAAAATTGGAAATCATGATTAAGAAGCCAGTGGATGCTTGAGAGCAGTTATTGCTGAACTGGAGGATGTGTCACAGGGATATACCCAAGTGCCTGCCCTGGATCTGATTCTGTTCCATGTTTTGATTCTGCTCAATTAATGATCTGGATGATTAAACGGTAAATAGTGTTATTAAACAAGCAGGTAACTGAGGCTGGGAGGTAAAGCAAACACACTGAAGGACAGGATCTGAATTTAAAATTAACTTCATGAATTGAAGCAAAAGTCTTTAAAACAGGATGGTGTTCAGCAGGGACAAATGCAAAGCGTTTAAGCAAAATGAATCATCTGCCCAAATAATTTTCAGAAAAGCCTTGGGAGTTTACACCAGATCTCAAGTTGATATTGTCATACTGCCTTATTTCCAAGAACAGAAAGGCCATGCCTATCAAACTCACAGGCAATGAGCAGTGGGTTTTGCAGCAAGAAAAGCTCAGTCTGTACCTTCTACACTCTCAAGTCTGTCAGACCAGGCCAGAAAAAAACTATCAGCAATCACACACCCGATGAGAGATTGCTAATAGTTTCTCGTGTCCATTTTTAAAGCAAGTTGGACATGAAGAAAAGCCTGTGCACAGAAAGATGATGCATTTAGTCCCTCAGTCAGCCCATAAAAAGGGACCCCTCAGAGTAAAGCCTGCCTCATGCCAGCCTTCAGAGGATCACAGCCACCCCAGCACGCCACAAGGCTTTATAAACCTTTCTCCCATTTCCATGAGTGGAAATTCCCACTCCTGTTCCCATGAGGGTGTCCATCACTCCATGGTGGGGGGGGGAGGTGCTCAGGAACATGCGCCTGGAATGCTTTCTTTGGTTTTAAAACCTGATTTTCCAAGTTTTAAAAGCCTAATGGACTTCCAGTATCTCAAGGTAATGACCAGCTGCACACAAAATTTAAAACCTTAACATGAGATAAACCAACTTATTTGTATGAGAAAACAAGTTGTTTCCCAGAAATCTTTCCTAACTTTTGAGTTGCCATGCCTGGAAATTTCCTGCAGTGAACGCAACGCTGCACACACCCAAAACTCTTTATTTAAAGGATGATTTCGGTATTTTTCCTTATTAGCCTTTTATACAAAGTTGAATAGACAATTCTGAGATTAACAGCTAAAGTAAAGCTGTTAGTAATTTCCCCCAAATAGGTTTTTCTGAATCCCTTCTGAAAGTAAAAGTAATAATTACAATGAAAGCTGGATTAGAATTTGAACTAGGTCTTCTTCAATAAAATAAATAAAAATAGACACTTCTAAATATCACATCAGGCTAAGACAGTAGTTTCTAGCCCAGATGAGAGTGTTAAGAATTACCCCTGTAAATTTTTGGGGGGTTTCAGAGCATACACACATAGAAAATACACTATTTGCGACAGTTTGCTTGTCCCCGTTGAGACCAAACATTTTTTTTAAAAATCGAAACAAAAACACAATTTTCAAGAACTGTTCTCCACTTGACATCTTGGTTTTCCTTTATTTCCCTCCTCAAAAGCAAGGATTTTGTTTTCTGCATGCCCTTTCACAGAAGATGCAATGAGCTCCTAGCAATGTGAAAAAAAAAAGCCCATGTCAATGAAGAGCACAAGTGCACAAGCTGCTCTCACTCCCAGTACCAAATGCCTCCAAGTTAAATATTTACACTTGAAAATTAACTACTGACACTGCGTAGCAAATTGTTGTAACTTGGCCAACACGATTTACATTCTGAATTTTCTGAGAAAGGTTCCACATTGGTAGAACAGGCAGCACAATGGATTTCAAGCCCATAAATAAAGCACAAGACTACAAGCAATAAGAATAACCAATATACTCCCTCCTGAAAGAAAGCATGGGACAGCTCTTCCTTAAGACCACCTCAAACAGTTCTCTCCAAGCAAGAGCCCACTATTTCAGAGTACATTGCAAACAAGATGATCCTTCCATAGGCATACATCTTGGATGCACAAAATCCAGATAGCAAGATGCAAATATCTAGGATTTCCCTTTTTTTCCTGTGGAAAACGCTTTGGTTTTCAAAGAACACAGTTCAGGGCTTTAGGATGGTTTGGATTTTTTTTGAGAGTTGGCTCCTTTTTTTGTTTTGGAGGATGGAGAGAAAGGAAGAGGCACTGTTTGTTTTGCATTTTGGGCTTTTTTAATAAAAGGCCCCATCTTTTACTTGTACTAAAAACAAACTCTACTCCTATTTACTGGGATGTTCAGGATTCAAAGCAACTCTGTTCTGCCTCCTTCACCAAAGAGGCATCTCAAACCTCTCCAAGGACAATCTAGAAAGCTCAAAGCTGGAAAAGTTTCAGCAGACATAAAACCCATCCAGCTTGCGAGGTTTCTCTTCTGTAACTATGGATTCAAAAGAGCCAGACTGGGAGGTAAGGTTTGGGAATTTTTTTAGAGATGAGGAAGAGGGGGAAAAAAGCATGAACCTCACTCAAAAATAGAACCTGAGGCAATTATCTGATGTAAAAAGTTTGCTAATTGATGAGCGGTCAACTCAGCTGCATCACAAATTCTATCAGGAGATAAATTTATTAAGGTGAAACAGTGCTAACAGGACAATTTCCTTCCAAGCACTTTTTCTTTTTTTTGCTGCTTTCAAGCTACAAGAAATCCCCAATAAACTCACAGAGAATACTTTTCTGTTTCTTTGGGAGAGTTTCTGGTGGCACCAGAAACCAAGCCAGGGAACACTTTCCTTCAATCACAGCTCAGTAAAACATTAATAAAACTTAAGATACAGAGTACAAAGAACTTTTTGATGATACGAGTATTTGTGTTTGTCTGACAGACCCCAATTGGTAGAAGGAACAACTATCAAGGGTGTTTGTTACAAAAACCCACAGTTCTCCTGGGATAATCTCTAGCAGAATACACAATACTAACACCAAAGGGCAATTAATAAAACCCCAAAAGTTCCTTGCCTTGGGGCATCTATAGATGCTGCTCTCATGGCATATTGCTTTGATACATCACTTTAAAGTAGGACACTTATTTTTAGGGCACAAAACCGCTGCAGGAACCTGCACACATCATGGTGAGCTGCTTGGAGGAGCATCAGGATTCCATGGCCAGCTCCAGGCACAAACCCTCAAACACAAACACCAAGAGAACTTTGCCATTTTAGAGCAATTTTTTTCCACCTTTTGTCTAAAATGTCATCAGCATCATTACAGATCCTGAGGGCAAGCACATCTTTGGTGAGATTTCTGAGACTTCAGTAAAATTTCTCTGGAGATGAACCGCAACTCAATAAATTGGATTCTTCTGAACAAACCTGTCACCTTAACTGCTTGTTATTTTCTTATTGGCAAATGATTACTCTTCACTTAGTGAGCAATCTAAAAATAACTTCTTTACAGAAATTAAGCTCTTACACTTCAAAGATAATCCTCACTGTATTAGATGATCTCCAGATTCCTTGTCTGAAAATGCAGAATGGGATAGAAACCAACACACATGGATAGAAATACCCCCATATAGAGATAGAAACCTGTCAATTTAATTTGCCTCACCCTGCTCAAACCATTTGAAAGAAGGGATCTTGTCTAAACCCCCTCCACAGTCAGTGGAGAGGATCATTTCTTCCATCCTTAGGACAGATTTCTGAAATTCAAGTGAAAGCAGCTGCTGAAATTGCCAACCTCTTATGGCACAGAACTAATCTAAAACCTAAGTTAAACTGCACAACAAATTTCAGTGGATTAAATGAGATTAAAGGACTCCCATTTACTTGTGGGGAGCACATGCATGCACACGTGCTTGTACACAAGATAGAGAGCAGTTCTGCAGCTGCTTTCAGCCCAGTTCTGGAGTTGCTTTTGGCCCTAAGCATGTGACACAACTGGGAAAATATGTACAAGCATACAATACCTAAATAATTCAAAGCCTGCAATTTCAATAGTCTTCATCCTAGAAAAATCAATCACAGCGCTTCCACGAGTGATAGTATTCTCAGTCCAGAAATAGCAGTTTGTTCCCATTTACAGCAGATGATGGCTAAAAAGCACAAAGGGATCTCTGTGCAGGTCTGCATCTGAGTTACAGACAGAGGTTTCAGTAAAGAAACAAGCAAGAAATTCAACTTTTGCATCCAGATCCGAGCAGAGCTCAGCCCTGAAACAACAGACAGTGGTAATTCTGACAGGCTGAGGGGTTTGCTTCCTTTTGGTGTTCATGGTGTCAAAAAGGAGGTTTGTATTTATGGGATATTTCAAAAATTTTTATTAAAAGACAGAAAAATACATAATAAAGCAACAGGTTATAGAGGCTGGCTGAATGCCAAGCACACTAGCAGTTTTGGAGGCACCCCTTAAATTTATTCAGCCCATTGCATTTTCATAGATGTACCATACATTTTCAAACTTGTCTATAAACTATTTGCCATATTTTAGGAACTGTTTTCTGTGGCCATTTTTTGAGACTTCCTTTTTCGAATAAGCATGTTTCTTGGCAGTAGTTTAAATTTATTTTTCTTCTTAGTTTTGAATCAGGCTGTGGCTTTTAATTTTTACAGATGGTTGGTGCTGGTAACTAGTGTATCAGTAGCAGGTATTTTTATTGGTGTTATTTACTCAAGCAGGTAGTACAGACACTTTATCAGCCTATGTTTCTCTAAAAGAAAATTACCTTAAAAATTATTTTAACACCACACATATAGTATTCCTTAACATTTGCAGAAAGCCAATACCATAATATGCATTTATATAACAGATATATAATATCATAATATATAATTAAATATATATTATACAATGGAGTCAACATTCAGCTGCACCAACCCAGCCAGCAGCAGAGTTTGTGGGGAAGAGCTTAGCAAGTGGAGAGGAGGAAGGTAAATCTAAACTTTCTATACAAGCCCTGAGCAGAGGCTGCCAGCCCTCCTTTGCAGTGGCCATACCCACACAGGAAGTCATTAATCCTCTTTATGACACAAAAACTGATTGAAAGGGACCTCCAGCAAACCCAGAGAAAATGCCTAACCACATCAATGTAAACCATGCTACACTAAAAAAAGGACAACAGTGGCTTGGTTAATATTCAGGGTGATATTAAAGGCATCAAAAAATAAAAAAACCAGACCCAAACCATTCATTTACTCAAACTAGACCTTTGTGATCTACAGGTATTATAGCATCAACAGATTTAGTCATTTTTATAGCACTTGGCATAGAGGAAAAATAATTTCACTGGATTGCTTGGTATCTAAATATGTTCTATCTCAAACATGCAGACTATTCTCTAATGTTTTCTTATCTACTTGCATCTTCCTGCTGAATGCTCCAAGTCTAAATATTAAGCACATATAATATAAAGATGCAAAAATAAGCGCTCATGGTTGGCTCTGCTTGTAACTAGCATTTCCAACCTAAATAAGGCAACCTAAATAATCAGTAGATTGCAACTGCAGCAAGGAGGGGAGCTGAGGGAGAGGCAATAAGGGGTGGGGAAAATGAGCAGGAGCCAATTTTTACAAGCACCTGTAAGAGGAAAACCAGCATCTGCTTTACATCTCAGGCTGTACACTGCCACACAGAACCCCAAATTAGTTCCTGAGTCACTGGTTGACTGCACAAAGATTGTGAAGCAGCTCCTCTGTGACCTTTTCTACAGTGGATGCAGACAAATATTTGAGGCTGTCTCAGTAGATTCTTTCTAAAAATAAGAGCTCCTGTTTATATCAAAGCAGATATATTGATCATAGCTGAATTTACACAGAGCAGAGGTGGCACAGGCAGATGCACACCAGGCTTGCAGAGCACTTGGTCAAGAGCTCAGCAGGCTGTGTGTCAGCACTGCCACTGGCAGAAGGCTCTGCAATGTGCACATCTCACCAAAGATGGTGAGAGCTGAGGCTTTTGAGTTCCTTTCTCAGGATGCTCTACACTTTGCAGCATCAGCATCACAAAAAACCCAAGAACTTCCCTATAAACCATTCATCTGAGAATGCTGGTCAAGAAATTGTGTTTCTACTGCTCATTAGAGAGCACAAAAACACCCCACAAAAACCCAAACAAAAAAAAAAAAAAAAACTAGAAAGCTTCGAAACATCCTGCCTAGATTGTTAGAAGTGTGGTTCCCTCCCTGTCTGGAGGAAGGAGGTGTGTGCAGGTTAACTCCTCTCCCATGCCTGAGGTGCTTTGTCCTTGCTGGCTCTGACTACTAGACACATGAACCAACACAGAAACAGCCTTGAACTATTTCCAACCTACATGCAAGCCTGAAAATCCACGGAACTGAAAATGAAAGAGGTAAAAGAAACACTAGGATAACATCTTCAAGGCTAAAAATAGCTGAAGCATTTAGTCTTATGTAAGAAATATAAAAAATTGATCAGAATTAATGAGCACAAGCACGTGAAAGGTTTTTGACACACCTCATGACCCTTGCAACTTAATGGAATAACCCATACTATATTCACTATTTGGTAGCTGTAACTCAGCAAATTCAGATGTCTATTAAGGTGCACACCAGTAACAATGAGGAGCAACAACCAGAGGAAACTTAACTGTGAGATGTCAAGGGTCACTTCCATTTCCTCTCCCCAGGTCAGCTCGGCTGAAATCGCTAATGACCCTTTTGGTGATTAAAGAGCAGGGTTCAGAACCTGCTGGGAGAGATTCTTCTGCCTGGCAGATGTCCTCAAAAATCTGCTACCCACAGACAGCCCAAGGACAGCAGGAAACTCAAAGCTATCAGGATGGTCTTTAAAGTACACCAATTGGAAATGTCTCTAAAAATGTGGCTTTTTAGCACATCAAGGCCTGGATGCAACACTTCCATGTGTAGACTGGGGATCCCCATTGTCCTTATTTCAAGTTATTTACAGCACAATGGCTCAATCAGAAAAGTAGTGTTACAAAAACAGTTACGTTATTTTAAGTAAATTACTCCCACTTAAATCCATACATTTCCCGAAACATTCTCTTATTTTGAGTCATTGTATCATTACCAGGCACAGACAGTAAATGAGCATTCAAAAGCAAATGGTGAAACGATGACAGAAAACATCAGAGACAGCCCTATGCAAAATTACAGAAGATCTTTTCAAGGAGGCAAAACATATGTTTGTGATTTCTTCAGAAAGATTAAACTGGAAGCCACCAATGGGAAATATTCCATTTAAAGATTCTTATTTAATTTTAAAAAGCCCTTCCTATTTTCAAAATACATATTTTACAGCAGAGTTCCCAAAGCTCAGTTATTGCACCAGCACCTCATGAGAAGGGCAAGAACTGCTTTGAGCTGATCCATGCCAGTGCAGATGGCAATTTCTGCAAGGAGCATCTCTGGCTGGTGCTCTCCAGGAAAGCAGAGCTGTTCCACAAATCTCAGGTGCTGGGGCACAGCAGGGTTTGGGCTGTGCCAAGGGCAGCATGACAGAGTCAGAGCTGCAAACCCTGGGCAAAGACCGAGTGTCTGTGCTTGTGGCAGGGAGAGGGAGAAACTTGAATTTGTATGAAGAGCAGATTTTGTGAGGTGATATAGGAGCACAGATATCAAGTGTGCCACCCTTTACTTATGATAAAAACATGCTGCCAAGACAGGTTCACCTTTTTTTCTGTCACCAGAAGCATTACCCCCCCTGGCAGCCAGAATCCCATTTGCCAGCACACCCAAGGTCCAAAGTCAACAAGTTGACAAGCCCAAATGAATTTCACACCTCAGTTTATCCTCTTTGAGATGCTACCACAGAAGGAGTTCTCCACAAAGCAAAACCAGCACTCTCAAAACCAGGCATGCTGCATTTGGCCAAAGCACAGCCCACACAAACCAAAGGGTTGCAGCAGACAATCCTCTCTGCCTCGCTGTCACCCAGCCATTAACCTTTCCTAGAGAATCCAGTGCATCCCAGCCAGCTCAGATACCCACACCCAGCAGCCAGGAAGGAAAGCCTGCATAATTGCTCTGATGCTGTGTCTCCTGCCATCCCTCTGACACTGCAAAGCCCATCTCCCTCCTGAAGCTACCTGTTCTGCATTCACAAAGTTGTCCACTCCTAAAGAAACTCAGGAAAAATTAATTGTTCTCACAACACAGGGAAATAACAGCAATATTCCTCAAGAAGCAGCCTCCACCAATTTCCAACTGGGATTTTCCCCAAGTTGTTATTTTCCTTATCAAGCTTTTCTTTGCCAATTTCTTCCATTTAACTGCTTGCATCCAGGCAGGAAATACGCATTGGATGCTTTTGCACTCATACAGGCCACCTGAAATACAGGTGACTTTAAACACCATGCTTCTATGTTGACAATGAAAAGAAATCAACACATGCATAAGGTAGAATTCAATTCAGTATGTCTAGCAATCTGAAATGTGACATTCAGGCTAGCTCAGACACCAAAGCTTTAGCTACATAGTCAAGGCAGAGTTAAGTAGCTCCCAAAAACGCAGCCCACCCCACCTGTTTCACATTTCTGTGATCATCTTTAGCCATAACTGCCTTTCCCTACACAGCTGTAAGGGATTGGCTCTAACGAGACAATTTAAACACCTGCAGGGAGGTAAAATGAGCCCTACACCCAAAGAGCTACATGAAGAATTACAATTCTCAGAATGAAAACTTAAAGCATTTTTCTCTAAAGGCATACAATGCTATTTCTTTTAAAATCTTTCATAACACAGCTAGATTCTTCCAATCACAGTAACTTATTCATTGTGGTCCACTAAGCAAATGGTATTTCTGCCCATATGCACACACAACTGTGTAGGCACAACTTCAGACATCTCAAAGACACTCTTATAGTTCCCAAGAGTAGATAGGGGTTTTTTCCAGTTTTTGTTTGGAAACAAAAATCAAAAAAGCCTCATAATACAGCCATTGGAAAGATGGCAGCTAAAACCCAGAAATATCTGTTTATTTAGGTTGTTATTCAAGCCCTGGAGTTGCAGGTTCAGAAGGCAGAGCACACCCCACAGCACCATGTGCAGTATCCAAAGACCAAACAACAGCCCCCTTTCTTATCAGACTCCCATGTGATCGTGGCAATATCTGCATTCAAGAGAAAAACATTGGACTCTACAATTTTCATCCAAGTGGGAAGCCATACACATCCTGATCATAAAGCATCTGTGCAAGTCTGTGCAACTGCATCCTCACAAACCTGTCTGAACATTTGTTTGCATTTACCGAGACATCAACCTCCTTCCATGGCTGTTACATCCTGACTGTACAATGACCATCACCAGGGAAAGACTGCACTGACAAAGAGGAGAATCCTCTTTACTCAACAGCATACAGAACTCATTACCGAAGTTAAAACTGCTCAGAATAACTGGTGCTAGGGCTGCAGGCAGCTGACTCAGGCTGGCCTGGGGAACCAGCCAGGACATGGAAAACAAAGGGCTATGGACATGTGAAATTACATGGATTATAACATGGAGTGCTAACTTTGAGGAGCTGACAGGAGGCACAGGCGACATTGTAAGAAATGGCCAGATTCAACACACAATTTAGAGGGAGTTGTCAGAGAGGAATAATGGTGCAATTATGTCAAGACAAACATGACCACCAGTCCTGTATTACAAAACTTTGCATGCCTCCTTTCAGTGTGTTTCTGAGGGAACCCTGTTCCCTCACAGGCAGCTCCTCTCCTCTCTGCCTGGCCAAACTCAAACCAGCCCTCACCCACCAACTAACCCTGTCTGCCCCTCAAAAAAAACTTCTTAACTTGTCTGGCTCTTGCACGACCACACATCCCTTCCTCCTCACAGCACAGCCAGCAACCTCCAGCCCCAAACTGCAGCAGCCCCTGTGTGTCTAGCCCCAGCTCCCACGGTCACTAATTACCTGCTGCCCCACTCCTTTATAAATTGGACAGCACAGCTGTTTCCACTCAGTAATTAGTGCTGTAATTAATCAGCAGTGATTGCCTCCTGCACTATCCACAACAAATGTCACACTTAGTGCAGGACAGTATTGGAGTCCTCCAGGGAGTGTTCCGGGGACAGCAGTGCCCAGGTAGCCGTGTCAGGAATATGAAATAACAGCTGAATCATGTCTCACTTGTTGTGTGGGGTACCCATCAGGAGCTCTGCTCCTTGATCTCCTTGTGGACCAGCACAAAATAACCAACCTGCACTCCAAATCCTAGCACAAGTCTCAACCCTGCTTGTGCACTCAGGAGGAGCTGGGCAGGGCTTGTTCTCTCTGATTTACACCCAGGCTCAGGGATAAAGCATCCCAGTATTGCTGGGTCTGTTCCAGGCTTGATGACATCAGTGGCTAAGCACCATTTCATAGCACGGATCTTATTAAAATTAAATGCCTTATTAATTTCTTTGCATGCATCTCCTAGGGTGATATCTTCACACAAGCACACACAACATAGCTGATGAAGAAAGAAAATTAATTTTCCAAGCCTATTGACCTGGCATGTTGGGAAGATGAAGAGAGTTTTTAATACTGGAAGATGTTCATATTACACACCATGTAAATATATTAGAGGAGAAGCAAATAACTGCAGAGAAGACATTTCTTTTTCAACCTTCCAATAGGAAAGAAATATAGCTTTTGTGGAGATACGAGACTTTCAGAAAGTTGATATCCTAACACAAAAATAAATTAGAATACAGTCTGATCCTCTAACTGTCCAAACTCCAGTCTTTACATCAATCTCTCAAACAGCCCCTGACAGTCTGTCAGATCTTTGTTCAGTGTGTTATAGCTGCAGAATCAGGTTTAGATACCTTCTACTGCTGTTATCAGGACAACTAGCTCTATGAGCTAGAGGTTTAAATCCTAAGATGACAAGTGGGGCTTTCCATCTTCTGCAGAAATTCTATCTTTAAACAGTATTCTAAAATAGTATTCCAAGGCAGCACAGGGAGAGGAGTAATGAAATCCACCAATGTATTAAACCATCTGGCTGAGCTTACATCACATTCCTTTTGAAGTACCAAATACCAGCAATACATGCTAAAAGAATAAATTTCCTTCCCTCTGATATTTGTGGAAGTGGCTCCACACAGGGCTTTCCCATCCATATTTCCCATAAATAATGAGCCCTCTGGCCCTACAGCAGGCATTCCAAAATCCTGAGGGGCACTCAGTGTGTTCTTGGCTCTGGTGTTCTGCAGCAGAAACCTTATAGCACAACAGACACAATCTCAAGAATGCACACTCCAAAAGAAAAGTAAAAAAATGTTCTGGTGAAATCAGAGCAAATTCAAGGCAAAGCAAGATAACAGCAGAGCCCTCAATAAGAATGTTAAGTACTGGAAAAACAGATAAAGAACTGCTGTCCCACATGTGCTCATTTGGATACCAGCTCTGCCTTGAAACACCAGGATGTATGTTCCAGTCAAATGCATATCTCTCCACAGAAATACTCCAAGCTCTGCAAACCACACTGCAAATTAAAAGCATTTAAGGAGATATCTAAGCATGGTGCTCCATAGAAAGTAGCAGAAGTTGCATCTTCAGCATTAAAAACTTCCTGCAATGTTTTTTTGAATTATTCATACTTGGAGATGTGATCCTTTTTTAAGCACTTCACATTTGACCGTGTGCCATGATACATTCCCAGGGCTTCTGCCAGGCACCTGTAAAGCTCCGTGCTCAATTATTCTAAAGCTTGATGTCTGAATTTTTTAAAATTTTATTTTAAAATGCTTTCGTTGTCTTTAAGAACTGCCAGTAGCAAGTCCCTCTTGTCATTTTTTGACTGATTTCCTGGCATGTATAACAGCTTTTATCACTGCATGCAAGTTGGGACACAATTTTTCATCTCTCATGATCTTTCTTGACACCCTTTGCCTTAAAGCAGAGAAAAGCCTTCAAGTCATGTTCATCTTAGTCTTTCACTCTCTGCTTTTATTTCTGACTTTTGCCACAAAGGCTGAAAAGACAAGAGATGCTCAGTTACTCCATCCCAGTCATCACCGTGCCATTGCAAATCCAATTCATTGCAATCCATTTCAAATCCAACATTTAAATGAAACTATTATCTCTTTTGGTCATCCTGCAAAGCCAAAAAACTAAATGAAGGATCTGTTTTTTCAGCATATTCCCTCATGAATGTGCTCATCTCTGATTTAAGCAATAAGCTTAGTTACACTGAACAAATAGCAAACAATTCTCAAAGAAAACCATGGAGAGACTTTTTTGAGAACTCAGCAATGTGGGCTGCTACATGCAGGACCAGCACATCCCAAACACCCGCTAACAAACATTTCACACTCACAGAATTTGTGCAGTTCAGCCAAAGCCAGCGAGAATCTGCCAGGCAAGATAGTGGAGTTCTATGGCTAAAGCCATTCACTGATTAAAGAATTCAAATTTTGATGCTGCTGGAACTAAACATAACTGCTATCTGCAGCTCTCATGCTTTTTTCCCTTAAATTTTCACTTAGGTGAAAGTGATGTAAAAATTTCATGTAATCCACTCCTAGCTATCTCTCCTGGATACAGTCACACTAGAGTTCCCTTAAACCCACAATTAAACTGGATCACTTTCAATTTTCACCCCATAAATGCCTTTTACTTCTCTCTGAAGACACCAATTTGAATTTAAATTACACCTGAAAACATTCTGTGCATCTATACAATTTATAATAGGCAATAATAACCGGCAATATACAATTTATAAAAGTAATAATAGGCAATTTAATTATCATATGTGAATTTCAGCACACAGGTGAATCTTTTCTCCCTGCACGAGTCTATTTGTTCACAACTCCAGAGAGTAATGACTAATGCGGATTTCCTCTGCTTCCTTAATGACCCTTGGGTTTCTGTGACTTCATTTGCTGACTTTGCTGTCAATATGTTAAATTTATCCTGAGGAAATCAGACCCCTTTGTACTGTATCACACAAGTTGCAGTTTCAAAATCATTATTTTTGCCAATAATACGGGAGGCTGAATATAACTGCTGCCTGAAAAGTTGAGCTGACTTACAAGAAAGGAGACACAAGCATTCTTTTTCCCTATGTGGAAGATTATTTCATCTGACAAAAAGTGTTACAACAATATCTGAGGTATCAATAATCCATATTAAACTACAAACATTACACATTCAATTTAAACATTGAGGCATCTTAAGAAGTCTTACATCTAGCCAGCCATACTGCAGAATGGGAGCCTTTTTTCCTCCCTTGGAATAAAGAATCTGAAATCTGATCAGTAACAAGACTTTGTTCCTACAATGCCTTTAGGAAGAAATGTTGAGTTAATTACTCAATTAGAGCATATTTACTTTGTAATTATAATGTCATGTTCAGTCATATTTAATTGTTTTTTCCAAAATACCCGAAGGGAACCGTACACATGGTGGGTTAAAACCTGAATATTTTAGATAAATAACAATAACATTTGGAGAAGGATAGTTTAAATATATCATAGAGTATTCTTTAAGGTTAAGTGGGTCTCAGACAATATTTTCCTAAAAACAATTAACTCTTTAGGGTTTATGTACAAAATTCTAAAAGAGTTCCTGTGCAATCAGATTTCTCTATATTACTGTGTGTGGTTTGAAAACCACTAAGTTTCCAGTTACCCTTAATAATGTCTTTATTTTAATCTCTGTCTTTTATTAAAGAATCACATTTTCGCTCTCTCCTAAATTTATTGAGTTTCTTGGTGCCCAGGTGAGATGTGTGGATTTCTTTTATTTCTTGACTGATGCCAGGTTAAATAACTTTATTTTCCCCCCTACACACAAAGGTTTTAACTGGTGACATTGGGACATCTCCACAGATACTGATTGCAATACAGACAGTGGGTACAGTGTGGTGGGTTTGCTTGCTGTGAGGGCATTTAATTCTGCAGCAGGCTGCCCAGTGAGTCTGGGGAAGCTCCATCCTTCAGGATTTTCCTGGACATGTCTCTGAACAAACCCCTTTAATCAGACCTGTTTGGAGGAGGGTGTTGAGCTGCCTAGCTCCAGCAGCTCCCTCCCATCACACAGCACCACTACAGTGAGTCCTCACTTGTCAGAAATGCAATTTTGGCAGTGAAACCTGAGCCAGGGAGAGCAGCACCGCCCAGAAGTGTCTTTTTGGGAAGGATGCCTGGCAAGGTGACACACCCTGGCAGAGCAGCCCACCTTCAAAGCCATCAGCAGTCAGGTCTCAATCTAATCCCCTCCTGAGCATGGACTGTGCTAATCATCTCTCAGCTCCAGATTGCAAGAACTCAGCCTTGCTATCTGGACAACTGCCAGTGTGACCAAATAAAGACAAAATATGATTCCATCAAATCTTCTGTCACCTTCTACAGCACATACATTAATCTTTCCTCCTTTTTTTTTTTTTCCCCTCCCATACCTCTCATGGACCAGCAAAGGGACTTATCCAAACCATACAATCTTTCATGTTGCATTTGGATTTTAGGGGGACATTCAGTCAGGTCTTTTGTTCGGGGAATATACGCAGTACACCTATGACTCTTCCAGACCTATCCTGAAACCATCTCCAGTTCTTAAAGAAGTTTACTCCACTCTCATGCACAGAAACTCTTCCAGGGACTCTTTCAGAACAGAATATTTATATTTACTATCAATTGCACCCTGGTGCATTTCATAACAACACTGCAAGAGCAGCGGTGGCCTCTGTGATCATAAAACATCACCAGTGGATATCAGAAATCCCACTGCACTGCCTGAATCCATCACTCCCCTCTCTGCACTGAAGACTGACTGGCACTTCTGCTCTCATTAGAAAAAAAAAAAGCAAGACTGGGAAAAAAAATAAAGCTTGGCATAATTTAAATGCACAGCAATGGTTTACTCCAATAAAACAGAAAATTTACAAAAATTTTTATTTTTTTTAGATTGTTGGTAATATTACAAAGAATAAATGCCAATTTTATGTTAGATCATGGAGGAACTACCAGAAAAAGGAAGAGTTCAGTGGCCACCAACATGTCAGAATGCTTGATAGTGTTTTGTCTTTTTAAAATTAATGATGCTGAAATCCAGTAATAAACATTTAATGAATACACTTGCTCTCAAATTCGTATCATCCCCACTATCTAAATAAAACCAGTGTTTCAGATAAATGATTGACTAAAAATATACTGGGTTTGTGTACAGCTTTGAAAAAAAAGGAGGCAATTGAACCATTTAATAACATTGTGTTTTGTAAGGCATATATCTGCCACTGGTAAAAGCCTTCTTTGGTGTTGATCTGATTTGTTGTGTTCAATAATTTAAGGGAGACTTTTACTGCACACAGTCACATCTGTTACACTGGTTGATAGTCAATAAATTTAGAGAACCCTTGCTCAGAAGAGCTCTTCTATTTGCTGTTCCTGAACTTGAATGACTCTGTTCCTTTCATTATTTCCCAGAAAGGGTTAAACAAGACACTTCCTAGCAACTCCACAGCCACAAAGACAATCCACACACACACAAGAAGTTAATCTAAGAGTGACTTAAATACATTCCTGAAGGCTCTACTGTCAATTTTCACAAATAAATAAAGCACACTATATTATGCAGAATGTTTAAGTACTGTCACTAAACATTATATTGAATATTTTTATATATTGAATTAAATGCTTTACACCAATCAAAAGTTCCAAGTACTTTGAGGCAGAAGATAATACTTCGTAAGTACAAGTGTTTATTGTGAAATCGGGGGAGGTTGGAATGCTAGTGCTGCATCTTTAAACAGTCATTCAGACTCTTTTTCTCCAAAAATCCTGAATATAAGCTGCTTCAGACCACCTGGAGGTATTCTTTATGCCCCATGACTAATGCCTACTCTGACCAACCTTTCCAGCAAAACAAGAGCCCAGGAACAAATACTCAAACATGACGACTAAGTTTGCTAATCTGGTCACTTTGTCACCATGGAAAGAGCATGGTTTCTCCTGCACATGAAAACATTGCCCCAAAACAAACAGGGAACAAAATTGGTATTCTGAAAATAGAACAGAAAATCAAAGCAAGCATCCAATAGATTCTAGTGCCCATAGCCAATGGTTTGGTTGTAGCATGCACAGCATGAGACAGATTTCAACTCTTCAACTGAAATCAGCTGTCAAGTGAACACAAGCATGTCTATTTATACCTGCAAAGTTAAGGGGAATATTTGTGGGTTTGACCCTCATTTCAGGTCAGAAAATGCATTAGGGATTGTGCTTGTGACTTGACCCTCTCGCTATCAATAGGCTTCTGAGAAATAAAGGGTATACTAATTAGTTCTTAATTTAACAGATACAAGAGATACAAGGACTATGAAAAGTGTCTTACAGGGAAACATTTCAAGAACAGGGTATGTGCAGGTTAGGAAAGGAGGTTGCAAGAAGATCTAATTATGGTTGACAAATACCTGAGGGGGTTCTTTTTCTACAAGCAGCAGGTAGAAATCTGTTCAAAATATGCAATAAGGACAAAGCCCAAAGGCATTATCTGAAATTGAAGGCAGGGTAGTTCAGACAAGGTATCAGAAAGGGCTTTTCACTCAGAGGATCATTGCTGTACGGAATAAATTATCTACCAGGGGTTCTTCAACCCGAATGAATTTTATTCCCGGGTGGGCAGCGGGGTCTGGGCGCTCCATCCGGAGAGCCGCGCTGGCCGCAGCATCCCGGGCTCCGCAGCATCCCGAGCTCCGCAGCATCCCGGGCTCCGCAGCCCTGCAGTGCCACCTTCCGGGAGAGCCACCCGGGACCCCCAGCCCCTGCCCAGCCCAGCCCCGGGGCTGAAAAACCACAGCAAAGCCTCTGCTTTGGCTCCTTTCCTGCCGCATCTGCCAGCCCCGATCCCCCCGAGCCGCGGACTGAGCGCCCGGCGCGGCCACCCCGGGGCCGGGCGGGCTCGTTCCGCTCGCTCCCTCCGCAACACGCGGGTTTGCAAACCCATTCTCTCTTTCATTTCCAGAGAGCAAGTTTTCTAGAGTGTTACGAGGGAAAGCACTAAAGATGCCCAGCTAGGATTCCAGCCAGTCCCGCATGTGCCTTAGATGTGATGCAGTTAGTTTGGGAAGGTTTTGCTGGCGCTTCTTGGGTGGGGTTTGGGCATTTTCTAGACAAACGTAAGCTGTATCAATGAATAACTGTTATTTAAAAAACACACTCCATTGTACAGCCAAAAATGAACATGGGGTTTGAGCAGCAACAAACAACATGCTATTTACTTGCCTTTGTGCAATAGGAGGCTGTAATGAAAGCACAGCAGGCTTAGCATCAAAAAAATGAGGAAATTCTTACTTTAGGGTCAAAGATTTTCAGGCTACGTAGTCACATTGAGAAGTGTAAAAGAAGTCTGTTACAAATCTGCCCAAACCGGCATTTAAGAGGCCAACAAATCCCTTTGAAATGCAATTGCACTTCCCCACAGCCCGCCCAGTCTAACTAATGGCCTCTCAGTGCTTTATTTATTTCTTTGCTTGGAGTGAGCCCTGCTGGAGCAGCTTCCCTGCTGCCCAGGTGTGAGAGCTGCCCAGGTAGGCTGGCAAGGGCTGGCTGCTGTCAGAGCTGTGCAGGCAGCAGCTGCTGGCAGAGGCCCGCTCACGTCAGTCACATCTCCACAACAGACATCAACATTTGTCTTGCACCGCCAGCACCTGGAACATTCACCTTGTTGCCAGGGTGTAAGAGCAAGGGCTGATCCAAATCAGTCTTCCCTGTCAGCAGCAAGGAGCAGACCTGGCTTCATTTTCTGCCCCCCCGCTATCACTACCTTGCAATCTGCGCTTGCTTTAGTGGCTCCATTCCACGTTGTGATGGGTTTGCTCCCATCTCCTCACCACCAGCTTTTCTTGACTACTGATCAATTTAACCTGTCGGGTGCTGTTTGCATAAAATAAAAATAGATTGTAAATAAATGGCAATCCGAGCACTCTCAGGGAACAGAACCCTCTTCCACTTGGCTGATTTTCTGTTTGCTTTACAAGTTGCTCTTTCACCTAGGAGTAATGACAAGCTGCATCAAGAGACAGATGCAAAACTGTTCCTCCAATTATATAATCACTGCAGCTGATAAGGAGGAAGCTGGATTTAGGTTGCCATAGCGTTGGCATATTGCTATGGAGGCTGAGCTCTTCATCCACTTTATCAGCTCTGGACCAGGAAGAGCAGCCCAATTATGCCTGCCGAATGCATGTGCTGCAGACTCGCTCCCACTTGCAAGAAGCACTCTGGATCAGGGGCTGCTTCCTTTCCCCTCCCACCTCATTTCGGTGGAGTGGCGAGGGGTAGGGGTGCTGGGTGGCTTTATTCTTTTTAATCTGCGTTTAATCGGAAGGAGGGGTGATGTTATCTCTAAACCCCACCACCCTTCCAGCATCCAGCGCTCTGCCTCTCCCCATCTGTGCCTCCAGCCCCCTCCAAGGCTCGGGGCTACCTGGGGGCTCACCTGGGCCCCCGGAGCAGGTGTTTGGTGCCGGGCTCACGGTGGCCAGCGGGGAATTGTCGCCGGCCCTGGGAGGGAGGGGCTGACCTGAGGAGCAGGAGGGGGCGAAGGGGACAGGAGGGAGAAGCTGGCCGAGAATGGGGGTCTGCTGCGGGGACAGAGACACCCCAGCAGCCGCTCCCGGTGGAGAAGAGCTGCTCTTCCCTCGCCCAGGGGAGGAAATGGCTCTGCCTGCTCTGCAACATCGACGTGTGTGTGCAGCCAGGGCTGGAGGGAAGGGAGGGGAGGGGGTGACACCATGCAGGTAACGGGATAAAAATAACTTCGGGGACGGCAGGGGGGGCATGGGGGCGGGGGAAGGCTTCTGGAGTTTGGACAAACAAAGTTTTACTACAGGGAATAGTGGGGGACATTTGCTAACGCCGAGGAGCAACAGCACGGGTTGGTGTCCATGATGCAGGCGATCCTGCGAGGAGCTGGGCGAGAAATCGCCGCCCCGAGTAAAACCCAAGTTTCATTTTAATGCAGACACCCCATTCTCTCAGCATGGGCGCATGTATGGTGCACATGTGTGTAAACACATAATTCTGCCTTCCCCTCCCCTTTCGTGCGAGAGATTGGAAATAGCGTAAGAGAAGGGAAGGGCTCCTCTCCCTGTGCCTTAGGAAGCCGTACCCAGACGAGGCTTAGGAGGAGCGGGACGGGGTTAACTGGGAAAGATCCGCTAATTGCGGCTGCCCTGCGAGTTAATCCTGCTCTGACACGGGCTGTCCCCCGAGCCCCGGCCCCAGCGCGCAGCCCCCGAGCCGCCCGCCCCTTCTCGTCCCTTCGCCTGGCGAGGCGACCACGGCCACTTAAAGCAACTTTGCATTGCTCTAAGGAGCAGCCCGTGTTCTGCCAGGGCTGCGGGGTCTCGCCGGTTCCCCCCGGCCGAGGGGAGCCGTGTGCTCCGATGGAACCCGGTGTCAAAGGCTGTCCACTGCCCCTGCCCCTGCCCACGGCGGCGGCTGGGCTGAGCCCGGAGAGAAGGGACAAAGGGCAGAGCAGGGAATGGTTGCTAGGTCCTCGGAGGTAAATCTCAGGCTTACCTTGATGGTTTTCTTCTGGAATGTACATCCTCTTGTTTTCATTGACCATTTAAAACGAGTCCAGAATAATCCCTCCGAAAATCGGCTTGGTAAAATTGAAGGAAGAATGGAGCTGCAGATTTTCCCCGTTTATTATTACCTGATTCCCATTATTGCATCAAACACCAAAAACTGATCCTTTCCACTACTGCCTCCTTTAGTGAAATTGCAATGCATCCTCAGTACATCCGGGCCCCTTCCAAGAATTTAGCACAGCACCTCTGGCTGTTAAACCATAAAAAAGAACAGGAAGGGGGGAAACGAGAAGGGGGCGGGGGGGAAGGAAAAAAGCAAAAGCATCCAGGACAAAACCTCTGAGGGTTAAATGTCTTTTTAAAATCCACCAACTACAAGAGTAACAACAGGAGGAAGAGGAACAAAAAAAAAGGGAGATGTTCAAATGCTGCTGCTCCTCCTCTTCAAAGCCATTCTGAGCGCGTTGTGCTGGCAGGGAGCTGTTTCTGCAGAGGAAGAGAGCAAGTCCCAGCCCCTCTCTCCCTCCCCTCCCTCAGCTCTCCGCTCTCTCCACTCGCCGACAGACAGACACCCTGAACGCTTCCAGATGTTCCAGCTGCGGCGGCCGCACGCAGCTCCGCGCACGGCGTCGGAGCCGCCGGACTGGATCTGAAAGTTTAACACGCTGCCTGCCTGCCTCCACTGCGCCTGCCGGAGCCTCGCCACAGACATGACGTCAAGGAGGCGAGCTGGAGCCGGCTGCTGCCTGGGGAGCGGGGGACGGCGAGGGGAGCGGCGGGGCCGGGCCGGGGCAGGGCAGGGCAGGGACGGCGGCACGGCCCCGCTACAGCGGGGGATGGATGGCATCCCATCCCATCCCATCCCATCCCATCCCATCCCATCCCATCCCATCCCATCCCATCCCATCCCATCCCAATCATCTCTGTATATCATCCCTGCATCCCATGCCTGTATCCCGTTATCCCAGCCCATGCCATCCGCTCTCCCAGCAGCGGGGCTCTGCCCTGCGGTTCCAGCAGGGAATGAATGGAGTGTGAGCTGCATCTCAAGGCTCGCACGGTGCCCGGCGGGCTGCGGCTCTGCTGGAGCCCCCGCGGGCACGGCAGGCAGGCAGCGGAAGGGAGAGGTACCCAGCGGCGAGCTGCACAGACGAGAGGATGCACAGATGTTTAAACGGATTAATCAAGCTAGGATTTGCAAAATCCTCGGTGGAAACGCCGAAGTGCTCCGCTGGTATCCCACCACTTGCCTTAATTATGCCTGTCATTTGGCCCTCTCTAATTGAAGCCTCCGCAGAGAGCAAAAAACGACTCCCTTCAAATGAGATGCCAACTGAATGCAGTACATGTTAAACCTGTCTGGACTCTCGGAGCTGCCATGTTAAACAGGACATGCAGAGTCCTCAAACCCTCCCCAGAACCACTGCAGGAGCTGCCACAACCTGAAGAACTGAACTGTTGTGACATGCACAGAGGTGAACACCTGGAATACCGAGTCCCACTAGCAAACCCGTGGCTGTAGATTCTCACCATGACTGAGTATCCACCCAACAACACATGTATGCAACCCTGTGGAGCTTAAAAAACCGTGGTTATTTCCTTTCAAATTATTCTCTATGTTAAGTAGAAAAAAAGGAGCATTTACAATCGGTAATACCCCTATAAAATAAATACTTTTGAACAAACTTAGTGCTTTCTCTACAAATGCCTTTCAGTGGGATGTATCAAATGTACATCTCTTCATGTGGCTTTCTCCCTGCCACTTTAATTGAACTATCTCTCAGCTGGAACTGAAAATATTACAGAAAGCACCACCAGCTAACAGATTTATGGAGAGAAACAAAAAAAATCCAACACACCCATTTGGAACTACAAGAAAAGCTAGAATAGATGTAAAGCACTTACCAAAACAGGATGCAGCCAAAATACTTGTCCTAAATAAAGGTCATTTTGGTATCTAATAACCACTGATCATCACAACTTCAGCATTAGATGCTATTCAAAGGGTAATTAACCAACACCATATTGCCATTGACAGCATGTAGAGGCACAGCTTTATTTCTGACTCAGGGGAAAGAGTTCCTCTGAGCAATTAAAATACTCTGTCCTCTCTTGCCTAGTTTTTCTCTAATAATGTCACATGCACTTACCCATTTAACTTACCAGATCAGCCAAGATCACAGCTAGAGGTACAATGGCAATATATTGGCTTTCATTTTCATTTCAAGTTTCCTTTTCTTAAAAACGTCAAGTCCTCCTCTCACCATTATAGAAAGGACTGAACAGAAAATACTTCACTGCCTGCATTTGTTGTGCAAATGTACATTTTGTTTTTCTCTTGTGACCACAAATCCTTGCCATTTTGGGTTGTGCTAACTCCATTTTTTCCACCCGTGAGTCAAGTGAGCCTTGCATGATTCACCCTTCCATGGACCAAGTATCTCGGGGAGTAAGCTCATGCTGATCACCCCTGTCCAGAAATCAAACGCTGCTGGAGCACCTGTAAATGTTTCTTTGGCCTTTCTTGGGTCATATCCTCAGCTAGCTGAAGATTTATGCACAGTATTATTCAAACAGTTAAAATCCACATAGCCCTGCTGTATGCCAGCTCACATATGTATGCAGGCACATACACAAGCTGTCTCTGACACCTACAAATCTTTTTCTCCGTTCTTTTATCCCTCTCTCTCTGCCAAGCTCCCACAGTAGGACACAAGTTGGGCCAATTACCAAAAATCAAATACCAAAGAAAAATAGAACAAGAAACAAGACTATTAGCTGGCATTAATTTCTCCAGCATAAATAAAATGCTACTATAACTTGAGCTTTCCTTACTCAGCAATTGTAATAAAATAATTTCCTGTACAGAGAAGTGGAAAGAAACTGATTGTAGCATGAAGATGGAAAGATCCTGCTATGAATCAGGTGTCACAACAGTGAGCACCACACCTTCCCCTAAAGTATGTGTATTGTCCAAGTGCACAAAGAAGATGTAGTCCATGAAAACAGGCTTGGTAAAGAGCATTTGAAATAAAGCTGCTAGTAAGACTTTTTTTCTTAACATAATTACTGAAATGCACATTAAATATGGATTCCATCAGGTAAGAACTTGAGGTGCTAACCTTCACAGAATCTGGGAAAATTTGTCTTCTTCCGAGTTCAATCCCCACAGACACACCCAAAGAGCAGTAGACAAGTGAGAGATCAGCGTTAAAGAAAATGACTAAAGAATTGTTATTTCAGTACAAAACCAATTCAAAATCCCTGCCTGCCATGGCAGCCAGCACATTTGGTGAGATGGCCAGTGTAAACACCAGGCACCAGGGTATCTCACACTGGCCTGCATCACTGATTGTGGACTTCTTCTAAACTCATTATGAGGGACTGGAAAAATGATCCAATGCATATTCAGTATTAGGCCTCCCTAAGGCAGACATACAAATTTTCTATCCCATGCAATGGTGCAACAAGAAAAATAATTGTTCTCCAACTGCTCTGAGAACAATTGTGATGAGGGCCATATAAAGCACCAAGTCAGAGACTCCTGAAAAACTGCCATTTCAAGTTTTAAAGTGTCAAAAAATGACTTCTAGTGTACATACTGAGAACATTCTGTATGTCCATTCTGCACGTCAGGAATGTTTTGTTCTGTGCACAACACAGCAGCCCTTCCCTTTTATCCAGCCTTATAAAGAGTATACTGGGCACAACAAGTTCTTCAAAACCCAGTGTAGGACCTGCATCCATCTTCAGAACAGAAATCCTCTGAACAGGTTGTGCAGAACATTTCCCTGCTTCCCAAAGGAGGAGTTACTGTCATGCTCTGTGGAACAATGGGGCTGGAAAGCAGTGGGATGAAAGCAAACCAGAGTGTGCAAAAACTCTGCACTGAACTATTTTTATAACTTATAACATTATTTGTAAGTCTCTTTTAAGCAGTCTTAGTACTTGTACAATGACGTAGGGTTTCCACTGGGCCTACTGCACCGGCTGTCTAATTGCAGCAGATTATGCTCACACTATTTTGGCAGTAATGCCTTCTACTCTAAAAGGGTAAATTATTCAGAAGTGGAAAAGAAATGTATTTTGTCCCAGAAACAGTACTAATGTTCACAATACAAATGCAATTCCTTCCAGGGCCAGCTCAGAGAAATGGTGCCAGAGCTCTGCATTACTTTGCTGAAAGGGACTTTTTTTCCCCTGCAGATTTTAGGTTTTGAACCTCCACCAACATAGAAGGATTCTCATAAGAATCTCCACTTTCTTGCAATGAAGACTATGGGATTTTTTTTTCCCCCACTGATTTAAGGGAATCAAGGTATATGGCCCACTAAAGCATAAGGCCTAGTATTGGTAAATGACAGAAAATATTAGATCTAGTGAGAAAAAAAGGAAATAATGAAATAATTGACAGCTGGGTAGGAAAGCAGCTAGCAAGGAGAATAAATGGTCATTAAACACAGAAGAGAAAGATTTTATTCAAATTTCACTGGCTATCCAAGCTGTCAGCTGTGCTCTGTGACTCAGTGGGTAGTGGCAGGAGTGCTTTTTTAAATTCCAGCTGTAGAAATTTAAAATAAAAAATAATTGACTCTATCTAGATTGGTTACGTACTGATACAAGGAGATTTACACTCAACATTGTTTCATTGGCTTCTGCCAATTAAAAAAAAAAGGAGAGAAAAAAGCAAAATTGATGCTGTTAATAGTAGTCTAAGATAATCAGTTAAACAAAAGACATGAACTTATAATGGCTACAAGATGTGCAATAAAAATAAAATTTTATTCCAATCAGGCTACATTGGTGACAATAATCATGCAAACTCTTGAGTGTATCTTAGATACTTGCCACAGCTTACACAACAAAAATTGAGAGCTTACTGCCATTCCAATCTTCCATCACAGTTCTAGAAAATGGAAAGAAATGAATTCTAGAAAACTCAAGAATATGGAGTTTGTAGCTTGTTCTTAACTAAGAACGACAGTGAATTTTGGATTTAGGGCAAGCACAAAGAGACTATTTTGGAAGGGAGGGATTCTCAAAGAATGAATGTTTGCAAGTTGCTGAGGAAGACCTGACAGTGACTAGAATTACATGATGCTGACATTTGGAAACCTCAGTGGACCTAATTAGCAAACAATGAAAACTACACAAAGTGAAAATAAGAAGGCAATGCAGAAAAACGTATTTAGCTAGGATAACCAATTCCAAGTGGGAGATTCATAAACTGAGTTCAAAAAAGAGAAACAAATTTGTGCTGTAAGACCAGGTTCCTTCCTTGTCCTTTAGAATTCAAAGATTCAAAACTTCTAGACATGCTTTGTCAACACAGAAAATTATTGACAAACTCAAGGAAGCCAGCAATTTGGAGTTCTGACACATTCTGGAGGATTTGCAATAATCACTAATGAGATAAAATGGTCTAAAAATACATCATCTTAGGTATCAGCTGCGAGGAAGATGATTAGATTAATTTGTTAGCATAGTCAGTACTGTGATGTTGGCCTGATATACAATGTCAACGCTCCAACAATGACACTTTCAAAACTGAAGGGCTGCACTGCTTAGCAAGTGTATCTGGTTGTAATCTTCCTGGTGTTCCTCTGGCTTTTTCCCCCCAGTTATTTCTCTCCAAAATGAAGAAAAACACAACTCACCCAGCAAACAGCCTCTCTTTCAACTGCAGCGACTTTGTTTTGTGTGCTCTTAAAATCTGTCCCACAACTTGCAGTTCTCCTTTTGCCTCCTCTAAGATGACTGGTAATTGTGTTAAGTTGAACAATGATGTTGTGGTCAATTCAAAAAGGGCACCAAGTTAGAAACAGCTTCCACATGTAGCAATGCTTGATTTCAACCCTATTTTCCACAACTGTTTGGTTATAGATTATAGAAAAACAGAGTTATCTCAGCACCACCTAAACATCGTGTTCGATTTTTTGCAAACTGCCCTTCAAAACAAAATTCGTTCCAATAGACTTCTCAAAAGAGCTCTCTTCATTATAAAAAAAAAATATAAAAAATGCCTAAACACCAAAAGCAAATTCTACACAAACCCTAATTGAATTGGTTACCTCATCAGTGTTAGAAATATGTATTTCATTAAGATGCCATCTTGACTAATCCCTCTGTAATGACATCTAAAAACTCGTTTTGTGAGACTTTAATAAAATAATAAATAAAATAAAATTTCACAGAAGTTCTGGAAGTGTGAAACAACATGTTTGGAGGTGCTTTTTGCTGGAGAGGTATTAAAGGTATCCTGAAAAGGTTCCTGAGCACTCTATAAATGAAATCTGCTGCTGTTGCACAGATCTGGGCTTGCACACCACAGTTATTCAAATAGCTTTAATTTAAAAATGGTTGTGTGGCTGTCACAGTGAACTCCAAGACTGCTGAAAATAATTCCAAATACTTGTAGTAATATGTAATGGGTGGCTGCCTGAATATGTGCTCTCCAAAGCTCCCTCAGCTGCAGTGGAACTATGGGGGAACAGAAGCAGAAAAATGGTGAAGTGACAGGCAGCAAAATGGAGAGCATTGTTTGATTTGGAGGATAAAACAGTAAGGGAGTAGGTTTTGAATTGACATAGTATAAGAAATGTTCATTATGTTTGCAGTTTCTCAAAAATATCTGAAGCTTTAGAAGCTGAAAAAAAAGTTATTTAAACTACTGTTATTTAAACTACTCCTCCAACATGCAATCTGATCAGTTTATTTATGTCTCCACTTTTCATTCTCCCATCTTTGCCTAAACATGCCGACAAGCAAAATAAACCATAAACAACTTTAAAATCTTTACTCTCTGGTTCCACATGTCATGAAGGAATTATTTCTATTCCCTTAACAGAAATGGTGAAGAATTCAGTTATTTTTATAATGCCATCAGTGTGTACACTAGTCTATGAGAGTCTCATCTCCAGAACTCCAGGAGACTGTGAACGGCCAAGCTAAGCTCCTAACACACACAGAAGAGGAGAAGGAAGGAAAGAAGGAAGGAAAGAAAGCAAGAAGGAAGAGAAAGAAGAGACAGTTTTATCTGGAAGTAATGCATCACATTAAGTTTTCCAGATCAGGTTTAATATCCTCTTTGATTTAGGGGAGAATAAAGGATAGAGAGAGAAAGACAACCTTCAGCTTGAAATTCAGCTGGCAATAGTTTTACACTGAGGGGAAAAGAGCTAAGTTTCAGAATAGGTTACATCACTGGCTAAGACTGCTTCCACTGTTATTCATAATTCACCCTTTCTTAAAGCACAGTGAAATTTTTAAGTATTTATTTGATATTTGCTTTTAAACTATGGGAAGAGGAAATAATGATTTTTAATAAGAATAAAGAAAATCAAATAAACAAAATAAAAAGAGAATGGAAAGCTCATGCCAATTACACATATAACAAGCTCATCTAATTGCATCATTTCATTTTTGACATTGTCTTTCTCTCCTGTCCCCTTCTCCTGAGATTTTTGAGCTGTTTCCTTAAATGAGAAAAAAAAAAAACATAACCCTGGGAGTTGTAAGGAACTGAGGTCTTGATTCAGATAAAATATAATGATACTTTTAATAGGTAATCTTTCAAATTGGTAAAAACTCAATAAATGCCTGACTCAATGTTGCAGAAGAACCAACCTGTAAAGGAAACAGAAGTAGCCCCATTTCCCACTTTGTTCCCCAATTCCCTTTTCAGATGTTCTCTGTGTCCCATTTACCTGTCTTTCCATAAGACACTGTGAGTCCTGTGACTTCATAAGAAGATTGGGAGAGTGACAGCAAGATGAACATTTCAGACTTGACTCCTTAACAACTAAATCCTTGAAGAAGTCTCTATCTAGCTCCTTAGTTTCTTCTTCTAGACTTCCAGAGCAAAACAAAGTCATGCTCTCTACAAACAGGCACGAGTGACAGTGCTCATAAAATAAAACACAGCATGATCCAACTTGACATGAAAATTCCTTCTCACACTGTGAGCTGTCAGGCCCTGGACCATCTTTCTGTAGTCTGAAGGGTTCTTCTGTTCCATCAAAGAAAACACAAAAGGCTCAAAAGCTTACTCAGCTCCGTCTTTATCACTGCAATGCAAAAGGCTTGATCATTTTGTTCCTTGACTGACTAACAGTTGGACATCTTTCCTCTTCAGTCTCATAGGAGAGTCTGACTTTTACAATTATTGTATCATCTGCTGCCATCTCCTGAAGAAACACAGCTTGAACTTTGGAGAAAGGCAGGGAAATGGAGATACCCACATCCTGAGCTTTCTACTGGTCAGTCCCAAAGGGAAAGCACAGCCTGGAAGTGCCAGGCTGGTAGATTCTGAGATTATAGAAAATGATAATATGGGATATTTACATCCCTCTGGCTCCATTCTCTCCCACTTGAATTTGTGGTGTTTGTGGCAATCGCTGCCATGCACAACAGAGGCTGCTGGTTCCCCTACAGCCTGAGAAATGAGCTCCTATCTGCACGAGCACAACTAGAGCAGAGAAAACACACAGCACATGGGCTGCACAAAGAGCACCTGATTCAATAAGGTGTATGGCTCCTGTTCTAAGGGATGGCCTGAACAGATTTCACATTGTGAATATCTGAATTTAGCTCTACACTACTGTACTGCTGTTTTTGCAGCCCAGTGGATGTCTAGAAGCAAAAGACATCAATTAGTTGAAGAAGGAAGAAACTAGGGAGGAAATTCTGCTCTCAAAATAAAATTGGTTGACAAAAGAATGCTACAAAGAGGGAGGGGAAAAAAGAAAAGGAAAAAAAGAAGAAAAAATGCATAACAAAACCTAAACAAACCCTGCTTGGCCCAGTAACCCAAAGACATGCCAGTAAGATGATCCTGACCATAGCCTGAAATGACTTCATATCTGTACTTACATAAATCTTCCTTTTTGTGCTGGTGTATCAGCTTCAGTTTACCAAAAATAGAACTACAAAAATAGATCTATAACCATATATAAACTATTTCTTCTTGTGTGCTCCTCCAGTTTTTAAAAAATCATTTTAAAATCATACAGCTATTTTTAAACTCGATTTTTGCAGCTTAACTGGCCTAGCATATCAAAACAATGTAGTCATCAGGAGAGTTACAAAGATAGAGGAACAAGCACAGTATGAAAGAATGGCAGATGGTATTATTGTCAAAATGGAAGTGAGCTGGTGGTCAAGCCTAATAATTCATGGAAAGCGACATCATGCCTGAACTTTCACACACGGAGAACACAAGGTTTAAATGTCGCAATTTATTTTTAAAATAATCTACTGATGAATAACAAGCAGAACCCACAGATGCTCCCCAGTGCAGGGGAAATTCACATGCTTTCCTGGGGGACTAAACATATTTGTTTGCTAAGACCTAAACTGTTTCTAGAGAAGCTGTTGAACCTGACAAGACCTCACACAAGAATTACACCAATGTAGGTCAATTGCTTTTACCAAATTACTCCCAACTTAACAATATTACAAATGAGATCACGATGCCATTTAGTTTTCAATGGAAGTAAAATCTAACCCATAAAGATGCATCTGCACTTGAGCATTGAGCAGAAAGGAAGTCATGAATCACACTCCTGCCCTAAGAGTGACACAAAGGAGCAATCAGCTTGAGCTGATATTCTGGCACCAGCTAAGAACATACTTGTGACTCCCCATGTTCTGTGTTCCTAAGTCCTTGAGATGAAGCTCCCATAGTTTGCAGCAGCACAAAATACAGTCACCGGTGATATTCAGAGTGCCTTACAACAAAAAAAAAAAAACAAAAATAACTTCAGACACACAAAAAGTGTTTAAAAATAATTTTACTAGTCACAATTGACATTTGAGTTAAAGATTCATTTTGAATTAGCACCACACCGTAATTTGAAATTGGAATTGAAAAATGCTGCATGAAATGATTTATATTGCAGGAACTTGATCAGAATATGAATATGAAAAGGCTCAGTGAGATGCAGACTGACCATTAATGGTTGCACATTACAATTACAGAGAGGCTGCACACAAACCAGTCTTTTGTTAGCTCAGAATTTCTTCCAGGAGAAGAATGGAATCTGCTGACCAGTGTTACTACACATGCTGTCACCCTAACTTCTTCAAGTCTCATTGGATTAGTAACTACAGCTGATTTTTCAAGAGCTCCATAGCAATGGCAAGTAGGAAAACTGGAGTGAAGAACCAAACTGCCACATTTACATAGAATTTTAACTCTTTAAAGCGTTGCAATATATTGACAAATTAATTCTTAGATCATTCACGAAGACAGAAGATCTTGTTCTTTGTGCTTGGGATTCAACCTGACTAAATCACAGGGATCCTGGCAGTGTGTTCTCAAATAAAGCAGGGTGTCAGGTCAATCCAGGGCTAGCAAATTAAAAAGTGAACAAGTAGCTGCCTCACAGTACTCCTGGATGTTAACACTCCCCTCTCTGTGCATAAATAACTCTGAGAATAAATGCTCCATGGACCCTCACAGAAAAGTATGTTCCTTCAAACTTGTAGCTTACAAAGAGCATTGTGGTTTTATAAAAGAAAACTTAAGCTCCATGCCAGCTTCCACCTACTTTTTGTCTTTCTTTGTATACTCACAGCTCCAGCATACAACCAATATTCTCTTCTTAACAGACCAAACAAGACACTTAGAAGTGTTAGGCCTTCCAAAGACAAAATGAATGGCAGACTATGGGGGCCAAAAGTGAGGGGTAAAAGGTAAATCACAACTGGACTCTCAATTAATTTGCTGTTTCCTGTCAGCCTGAGTAAGGGAAGCTCCATGAGTGAGGCCATCCTCTCCAAGCTGGTGCAGCCAGATGGTGAGATGTGTTGGAGTTAATATTAAAGTTTGCATGCTGCCTTCTCTTGACTAATGAAGAGAGCTGCTTCATGCTGGCTTGAGGAGGAAGGCTGCAAAGCCAAGGAGATCTGTCATTCTAAAGAAATATGAAGCAGGAATTTGTTCAGACAGAATTTGGTTTCTCTAGTCATTAGCCAAAGTTTTAGACAGATTTTTATCTTCAATTTTTTTTTTTTATTTAAGAGAGTTGTCACAGAATTGGGAATACCTGTCTTCCAAATGCATTCAAATTTACATTTTTTATTTGGGGTTGTGGATCATTGCTCCGCAGACACTTCTCTGCCTCCAAACTGTGCTCTAAGATAATATTTGAAAAGTCAAAGCAGAACCTCACAAGTAATTTCTTTACTCCCTGCCACAATTTAGCACTTTACAAAGAATGTGCAAGAGCTCTTTTCATTGAGCTGAAAAAACACCACAGCATGTTACACTTTTTTCCTGAGTTGCAGAAGAGAAATTCAGGATATTTCTTTACTCTTTCAATCCCATCAGTGTAGGAATTGTCAAACAAGGAAGCATTTCCAAACAACCCAAATTTGGATACAATTTTCATACTGGGGCATTAACAATTGCCACCACCTTCAAAGCACTTGGCCCACATTCTGCCAGACTTTCATTCAGGTAAAATGTTAATCAGCCTAAATAGGACTTCTGATCAATAAGAACTTCATGATTTCACATACTGTTGCTTTTAATTTTTAATAGAGATAGATTTCCAAATCCATGTAAGTTTTCCTCACAGGCAATCAAGGTAACTTTCGATCCTAAATAATCCAGTTTTTAATTTTAATTTACTTCTAGAGCACACTTTTATCTTAATTTATTTATCTTTATTTATTGAGGATGTCTTCCTTTTGTAAGCAAAATTATTTTTCTTGTATCATTTCTCTTTGTTTTAATTTGAGAGATCTCATCTCTATGGCTTGTGTTCTGATTCTTGGTATATTCTCTTCTTTAATAAACAGTAATTCAACTACTAGCCTTTGCATTTTATAACTATTAAAAAAAGATTTTTTTTAATAGTTTTCTTTATCGTATTTAGTGACATGAAAGCCACTCCAAAACCTAGACTGGAAGAAAATATTTTCAGCTAAATTTCATTATCAAATTTCATGCAATTTCTATTAACAATATGAACTAAAATCTGGTTTGGCTTTTCATACTGAAGTGGTACATCTGATCTTCTCAGGCACGAATGCTATTTTTAAATAAAAAACTGCTTCTATAAATATTTCAGCTTTAAACACCCATAATTCAGTTTCTCTCTTTTTTTTTTTTTTTTTTTTTTTTTTTTTTATATCTTGAATTGCAGTAGGGCCTTGGAGAGGTTAAACAACTACAAAAACCCTAACATCCACTTAATGACTGCTAGTAGCATTTCCCCATGTTCAAAGCAGACTGCCCATAATCCAGAGGACATGACAAGGTCACTAATAAACATCAGGGAGCGGAGTCTGCTTTTGCAAGTTCCACATAAAAATAGTGCATCCCTAGGAACACACAACAGACATAATAGATTGGTTCACATCAGAACACACACAAACACAAGAAGCTAATCATCTTTTGATTGCAAGAGGCTTTGGCTCAATTATTTTGCAACACTAGCAGCAGTCTTCTTTGTGTAGGGTTAAAAGAAAGGAAAAAAAAAAAAAAGTTGCTTTGTGGCTTTAAGCAATCAGAACTAATGCCAGCACCAAATTAAGCTCTTTGTAGGCAAAAGTAAAAGGCTGCATCTGGCTTGCTACCATCTACACATTTGGCAGAGCTGGACCCAAGAAAACGACAGTGAACATCATGAAGGCATCGCCAGCTGTATTACCCTCTCCCACCAGAACACACACATGCAGCAGGGTGGGAATGGAGCTGCTTTCCACCCCTCATTTCATCCGAGTGCAAAAAGCAATTCCAGGGGTGATCCAGGTACCACCTACCTGCTGTGTGCACCACAGAATATCCAAAAAGCAAAGGGCACACTGCACTGCCCCCTCCACACAAGGTCCCTTCAGCTCTGCACGGGGAATACATTCACCAAGTGACTGAGCCATGTGCTCCCCAGAAAGTGCAGGGAAAAACCACGTGGCAGATGTGAACTCAAAGGGTAAAATGTCAGCCTGTGATAGGCCAGACCCTGGGAGTTACTACGAGTGGTACATAAAGAGGTGCTCCTGAATAATTTACTCTCATAATTACAACATACCCAGGGAAAGTGTGCTGTCATTCTGAATACCCGAGTAACAGTGACTACTGAAGCCTCAGAGAAAGATTAGTGACTTCTGAAATAATCCAAATGACACTTGCTGTCATTGAGTTCCAAAGGATAGCTAGAGTACACCTCCAAATACACTGTATTAAATAAGAGATTCACCCGCTGTTCCAACTTCCCAATGACCCTTCTCCCCCCTAAAAAAGGAAAACAACATGCAACATATTTTATTTTTGTTTCTTCCATACCTAACACTTTAAGGTATCAATTCATTGCATCTTCTTCATACTTTCCTAGTGGCTTTTTCATTCTTACCCCTACTTAGCTTTCTGGGTTCAGATCAGCTTTAAAATACCAGACAGAGAGAAAAGACAAGTTCCCCAGTTTCTTTGCTTTCAAGACCTATCTTGATTTGGCCAAACTGTCGTGCCCTCCACCCTTTGCTTCCCAGCCACTACACAGAGTTAGTAAGGACGTTTGTACTGACATCTTCCCATCTGCTCCTTCCTGTGGCACTGCTGATGTGCTCCCAGCTAAGGGTGGGAAGTGCAGAGCAATTTATTTCTAAGTGCACAGTAATTTATTACTGAAGCATACAGAAAAATGAACGAACATTTGACACATCCTTGCTAAATCCTCCGTGAAGGAAACAACATCATTTATATACAATGCTGTCAATATTGGCAAACTTGCTAAACACTGGCAGTATTTCTGAAAAAAATAATTCTCATTATTTTTTCACCAGCAGAACATTTTCAGAGGTATTTCATTAATATGGGCAAACCTGTGAGCGTGAAGAGGGCAATAACCTCACCAAGCTACAGGAGATAGACTACTGGCCAGTGCATTAGAAGGTTAAAATTATTGTAAATGCAGAATGGCACTGATAATTGTAACAAGAATCCAAAGCAAAATAACAACAAACAGAATTGGTATGGATTTAAAAAAAAAATAATTCTAAAAGCTACAGGCCTACAGCTAAAGCACATTGAAATTTTTCCTCTTGAAAACTTTTTCTCGAGAGTGTTCATTTAACTTAAACTCAACAGACATTCTTTAAAGAAAGGCAGAGAGTCCTCTATTAGAAACTATCCATAATTATTTCCAAGTTAATCTTTGCCTTGAGAAGTATAATCTGCAGTTTCCAGGAAGGACTTGGCAAATTATTTCATCTCTAACCTCAAATATGTGTTGCTTCTTCAGTCACACTGACCAAATGCAGACTTATCCACCCTATTTTTATTTAAAAATGAGTGTAGTATTTCTGTATCTGACTGAGATCTTTGTGAAGTTGTTTGAGACCATGTAATGAAAGAACTGAAAATTCCCATGAACTACAGTGTACTAAATGGTACCCTGGCATTTGATTTAAAAAAAACCCCTCTTTAACACAACATAAGTACAAGGCAACACTACTACAATACATCTTTTCAGTTTTTGATAACAAAGTTTTAACTGTTTGGATTGAAATTTCTCAGGGTGGAGGTTGAATTTATTCTGCAAGTGTCTAGGAAAAAAAAACAACAAAAAACAGTCACATTTAAAAGAAGGGTAAGAAGTGCTTTATCCTGTTATTCAAAAATTCACACACTAGAAATTCCCAATGAAAACGGGTAATAAATGCTTCAGAGCCAGGACTTGCAATCTGACAAGAAACACTGCCCAGATTTCAAGGCCTTCTGTCACGTACATGACTTGAATCTTGTCGAGTTAAAGTTCCATAAAAGAATTGTGATTTCCATATGCTCGGTATGGAAAAGGAACAAGCTATAGGGCCAGAACCACCCCAGAACACAAGAGGCACTGAACTTAAAAACTAACTGGAACTTCATCCTTGGATCTCTACACTCTTCTGCAGGTTTAGCCTCGGTTTTCTCCTCAGGGCTAACATAGGATCACCTTCACTTGTTTTCCAAATGGTAAAACAAGGGCAATGAACTGAAATGTTTCAGCTGTTTTAAAAAACTGTGCAATACAACCATTTTGTGTACTCGAATTTGGGGGTGAGTGAAAGTGTGTGTTTCAGGAGGTGCATACTAGGAAAGTGATATCCAAAAGACTGTGGGAGTGATACAAGAATTAAGCCTCTGAGAGTAACACCATCACTCTGTTTCCATGGAATTAAAATATTTACGTTATGTTCAAGCACTGCTTCCTGAAAGAACCCCTGGAACACCTTCCTCCTGTGATATTGATTTATCTTCTCTACCTTTGGAACTAAAAGACTGAGTAAAGAGGTCATGTTTGCAGTGAAACCTCTTCCTCTGGAAAAAAGGCAGATCTCTACAGTGAACCACTCTGGCATGGCTGTAAATCCCAGCAGGAGTCAGTGTCTTTTCTGATGGAAACTAGGAAAGAGCAGGCTGAACACAGTTTTCCCAACTTTGGTGCCATGGCCATTTGGAGATAGCCACCCTGTCATTCGATGCTTCAAATCAAGTTGGAATCCTCCTTCATAAGCAAGAACTTGCTGATGGTTCAATGAAGGTGACTAAGGAAAATTAATTTTCCGTCATTTGGAGGAGGACAAAGGCTGTTCTTGCATTTAGTTCTCTAACAGAGAACTTGATGGCCAAATTCCATAAAAGTTGAAAAAAGTTATTAATTGGGGCCTTGGAAGACAGAAGCAGACTTTTACAACCATGTTCAAAATGTGATTTTTCAGCTGCAGATTATCAGCTGTTCTTCTGGGACACTAAACACCTCTATGAGCCCAGACCTTCAATGACCTAATTATTCTGTCTTATTTTTCAGTAATCTCTTGTTTTCCTTGTCCTTTGGTAGGCTAAGAAATGTCCTACTTTTTGACAGTGTCCTCATGAGTGCCCTATCCTTAAAAAGGGGAGGAAGGAAAAAAAAATCCCGACCATGTGGAAAACGTCCAGTCATGAACCTGTGCCTATTGATGGTGCACAGTAAGAGCACAGAGAATGGTCTTTTTTATAACCTGTGGCACTTCCATGTTTGTAACATTACAAGGAGTATTTGGCATTCCTTTTTCCTCATAGAAGACATGAAATAATGCATTAAAAATCAAATACATGCATAAGAATTGGAAATGACCTGAAAACCCCTTTTTAACCTCATTTAACAAAGATTACTAACTGCTCTGTACATGTATACAGGGAAATTCAAAAATCCCAACAGTGTGCTGGGTCTGCATTCCAAAAAGTCATCTTGATGCCTCCTTCTGTCCCTTTCCCTGGAATCCTGCTCTCTGATACATGGCTCAAAAGTCCAGCAATTGACTCTGAACAGCACAGTCAGTTCACTTCCCCAGAACAAACAGCAATACCTGCTCCTATTAGCCCTTTTACTCTCCTGAGAATCTTTACGTAATGTTGCATTAGTAGCCTTTACTAAATTAGAAAACCAAAAGGGAAGATAAATCAATATGAATGTACGTTTGCTGATATTGATTTTTCCTCTCATAGTCAGCATGGGAATATTGTGGTTCCTATTAATACAAGGAGTGGAAGAGCTTTAAATGGTTGTGTTTGGATAATTACATAGTAGTTTGGGAAACTTATTCAAACTTCTTTAGTCTGTAATTTTGAACTAGACACTCCATGAAATCAATTCCTTCTCATGAATAATCACGTTCATAGTTGATGACAATTTCTTGACGTGGCTTTTCAAGAAGATGACTAGGAGAGGCATTCAGCCTGGTATCTGGTATTCATAAAAAAAGGATGAGGGGCTAGGCAATGTGAAGGTCAAGGGCAGCAAGGCTGCAGCAAACAGCATCCTGCAGCTCAATATCCTGGAAGAAATTGAGCAAGAGAAGTATCGGAGTCACAACTTTGGAATTCAGGCTGTATTTCAGTTTGTTTAGGAATGGGCTGTGGGGGATCCCACAGAACACTGCCCTGCAGGGCTGAGTGATCCAGGACATGGTTCATGGAGCCCTCTTTTTTAGTGCACAGGAACAGGTCAGCCTGCTAGGCAGGAGAGAAGCCAGCATGGATGAACAGGGAACTCCCATCTCAGCTCAAGAACATGGAGATGGATGGACAAAGAGGATTAGCACCTGGTGAGGTTTGTCTTTAGGCTTTCAGCATCTCCAAGCCCAGGGTCGGTCTCTGGGAGGGGTGCACTTAAGCCAGGTGGACACACACAGACCCTTGGAACAGCATGAGCTGTACCCGAAGGTGTGCAGAAAGGTGGCCAATGTCACTGCAAAGTTGTCCTCTCATTTTTGAAAGGTCACGACTGTCAGGCGAGGCTTTTGATGAACAGCAAGACAAACACCATATCCATCTCCAAGAAGGAAGAGCCAGGGCAGTCCACAGGACAGCTCAGAATCAATGCAGCTACAAAACTAATGTGCTTATCATTCTCTCCTAGTCCAGCAAGATGAATTCGCCTTGTGAAAGGAAAAACCCATATGTCAGGCAATCTTACTCACACTGAATGAAAATGGAGTAATCACTGCTGGAGTTAACGCAGGTAAGAGGAAATCAAACATCAGGGAACCTTTACATCATTTAATTGCTTGAAATGTTTAGTGATAAGTAAAATGAGCCTGTCTCTCCTTTTGGGTCTGTAGGTTTTTTGCATACAATCACACATACATATATTACCTAAACCTCAGACTAAACAGCCTGGTTTATATAATTTTTGCAAACAGCAATATCGAAGATAAAATGTTAAAAATAGTACCCTATGCCTTTTACTCCCTCTATATCCTAAACCACATTTCAAACCACAGTCTCTATTGGCATACTTTTAGGATAAGCAGGATTTTTAGGATAAAATGGAACTGCTATTTGTCAGCTGGAGTTAATGATACTTAGACATTTGAAAATGTTAGACCGCATCATCTCCCTTGGAACTGTACAGAGGGCTTCTACGTCTTGTGGCAACTGTTGCCAAGTAGTAGAGAAAACAGAGATGCTTTCTAGCAGGCTTTATCATTTCATAAATGCTTCCTCAATCATTACAGCATTTTTCTTGATGGTCCATCAACTTGTTCTACAATTGTCAAGCCTACATCTCTTTCTTGCTGGAGAGAAAATGTCTGTTGGTCTGTATCCCTCAGAAACACCTCGGAGACAAAGAAAATGAAAATCTGTGTGATGATGTATCTGCTTTCCAATTTCACAGGGCTGCATGAGGAGAGACTCTCCATAAGTTCTGTTCTGTAACAGCAGCCACTTCCAACTAGGTCATGTCACAACCAGCAATTAAAGTGACCCAAAAAATGGTCATGGCAGAAGGACATCTCCTGGTAACGACAGCACACTGTTCACCCATCCTTGTGCCAGCATTTCCTTCCATCAAAACACTCCTCTCACTCTATTTCCAGTTGCATAATCTACCTGAATTTTCCTGCCTCCAGACCCACACAACTCTGTGTTCTCCATTTCATTTTGTTCCTAGCAGGTGTCCCACTCTGGTGGCAAACCTCCTTCAGCTTTGCCTGCATGCCAAACCTGCCTTCCAAGCCTTGTTCCACCTCAGCCCTGCCTCCTGCAGTCCATCCCTTCCTCTGCCTTCTGTCCCCTGGTGACACCAGCTGTGATTCAGCATCCCACCTGCCCAGTCTGGATGTTTCTGTACGGCACCAACAGCGACACAACCCTCTCAGGAGTTTTCTTCCAGTCCTCACCTCTCCTTAATAACCATGGTGAACAACACCTCCAGATACTCCTTCCAACCTGAATCCTGCAATTCTGAGAGCACCACGAAATGCTGCATTAGCTGATCTTTCAACACCAGAAGTCCCTCAGAAGCTGTGTAAAACAGCTGCAGAAAGATCTCTCCTTAAAGCTGAGCGGCAAGTCAAAAGTAAATAACAAAAACCCCCAACAAAAATGTCCTGGACCTGATTTAGTTTTTCACAGTCTTGGTAGGCTTACTTGTGCTTCGATGACACAGCAATTTCATTGTAGATGAGAAAGCAAGTTCAGCTCAATATTCAAAGATAAATTTAAGATGATAACAAAATTAACAGATTTGGGCAAACCAGCATGAAAAATTAGAAGGAAAAAAACCAACAAACCAAACAAAAAAAAACCCTGTCCTGTTACTCCTTATGGAAGATTTCCTTTGAAAAATCCATGCAGTTCATGTTTCTGTCAGGCAAGGTAATACGCCTGTAAATTTAATCTGACAGAAGAAGCAGCACAGCATAAGCAGAAAATGACAAAATCAGATTGTAAGAGAGGGACAGCCAAATGCCTTCACAGCTCTCAGAATCCACCGAGGGAAACAAATTCACACAACTGTAATAAAGCCAGACTCAGACACTCACTGGAGGTTTGTGGTGCTAATGCCATTAGTTTCCTCTTCAAAATCTCATTCAAAAGTGCTTAAATCTTGTATTGGCTGCCTGATGGAAGGTGCCTTTGCCTAAATCCTACCCTTCTAAAAACCAGGGATAGACTGCATTTATTGTTTCCAAGGGCAACACTTCAAATGTTACCAAGTTTTGTTTTCTGGTTCAGTTATACAAATGTGAATTCCTTTTTCTACCCAGGCCTTTCTTCTCATATCCACAAACTCTAAAGCAACACAAATAATGTAGGTTTAAAAGAAAAATGAAATATTTTTATTCTTCAGGAAGCTGCAAATAATTGCATTTAAAACATACATGTCATTGTAGATCCTTATTGCAACACATTGCATAACAAAAGGGGGAAAAATCCATTTTCAGGTTGAGAGGAAGCTTACTTTAAAACAAATATTTTCTTCATATTTTCTAGCCAAATAAAGCCAGTAACAAATAAAAATGATCACCTAAAATCATGCTATTACAGGTTAGGTGATCCTATCTTAAAAGAACTCTTAAAATAGCTTTAACTACAGAACATGTATTTGTGAGAGCCTTCAGCAGCAGAAGCAGAGCTGAAACAGCCATTGGCAGCACAAGAATTTCCCCACAACGATATTCATGGGCAGGTATCAAAAATGCAAAAGCACTGGTGGAATATTTAATACAGAAATGTCACTTTATTTGCTTGGTTTCTTTAACTTTCAGGATCCTTCCTTATACTTTTCTGCTCTCTTAAATCCAGTATTGTTGCAACACTCTTCATTCATTTGTATCTAAAGGTATGTAATGCTGTGTCAGTCTTTAACAAACATCATTTCTCATTTAAAAAACAAACACAACAAAACTCAAGAGGACATTTCTGCCAGTTGAGAAGGAAACAATGCAAATTCTCTTAATAAAGTAACACTGTGACAGCTAAAAGTATGAAGTTATTCAGACTTTCTCCTTCTACTTCCTCAGTTAGCTCAAATGAAAGCTGATGGGAATGCTGAGAACTCATAAAAAGGTATTTTGGCACCACAGGCACAACTGGGGATTTCTGTGTCTCTCCAATCAACTGAGCAAAAGAATGAAAGTGATGGCTCAAAACAGTTTATGTCAGTTTATCAGGACAGCAATGAGGTAATGGCTATCAATAATATTTCATTGAACTTTAGCACAGACAGTTGTGGTAACAAAACCACAGAAAAAAGAAATCACACAGAAGGCTCCAAATGGTTGCCTCCTCAGGATAAAATCTAGTGTTAAATTTTAACTGTAATTAAAGTAGCATGGGGGTGGAAGTAAAGGAATTTGCAAAGTTAAACCTTATGAGAAATGTTACTGCAGCTAGTGAATTCTGCTACATTAAATAAATAAAGAAAGAGGAAAAAGCCTTCTGTACATTTTGACAGTATTTTTTCTTTGCTAAAGCAGGGAAATCAACAATACATGTTTGGAATATTATCAGCATTAGAGAGAAAGACTGGAGGATGAAATCTAGAATTTTATTAAGAGATCTGACAGAATCATACTCACAAATATATAGCTATAGAAGTCAGGCCAATTTTGGGGATAAAGGCAACACAAGCAGACAAAGATACTCCACACACAAAATATTCCACACATCTTCTTTATCATAAACTGCTTATCTAAAGAAAAGACAGTGAAATCATGTAGTCATTTAAAACACTGAAACCTAACACTGATAAAAATAAAAGTTTTTACTGATTAAATGTACACAAGGAAGATTTGTTTCTTTTCCTGAATAATATGAGAACTCAATGCAATTATATTGGTACAGATCCTCCCTTTCCCCTCCTGAAATAAGTATTTTCCTGGTGTTAAATTTGGTTTTTGCAGCTCAGGTTACCTCCTCTGAAAAATAACTGAAGGTAAAGCAAAAAGAATTCTTCACAATGATAACATGTACATAGAAAGTTAGAAAGGAAAAAATGTAGCTCTACTAATGATAGTAGGCAACTTTCCTCTAGCCCTCTCACTGGCAGAAACACGGCCTATAAAAAGGTAAAGCTGAGTACCTTGCAAATAAATGCATAGCAAAAGAAGAAGTAAAGACTTGTGTTCTGCTAAGTGATTGTGATTGTAGGCCAGTCAAAGAAAAAAAAAAAAAAAAGCCTTTTGGTAAAAACCCAGGCTATTACATGCAGGAAAACTGCAATCCTCAACTGAAAATCATACTAAATTATAGTTAATTATTTCCGACTCAGAATGTGTAATATCAGAATTCCAAATCCAACAATGGTGAAGAGCACTATCCTGTTCCTGTGGGGACTAATACTGCAGAAAATCTCAAAACAGTCTCATAAACTTCACCAGAGAGCCACCCTGCAGACAAACATACGCCTGCTAAAAACCTAATGTGCTGGGGTTTATCTGGGGGCAAGAAGGAGCTGTTTAGAATTGGAATGGAAACAGCCAGGTTTAGTTTTAGTGCAGAGAGAATTTTAATAACAGCAACAGATGATACTATAATAGTCTGACTCTTTACTCATGAGGGAACCTTCAGCAAGTAATACATTAAAAAAAAAATAAATTGTTTTAACCATTAGGGCTGGAGTTAAGAAGTGATCTTAGAGCACGACTGAGAATTTCAACTTTTGAGCATAAGGGAAGCATTCCAGTGCAAAGCTACTGAGAGTATTAATAAATGTGGGCTGAAATATTTCAAATATATTTCAAATTATTTGTGCTTGGGAAGAGATGCAACCAGACTCCAGTGCAAAGCACAGGGCACTGGTTCCAAAAAAGGGAGAGCTACCATGCTGCAGCACTGAAGGCACATGCCAGGAATATGTGGACCATGGGTAATCCAGCCTGGCTGGATCATTCTGGCTCCACCAGAGCAACCTGCTATTCCCAGGAAAGCAGCAGGCTGGAAGGCATCACACAAATGCTTTTAAGAGGCCCTGGATGAGTAAGAGGAACTTAGGAGTGCTGCCTCAGCGCTCTAGCAGCACTGGTGCCACCAGACAGAGCGAGAAGAAATTTGTGGCAGCCTGGGAAGAATAAAATGGACAGTGCAAGTACCATGCAGTAACAGCTCCAAAGGGGCTGGAGAAGAGGAAGTGAGGCAAATGAGGTGCTCAGCACTGCGCTGGCTCAAGTGGTTTCTGCTGTTTATCAGCAAAGGCTGCAGCTCAGAGCAAGGAGAGAGTGTGGGCAGGTAGGCAGGCAGCCAGGGGAGGCTGTGAGTTCAGCACTGCTGTGAACACTTGTTTCTCACACAGTTCATTTCCCCCATCTGTCTGCTTCACACTGAGGCCATGCACACACCTGTGCCAGGACAGAACCAAGGTGCCAGAAGGGCAGCACTGAACGCCTGGGACCTGGGGCAAGGCTTGCACATGCTCAGCAGTGCCCCCAGATAAATCCAAAGAAAATCACACGCTCAGTGCCAATCATTTCCTGGAGGAAGCATGCCTGAATGTTTAAAAGTGTCACAGATTCTTGAATGTGAAGGTTTAATAACTGCTTGAACAATCCTTGTGAACAGGTTTGGCCTAACCATCTCCACATTTGTTATTAATGGAGACCTTGAAAATGCCATGTTGCATGGATTTTGCCTGAAATTGGCCTGAATATTACCTACACAAAATCCTTTTCATGCCATATCAAAAGCAAGATGTGGTTTGCAATTTTTGTTTTAACAAAACAGTATCCAGGTAGGAAAAAGACAAAAAAGTGACATTCTAATTATATGCTTCATGAAATTATGACATTTTGAAAGCTCTAAAATGACTTTGTTTCGTAAACAAAATTACAGCAAATTCATTCAAATTCGATATACAGTTATCATGAACTACTGGGCTACTGACTGTAAGAAAAAGAACTACAGTTTAAAGAATCAATGTTTTCAAGCTGTGACATTTTTGCTAAAACATCCTTGAGTTTTTAAATGCAGTGAGAATTCACAGTGTTTCTCTTCATAACAGTGTCTTGTTTCATTGGAAAATTTTTAGTCTGCTATCAAATGATCCCATAAAGCAGGGCAGAACTAATGGTTTTACTAAGTATATTTACTTCAGGCTAAAAGGAAGGAGCAATTACATTCCCCTTATGCAGGAAAACAGCTGGAAGCAGCTGAAGGTACCTCAGAGTGTAAAAGACCTGATCAGAAGCTTGACAGGTTCGCAGATTCAAAACACACTGTTAGGGAGCTGTCTGTCCAGCTGATTTATCTTTCCTACTTACTACTTTTTCCATTTTTTTTTTTAATTTTTTTTTTGCCTTTTTACTCTGGTCATGTCCAGATCAAGGACAGCAGTTTTCCTTGTCCACCATGAGCCCATGCATCTTCCTTGCTTTTACAGGATCTGTAGGTCAGCCAGAGCTTTGCAGTGGAACTGCTTAGAGCCTTTTTCCTACCACAACTATCACAAAAAACCACTCACAGAATTCTAAACTCTAAAGCTGTGTTTCATCACAGCCCCAAACGAAACAAGATGGCTTTAGACAAGGAGGAAGTGAGAGTGAGACACATTATAACCAGAGTATGTTCAGATGTTTCTTCTCCTAATAGATGCTTGCAGAGCAAGCTGTAGATCCTTAGTGATGCAATTTTTGGTGGCCTTCTGGGACAATAAAACCTACAGTCCCAAAAACCAGCGAAACAGCTTTTCTTTCTGTCCTTTTTGACAACATGGCCACTCCTAACTCCAGTCAAGGACTCACTGTCCCTACATTTAATTCTATGAATTCCCCGCTTGCTGTTTCTTAATTCTCTTCTATCCTCACTTCACACGATAGGAGTTTTTTACCTAAGCTTGCCCATGTGCTCTTGGAACAGATGCTACTGCTCACTCTATCCCACAGGCTCCATCTGGCCTGGAGCAAGAAGAAGGGAAGAAAACATGATAGCATACCTTATCCCCTCTGTCCAGCTACTGTCCTTTCGAAAATGTTGTGTCAGGAACACTGCAAGCAATTAAGACAGCATCCACTACCACCACCTTGGTTCTTCCAGGGCATCCTGTTCCCTGAAAGTAAATATATCACCCTATTGCTTCTGTACAGGGAAGGAGGTGACTGCCTCCAGAATGGCTACATCAGTCTGAGATGATGAAGTAAAAATAATCTGCTCTTGCAGGGGGTTCATACAGGAGGGTTAAACAAATCTTTTCCATGTAAGTATGTACTGAGCTTATCTGCATGCCTCATAGAGCTCGTGTATTTGCTGTAAACTGTCGGCACCGATAGATTAATAATAAATATGTGTGTCTGACAGGAAAACATGGCAACTGAATGCTTGGTCTTATCCATCTGTTGCTCGCTATTTGTATAACTCCATATTATAGTATGCTTGTTTAGGTTTCAGCTGCGTGCTGCATGCATGAGTATATACATATATATATAGATAGATGTGTGTGTATATATATGCACATGAGGGTTGTGCGATGGTTTAGCTGGCAGTGCTGTTCCCTTCGGCAGGGGTGTGTGAGACTGTGCCAGCAGCCTGCAGCGAGGCAGAGCCTGC